>CM020004.1:8745000-9345000 GCA_009771035.1 Lupinus albus | reverse complement strand
CTTACCTGTTACTACTGCAAGGAGGTTGGGCACACCAAAAGATATTGTCCTAAGCTAACACAGAGTGTAAATGCTGTGAGAGCTGATCGACCTCGGGCTGCTGGTAGAGTATTCACCATGAGTGGTGCAGAGACATCCGATGTTGATTGTCTAATCAAAGGTAATTGCATGGTGGCAGGTATTCCTCTTTTAGTGTTGTTTGATTCGGGAGCGACACACTCATTTGTATCTAATGACTGTGTGGATAGACTGAAATTACAATCTGAGTCGTTGCCTTTCGACTTGGTCGTGTCCTCCCCAACTGATGTGCCTTGTGTGGTATCGACAGTTGTGTCTCGATGTCCAGTAGTAGTAAACGGTATAACTTTTACCGTTGATTTGATCTGCTTTCCACTAACCCAGTTGGATCTAATTTTGGGGATGGACTGGTTGTCGACTAATCATGTGATGTTAAATTGTGCGGATAAGACCGTGGTATTCGGGAATCTTGATGAGGTTTCTGATGAAGGCAATAACATGAAGCCATTGTCGGCAAAAGAAGTCAAGACTTTTTGTGAAGAGGGAGGGGTCGTGTTTATGTTGTTAGCATCCCTGGAAGGTAGTGAAAAACCCAAAGTTGAGGACATTCCGATAGTTCATGAATTTCCTGAAGTATTTCCTGGCGAAATTCCGGAATTACCTCCAGTAAGAGAAGTCGAATTCTCTATTGATTTGGTACTGGGAACGGGACCCATCTCTATCGCTCCTTATAGGATGGCACAGTTAGAATTGGCGGAGTTGAAAAAGCAGGGTGAGGACTTGTTGGCAAAGAAGTTCATTCGTCCTAGCGTCTCACCTTGGGGTGCGCCTGTTTTGTTGGTTAAGAAAAAGGATGGTAGTATGCGGTTGTGTACCGACTACCGGCAGTTGAATAAGGTCACTGTTAAGAACAAATATTCGTTGCCTCGGATCGATGACTTGATGGATCAGTTGAGAGGAGCGGTGGTGTTCTCAAAAATTGATCTTCGGTCGGGCTATCACCAACTTCGTGTGAAGTCGGAAGATATTCCTAAGACGGCGTATAGGACCAGGTACGGATATTTTGAATATTAGTCATGCCTTTTGGGGTAACGAATGCTCCAGCAATATTTACCGACTACATGAATCGGATTTTTCATCCGTATTTAGATACTTTCGTAGTGGTATTCATTGATGACATTTTGATTTAATCCAAAAGCCGAGAGGAACATACTGAGCACCTGCGGATTGTGCTAGAACTTCTTAGCAAGAATCGGTTGTATGCGAAGCTTTCAAAATGCGACATCTGGTTGGAGTCAGTAAATTTTCTTGGACATGTGATATCCAAGGAAGGAGTGGCGGTAGACCCTTCAAAGGTTGAAGCGGTTATGGAATGGGCAGTGCCCAAGTCAGTCACTGAGATCAGGAGCTTTCTGGGTTTGACTGGGTATTATCGGAAATTCATAGAAGGGTTTTCGAAGTTGGCTCTACCTTTGACAAAACTCACTAGGAAAGAGGAACCATATGTGTGGATAGTTCGATGTGAAGAAAGTTTCCAAGAGTTAAAACGCAGGTTGACTACGGCGCCAGTTTTGGTCCTTCCTTGTACTGATCGGGATTTCAGCGTTTATTGCGATGCATCCAAGCAAGGTTTGGGTTGTGTGTTGATGCAAGAAGGGAAGGTTGTAGCATATGCTTCTCGACAGTGGAGGACGCACGAACAGAACTATCCTACCCACGATCTTGAGTTGGCCGCAGTGATTTTTGCCTTAAAAATATGGAGACACCATCTTTATGGCGTGAGATTTGAAGTGTAAAGCGACCACAAGAGTTTGAAGTACCTATTTGATCAAAAGGAATTGAACATTAGGCAGAGGAGATGGATGGAATTCCTTAAGGATTACGATTTTGGGTTGCAGTACCACCCTGGAAAGGCCAATGTAGTGGCGGATGCACAGAGTCGAAAATCGTTGCACATGTCGGCTTTGATGGTTAGGGAGGAGAAACTGATTGAAGAGTTCAGAGATATGAACTTGGAGGTTCAGGTAAGGCCTCATAGTATGATTTTGGGAATGCTTAAAGTCACGAATGAGTTGTTTGAACAAATCCGGACAATGCAAAGTGAGGATATTGAGTTGATGGATAAATGGGATCAGATGTTGTGTGGTAAAGATACCAATTTCACATCGGACCTTAGTGGAATGTTGCATTACAAAGGGAGAGTGTGTGTACCTCGTAATGATATATTACGGAGGGAGATTTTAGAGGAGTCCCATAAGAGTAAAATGAGATTTCACCCGGGGACCACGAAAATGTATCAAGATTTGAAAACACTGTTTTGGTGGTCTGGGTTGAAAAGGGATGTGGCTCTATATGTCTCGAGTTGTTTGTTATGTCAGAAGGCCAAGATTGAACATCAGCGACCAGCTGGAGAATTATAATACCTAGAAATTCCCGTTTTGAAGTGGGATAGTATCTCCATGGATTTTGTATCTGGTTTTTCAAAGACTCAGAGAGGTTATGATTCGATATGGGTGATCGTGGATCGGTTAACTAAATCTGCTCACTTTCTGCCTTTGAACATGAGATACTCGTTGGAGAGATTGGCAGAACTGTATATCCGAGAAATTGTTCGCTTGCATGGAATACCGTCAAGCATTGTGTCGGATAGGGATCCCCGATTTACTTCAAACTTTTGGACTAGTTTGCAGTCTGCTTTGGGGACTAAGTTGAAATTGAGTTCAGCTTATCATCCACAGATGGATGGTAAATCGGAAAGGACTATACAGTCATTGGAGGATCTTTAGAGAGCTTGTGTCTTGGAAAGGACTATACAGTCTTTAGAGATCTTTAGAGAGTTGGGATGGCATGTTGCCTTTGATTGAATTTACCTCCAACAATAGCTTCCATTCGAGTATTGGAATGGCACCCTATGAGGCATTGTATGGTAGGAAGTGCCGAACTCTAGTGAGTTGGTTTGAAACTGGGGAGTACTTGATATTGGGACCCGAGCTGGTCCAAGAGACGATGAAAAAGATCAAGAAGATCCGGGAGAATATGAGAATAGCACAGAGTCGGCAGAAAAGCTACTATGACAAGAGGTGAAAACCTCTTGAATTCAAGGAAGGGGATCATGTCTTCATGAGAGTAGTCCCGACTACCGGAATTGGTAGAGTGTTGAAATCTCGTAAGCTGACTCTGCGATTTATTGGGCCTTATCAAATACTGAAGAGGATTGGGCCAGTAGCGTATCGAGTTGCCTTACCACCGTTGTTGTCGAATCTCCACAATGTGTTTCAGGTATCTCAGTTGAGAAAATATGTTGGAGATCCATCTCATGTGGTTGAGTCGGACCAGATAGAGTTGAAGGATAACCTGACTTTTGCGACGTTGTTTGTGAGAATCATGGATACCAGTATCAAAAGGTTGAGAGGCAAAGAGATTCCTTTGGTAAAGGTGCTGTGGAGTCAAGTGGACGAAGGAGATGCTACTTGGGAAGTTGAGCAAGAGATGCGAGAGGATTACCCTCAGTTGTTTGCATCGAGGTATGTTTAATTTTCAAGGACAAAAATTCTTATAAGAGGGGGAGGATTGTAACACCCCAAATTTTAAGTCTTGAAAATCATAGTATCAGCCCTCGGACTCTCGCTTGAGCGAGAGATTCTCGCTTGAGCGAGAGAGGTTCATCTGGGATGGTGAAATCCTGGGCTATACTGGAGGATTCTCGCCTGAGCGAGAGTTGTCTCGCCTGGGCGAGAAATGTCATTTTGGGGCTGTTGCCACTGTGAGATTCTCGCTTGAACAAGAGGGTCAGATTTGAGTTCTTTAAAATGGGCGGGATTTTCTCGCTTGAGCAAGAATCCCTCGCTTAAGCGAGAACCGATGAGACAACATTTAATGAGAAACCCCTAAACACAATCCAGGGTTTAGAAAAGAAGAAGAGTGAGAGAAGAGAGCTTTTCAAGGGCAAAAAGCTTGGATACTCATCTAAGAGCTTGAGAAGAGGTAAAACTCTAGATTCTAACTCTCTTTTTCTCTCTTAAACTCACTTTGGGTATGTTGCATCTCTTCTCAAAAATGAAGAAAAACCATGGAAACTCATCCTTTTGAGTGGTGGTTCATTTTATGTCATTATTACTTTGTCAACTCTTGGTTTGGAGATAGTATCTAAGGAATGGAAAGGGTTGTGGGTTGATTCATGAAAACCCCAAAAACCCTAAAAGTGAAAACGTGGTAAAAGGAGAGAATGAGTAAAATGCTAGAGGTAGAAGATGAGTTTACCTCCAAATATTGGAATATGAGATGTTATGCATGTTTTAGATGGTTGAATATTTATGATGAATATTTTGTATGACTAAATGGTGCAATATAAGTTGTTTATGTGATATTTGGAATAAATGACTAACATTGTGTTATGTGGTGGGATGAGGAAAGATCCTAAGGTTGGAGGCGGTGTCGGTAGAACTTGAAGAGTTGCCATGAATCAAACCCAACATTCACCGAGGTAAGGATAAGTCTTTAATTGTACATTTGAACTCGAAAATGTGTATTCTCTGATTATGCAAAGATTGAGTTGTAAAGTACGCATTTAGTATGAACATATATGGGTGTGTTTTATTAAAGTAGGCGTAGGTTTACGGAAAAGCAAGTATGTATACTTCTGGTTATGTGATTCATTGAGTTGTGAATCACGTAATTAGTATAAACATATATGGGTGTGTTTATACTAATGTGAGTGTGGATTTACCGGAAATGTTTTATGGTGAAATTATGAAAGGGAAATGTATTTTTAGCCGACCAAGAATGGTTAGCGACTCTGGCTTGAGTATATAAGCAAAACTCTGGCTTGAGTATATAAGCAAAACTCTGGCTTGAGTTTATAAGCAAAACTCTGGCTTGAGTATATAAGCAAAACTCTGGCTTGAGTATATAAGCGAAACTCTGGCTTGAGTATATAAGCAAAACTCTAGCTTGAGTATATAAGCACGTTTTGTTTTAAGAAAAATGAGAATCTGCTTTTAGCTAACTCTAAGGGGTATAGTGACTTTGGCTCAAGTTATGTAGCAAAACAAAAATGAATTTCAAAGATGGTTTACTAACCCTTTTATTTATGTGGATTATCTTAGAATGATGTTTATTGAATTAATGACTTACTCCTTTGCGTGTTCTGTGTTTTGTCATTGATAATCCCATTGCAGATAAACAGGTGATATGAGGAAGACTCATTTTTGGGAGATTTAGGAGCGCTATATTTTGGATTCATTTATTTGCACTATTTTTGTACATGAGTGCATATTTGATAGTTCATACATTATGTAACTACGAACATATACTAACTTACATGGCGTGTCACTCTGGATAGGTATAGCTATGGGTATTTTGGAAACCCATAGCTAATTATATGCGGTCGATACAAAGTTTAATTAGTGCGAATTATGTTTTTCTGTCGAATGATTTTGTATGTTATATTGAGATAGATTGCGAAGTGGGAAATAAGATTTGAAGTAAAGATATTAAATTGGTAATGTGAGTTAGGAGAAAATGCATGTAATTGAACTAAATCGAGAAAAAATTTCAAGGGCATAATTTCGGTCCTTACAGGTTGTAAAACAATATTATTATAGTGGAGAAAAATCTCCCAAGATCAGACGGGGAGGACTGGATGTATTTTGCACGTCGACAAGCAAACAAACTAGGATAAAATTCCTTATTGCATTCTTCTTTCCCTTAATCTTTTAAATTTGGTCATTTTAGTATTCATTTTACACTTTGATAAATTGCTTGATAATTATTGTGCTAAGTGTTTTCTAGGTATATTCTGGTGTAATCTCAGTTAGCATTTTGTTTTTGTAAATCACTGAATTTTGCATTACTTTTGTCATAAGAAACTGATTTGGTTGTAAGTTTTCTGCTACAGGATAATTGATTATACCTGTTAATAATAAATTATTGGCTTTTGTAGTTGATCGATTAGATACCCTGATTAATCGATTAAACAATGCATTTTCTATCTTTGTTGTATTTCGGAAAAGCGATAATAGTGGTCCCGCTACACCTATTAACCCCCTCTAGGTTTACTTATATCCTGTGGTATCCCATATAGACTTGATATTATGTTTAGTGTGTGTTTATGTGCTACATCAATCCAAACCTAAGGAATCACATCTAGTTGGTTTTAAAAGAATTATGAAATATCTTAAGTGTGTAACTTATGTAGGCCTACGGTATCCCAAGGGTAAGGTATGTGTTTTGGTAGGATACTCTAGTTTATACTTTGTTGGATGCAAAACGGAAAAGAAGAAATGGTGGAACTTGTCACACACTTGGTCATGCAAGAAGCTAGCATGTGTTCCATTAAGTACTATGGAGACAGAATATATTGCAGCAGGTAGTTGTTACACACACGTGATGTGGCTCAAACAAAACTTATGTGACTATGGTCTAAACTTAAAATGCATTACCATAAGATGTGATAACACTAGTGCTATTAACTTCACTAAGAAACCAATTAATGCAATCTAGAAGCAAATACATAGCCATAAGACATCATTTCCTATGGTACCATGTTCATAAAATGAATGTGCAATTAGAGATTTGGATTCTCATGATCAACTAGCAAACATATTTACTGTGACACCCTAGATTCTAAAATCATTAAAATTATAGTATCAGTCCTGGGAGTCTCGCTTGAGCGAGAAAGTTGTCGCCTAGGCGAGAGAGGCTCACCTGGGACGGTGAAATCATGGGCTATACTGAAGGATTCTCACCTAAGTGAGAATTGTCTCGCTTGAGCGAGAGTGGTCTCGCCTGAGCGAGAGTTACCTCGCCTGGGCGAGGAATGACATTTTGGAACCTGTCGAGGCTGTGAGATTCTCGCTTGAGCGAGAGCGTCAAATCTGAAATTTTAAAAAGGCGGGATTTTCTCGCCTGAGCGAGAATGGGCTCGCTTGAGCGAGAACCCAACGAGTTTACATTAAATAGGGATCCCCAAACACATTTTTTGGGGATAACCTAGAGAAAAGTGAGAGAATGGAGCATTTTCAAGAGTAAGGAGCCTTGTGAATCATCAAGGAGCTTGAGAAGAGGTAAAACTCTTGATTCTAACTCTCTTCTTCCCTTTGAAACTAGTTTTGGGTATGGTGGATCTCTTCTCAAAATGTGAGGAGCCTTATGGTTCGTTTTATGTTGTTTTTCTCTTGTAAACTCTTGGTTTAGAGTTGGTATTTCAAGAATGTAAAGGATTTGTGGGTTGATTCATGAAAACCCCAAAACCCTAAAATGAAAAAGTGGTTAAAGAGGGAAATGGGTAAAATGTTAGATGTAGAAGATGAGTATTCCTTTCAATGTTGAAAATATGAGATGAATGTGTATGTTTTAGGTGTTTGTAAACTTATAATGAAAGTAGTTTAGAAACATTGGAAATGTGTTAAATCTCTTGTATGGTTAAAGATGCAATATGAGTTGTTTTTGTGTTATTTGGAATAAACGACTAACATTGTGTTCCATGGTGGGAATGAGGAAAGATCCTAAAGTTGGAGGCAGTGTCGGTGGAACTTGCGAAGTTACCAAGAACAAAACCCAACACTAACCAAGGTAAGGATAAGTCTTTAACTTTTGCATTGTGATAGAAAATGTGTGGATTTTGAGGTTGTGGATAATGATCAAGTTGTGAACCACTTATTTATTATAAACATATATGGGTACGTTTGTAATAATGGTTGCATGGATTTACTGTTTATGAATTGATGGTGTATCAATGAAAAGAAAACATGTTTTTAGCCGACCATGATTGGTTAGCGACTTTGGCTCAAGTAATATAGCAAGCTTTGGCTCAAGCGATGTAGCAAGGTTTGGCGTAGCGATATAGCAAAGCTTTGGCTCAAGCGATGTAGCAAGCTTTGGCTCAAGCGATGTATCAAGCTTTAGCTCTAGCGATGTAGTAAGCTTTGGCTCAGGCGATGTAGCAAGCTTTGTCTCAAGCGAAGTAGCAAGCTTTGGCTCAAGCGATGTAGCAAGCTTTGGCTCAAGCGATGCAGCAAGATTTGCCTCAAGCGATGTAGCAATATTTGGCTCAAGCGATGTAGCAAACTTTGGCTCAAGTTATGTAGCAAGATTTTCAAAAGTATAAACGATGGAAATGGTTTTAAGTATATTTAACTTTAAATTATTTACTTAACCTTATTAAAATGTGGATTAACGTACATTGGCATTTATTGAGTTAACGACTTACTCATTTGTGTTTTTCTGTGTATTGTCAATGTTAATCCCATTGCAGGTAGGTGGAAGATTTAAGGATGTCTTGATTAGGACCTTAGAGGCTTTTAATTTTCGAAGTCCTTATATTCATTATTTTGTAATCTAACTGATTGTGTTTTGAACAGAATATTTGTAGCCATGGGTATGATTTTTGGCACACTTAGGCTTCCTTGTATTGATTTTTAAATTGCGATTAATGAGTGATCAAAGTGTAATGATGAATGTATGTATAAATGGATCAAAATAAGGAAAAAAATTCAAGGGTAGAATTTGGGTCCTTACAATAAGGTATAAGAGCATAGTTAATTATGCGGCCTAGGGTATGGCCTTACTTGCTTCTTTGTAACATGTTTATGATTTAACTAGTTGAAATTATATGAATTGACTGTTTAAAGCATGTAGCCTTGGTGTAGTGACATGTAATGTGCTATGAGACTATGTGATAACCTGACTTACGTGAGTTAGATTTGTGTGCTGACCATCAATGAGTGCTGGTTAAGAAATGGCTAGAAGAGGAAGAGGGAGAGGAATGAGTCAGAATGTTCCAAATGATTTGTTGGCTCAGATGGTGGCTGCACTACAACAAGTGAACGAGAACTTGCATAATCTATTTCAGAACCCCGCACCAAGTCCGAGTTCGCAACCCCTAGTTCCACCCGAACCGGCAGAGTACCGAGGTTTGGATGAATTATGCAAGAGGAACCCTAGTCAGTTCCACGGGGGATTTGCTCTTGATGCTGCCATTGAGTGGATCCAAGGCGTAGAGACGATCTTCAGGGCCATGAACTGTTCGGAGGCTCAGAAGTTGGCGTATACCACTTATATGTTAGTGAAGGAGGCCGAGAACTGGTGGGAATTTACTCGGCGCCAAATGGAAGTAGAGGGGCAATTGGTTTCCTGGGGTACATTCAAGGCGAAATTTCTTCATAAGTACTTCCCTGCTGATTTGAAGAGGAAAAAGGAAATGGAGTTTTTGAAGTTGGAGCAGGGAAACTTGTCGGTGGGAGATTATGCGGCCAAGTTTGAATAATTGGCCGGGTTTTGTCCTTACTCTGAATTGGTGGTGGACGGGAGATCTAAGTGTTCTAAGTTTGAATCGGGTTTGAAGCCCAAGTTGAAAAGCATGTATGGTCATCAAGAGATTGCTGATTTTCCTACCTTAGTGAACAAGTGTAGGATGTTTGAGGATGACTTGGAAGCCGATGAGGCGTCGACACCTAATGTGATTCCTTCCAAGAACTTTGGGCCTCATTGAAATTTTGTGCACGGAAAAGGGAAGGGCAAGGTATTTCAAGAGGAACGAAAACCTTACTCTCCACCAACTGGTAGTCGGGGGTATACTTCGCATGGGTCGAGGACTCATGTAAATGCGGGAGGGTTATAGTTGAACTCTCCATCATTATGCAACAAATGTGGCCGACTTCATGTTGGTGACCCCAGGACGGCACTTAGCTGCTTTCACTGCAAGGAGGTTGGCCATATCAAGAGATATTGTCCTAAGTTACGGCAAAGTGCGAATGTTGTGAGGGCTGATCGACCTCGATCTACCGGCCGAGTGTTAACCATGAGTGGTGCAGAGGCATCGGATGTGGACGGCCTGATAAAAGGTAATTGCTTGGTAGCAGGTATTCCTCTTTTAGTGTTATTTGATTTTGGAGCGACACACTCCTTTGTATCTGTTGAATGTGTGGATAGACTGAAATTGCAAACTGAATCGTTGCCTTTCGACTTGGTCATATCCACCCCAACTAATGTGCTTGTGGTGGTGTCAACAGTTGTGTCTCGATGTCCAGTAGTGGTAAACGGTAGGACATTTACCGTGGATTTAATCTGCTTACCACTGTCCTAGTTAGATCTAATTTTGGGGATGGACTGGATGTCGCCAAATCATGTGATGCTTAATTGTGCTGATAAGACCGTTGTGTTCGGAGATCTGGAGGAGATTTCTGATGAGGCTAGTTTTATGAAGCCATTGTCGGCTAAGGAAGTCAGGACTTCTTTTATGGAGAGAGGAGACGTGTTTGTTTTGTTAGCATCCCTGGAGGGTATCGAGAAACCCGGAGTTGAGGATATTCCGATAGTTCGTGAATTTCCTGAGATATTTCCTGGTGATATTCCGGAATTTCCTCCAGTAAGAGAAGTTGAATTCTCTATTGATTTGGTACCTAGAAAGGGACCCATCTCTATAGCTCCTTATAGGATGGCACCGTTAGAACTGGCTGAATTGCAAAAACAGGTTGAAGACTTGTTGGCGAAGAAGTTTATTCGTCCTAGTCTTTCACCATGGGGTACACCGGTCTTGTTGGTCAAGAAAAAAGATGGGAGTTTAAGGTTGTGCATAGATTACAGACAGTTGAACAAGGTATCTATCAAGAATAAGTATTCGTTGCCTATGATTGATGACTTGATGGATCAGTTGTGGGGAGAAGTGGTGTTCTCAAAAATTGACCTTCGGTCAGGTTACCAACAAATTCGTGTGAAGTTGGAGGATATTCCTAAAACTACTTTTAGGACGAGGTATGGGCATTTCGAGTGTTTGGTAATGCCTTTCGTTGTAATGAATGCCCCAGCAATATTTACCGACTACATGAATCAGATTTTTCATCCGTATTTGGATTCATTCGTAGTGGTATTTATTGATGACATTCTAGTTTACTCCAAAAGCCGAGATGAACATGCAGAGAACCTGAGAATTGTTCTAGATCTTCCTAGTAAGAATCGGCTGTATGCTAAATTGTCCAAATGTGATTTCTGGTTGGAATCGGTAAACTTTCTTGGGCATGTAATATCCAAGGAAGGCGTAGCAGTAGATCCTTCTAAGGTCGAAGCGGTTATGGAATGGGCAGTACCCAAGTCAGTTACCGATATCAGGAGCTTTTTGGGATTGGCCAGTTATTATCGGAAGTTCATAGAAGGATTTTCGAAGTTGGCACTACCTCTGACTAAGCGTACCATAAAAGGAGAACCGTACGTGTGGACGACCCGTTGTGAGGAAAGTTTTCAAGAGTTGAAACGGAGGTTGACTACGGCACCGGTGTTGGTTCTTCCTTGTACGGGTCGTGATTTCAGTGTGTATTGCGATGCTTCTAAGCAAGGTTTGGATTGTGTGTTGATGCAGGATGGAAAAGTGGTTGCTTATGCTTCGCGACAGTTGAGAACGCATGAGCAAAACTACCCTATACAGTATTTAGAATTAACTGCAGTGGTCTTTGCCTTAAATATTTGGAGACACCATCTTTTTGGCGTAAGGTTTGAGGTGTACAGCGACCACAAGAGTTTGAAATATTTATTTGATCAAAAGGAATTGAATATGAGAAAGAGAAGGTGGACGGAGTTCCTTAAGGACTATGATTTTGGATTGTAGTACCATCCGCGAAAGGCCAATGTGGTGGCCGATGCTTTAAGTCGGAAGTCTTTACACATGTCGGCTTTGATGGTTAGAGAAGGAAAACTGATTGAGGAGTTCAGGGATCTGAACTTGGAAGTTCAAATAAGACCCCATAGTATGATGTTAGGAATGCTTAAGGTCATAAATGAACTGTTTGACCAAATCCGAGTGATGCAAGTTGAGGATAGTGAGCTAATGGTTAAATGAGATTTGATGATGAGTGGGAAAGAGACCGATTTCGCATCGGACCCTAGTGGAATGATGCGTTACAAAGGGAGAGTGTGCGTGCCTCGTGATGTGGAATTGCGAAAGAGTATTATAGTGGAGTCACACAAGAGTAAAATGTGTTTTCACCCGGGAACTACAAAGATGTACCAAGATTTGAAAAAGTTGTTTTGGTGGTCTAGGTTGAAAAAGGATGTGGCTTTGTATGTCTCGAGTTATCTTGTCTTTCAGAAAGCCAAGGTTGAGCATCAGCGACCAGCGGGAGAGTTACAATCCCTAGAAATTCCCGTTTGGAAGTGGGACAATATTTCCATGGATTTTGTATCAGTTTTTCCAAAGACTCAGAAAGGGTATGATTCAATATGGGTAATAGTGGATCGTTTGACTAAGTCTGCACACTTTTTACTAATGAACATGAAATACTCCTTGGAGCGATTGGCAGAATTGTACATCAAGGAGATTGCTTGATTGCATGGGATACCGTCGAGCATTGTGTCGGATAGGGATCCCCGTTTCACTTCAAACTTTTGGACTAGTTTGCAGTCCGCATTGGGAACTAAGTTGAAATTTAGTTCAGCTTATCATCCACAAACGGACGGTCAATCGGAAAGAACTATACAGTCATTAGAGGATCTTTTGAGGGCTTGAGTTTTGGAACAACTGGGAAGTTGGGATAGCATGTTGCCTTTGATTGAATTTACCTACAACAATAGCTTCCATTCGAGTATTGGGATGGCACCCTATGAGGCATTGTATGGAAGGAAGTGCCGAACTCCGGTGAATTGGTTTGAAATTGGGGATAACTTGGTATTGGGACCCGAGTTGGTCCGAGAGACGACGGAAAAGATCAAGAAGATCCGGGAGAATATGAGAATAGCACGGAGTCGGCAGAAAAGCTATTACGATAAGAGGCGGAAACCTCATGAGTTTAAGGAGGGAGATAATGTAATCATGAGAGTAGTCCCGACTACCGGAATTGGTAGAGTGTTGAAGTCACGAAAGCTTACTCCGAGATTTATTGGACCATATTAGATATTGAAGAGGATTGGGCCGATAGCATATCAGATTGCTTTACCTCCATTATTGTCGAATCTCCACAATGTGTTTCAAGTGTCTCAGTTGAGGAAATATGTTGGGGATCCATCTCATGTGGTTGAGTCTGATCAGATAGAGTTGAAGGATAACTTGACTTTTACGACGTTGCTTGTGAGAATCATGGATACAAGTATCAAAAGATTGATAGGCAAAGAGATTGCCTTTGTGAAGGTACTGTGGAACCAAGTGGACGAAGGAGACGCTACTTGGGAGGTGGAGCGTGATATGAGGGAGGATTACCCTCATTTGTTCGAATCGAGGTATGTTTAATTTTCGGGGACGAAAATTCTTATAAGAGGGGGAGGATTGTGACACCCGATATTCTAAAATCATTAGAATTATAGTATCAGTCTTGGGAGTCTCGCTTGAGCGATAAAGTTGTCGCCAGGGCGAGAGAGGCTCACCTGGGAGGGTGAAATCCTGAGCTATATTGAAGGATTCTCACCTGAGCGAGAATTGTCTCGCTTGAGCGAGAGTGGTCTCGCCTGAGCGAGAGTTGCCTCGCCTAGGCGAGAAATGGCATTTTGGAACCTGTCGAGGCTGTGAGATTCTCGCTTGAACGAGAATGCCTCGCTTGAGCGAGAGCGTCAGATCAGAAATTTTAAAAGGTGGGATTTTCTCGCCTAAGCGAGAATGGGCTCGCTTGAGCGAGAACCCGATGAGTTTACATTAAATAGGGAACCCCAAACATATTTTTGGGGGATAACCTAGAGAGAAGTGAGATAAGGGAGAATTTTCAAGAGTAAGGAGTCTTGTGAATCATCAAGGAGCTTGAGAAGAGGTAAAACTCTTGATTCTATCTCTCTTCTTCCCTTTGAAACTTGTTTTGGGTATAGTGGATCTCTTCTCAAAATGTGAGAAGCCATGGAAACTCATCTTTTTGAGTAATTGTAACATCCCTCCTTTTAGCACCTTGCTTAGGTAGACATAGGATTGTATATGTGTGTATGTGTATTCATGTGCTTATATATATGTGTGATTATATTTGTATTGATATTAGAATGCTATATGTTTAATAATTTCTTTGGAAACAAGTTAATCTAGGTAGTTTTAAAGCTGTCCAAGTTTAAAGTCTAGCCGTTATCGGGTAATGTATCGTCTTAGAATTTTAATTAGAATTGGTCTAAGTGACCACCTAACCTATTAGATTTTATAATGCTTTATTGATGTTGAGTTTTGAGGATAGAAAGTTATTATCTTAGTGTTATACTATGATAAATAACTTAGTTAAAAATTTTAGAAAAGTGGTAGTGTTAATGTACCTTTGAACTGGATTGCTCGAGAGTGCCCGTAATCTTTCTGTCAGTTCTTTGAGTGCTTAAACTATCATCTAGACTCTCATAGACATTGTTTAATATTGTATTAGGGTGTCTTAGAGCACAAGAAAAACACATACATGCACTACGCCAATTGCCCAAACCAAATGCCACACCATACACTTAAAATTTTGCTAAATGCCTAATCCTTGTTTAATTCTTAATGACACCCCAACCCAAAATATCTTCCCCCACTAACTCATCCCAAACACTTATATATATAGCCTTAAGGGGTGGGGGTTGAAATTGTCACACTCTCACTCTCACACCTCCTCACCAACACCACCTTCACTCACCTTCTCTTCTTCTCCCCAACTCACGCTGGCACCAAAGAGGGAGGAGAAAACCTCCATCTCCTCCACCAAAACCCACATGCAAGCCACCAAATCTCTTCCCCAAGGTATGGTGATCATGTTTATGTTCTCATTTCTTCAATCTCTAGGTTCTTTATAGGTTATTTCTCCTCTTGATCACCAATGACTTAGGTGAAATTCTAGAATGAGTTGTTTGTAACTTTGAGGAATCCATTTTAAGGTATGAGGAATCCATTTTTGATCTCTGATTGTAGAAAAAATGTCATGCAAACACTGTTTTGGGGGTTACACTGCTCTAAGTGTAGTTAGTGAAATGATGCTAGATTGTTGTTGTTAGGTGTTGTAGTTGAGTTCTAGGCTTCCAATTGAGCTAAAAATGGTTGTGGCTATGCTAAATTGTCATTGCATGTTGGAGAGCTTTCTGTTCGCAGGTTGGAGCTGCTGAAAAATGTGGATTAAGGGTCCCTAAACTCTAACCCACTTCCTTATGTTGTTGTTAGGTTATAAAGAGTGTTTTAGGTGTTGTGTTTGTTCTAGGGTGTTTAGGATTGAAAAACTCTTGCATGTGTTATAAGCTTTGTTTAACACATTGAACCCATGATTTTTAACTCATTCCAAAGGTTAGAACTCGAAAATGTTGAAGGCTAAGAAGCCATGCAAATTCGGTCCCAAGTGTTCAAGAGTTAAGGAAACCCTAATACCTTAATTCCTTGATAACTTGAGTTCCTAACGTCCAAATTTTGCGTATAATATAGGCATGTGTTCATAATTTAAATTCCTAGCTAAATATAATTCTTTCAGGGACAAAATTTTTTTTCGAAATCCTCACTGTTTAAAGGGAAACGCGAAAACAGTCCCTAGTTGGCACTCCAAACTATCTAATTTTTGACTATATGTTAGCTTATGTTTCAAATTGCCTTATGGTTTATAAATTCTGAGTTTTAAACCAACAATGTCTCTGAAAAATCTCTTCGTGCCTAATCGAGATCTTAGTTATGTCCAAATTAAATATTTGGGAATGTTCTAATGTCTAGAACCCCACTAAGGTGTTTTCTTTACAATCCGAATAAACTTAGTGATATCGAAATTAACTGTTTACGACCTAACCAGGTAATCGGCACTCGGGCAAACGGCAACAAAGGAACATTAAGTTCAGTAAGGGTAAAGGTATGGAGAGAAGTGTCTTTATATAGGTGCTTAGAAATGATGCCAAAGATATTCGTGCATCTCTAAGCTAGGCCATGCGCGGATATAGTCGAATATTATTTCTGTGGCCGCGAACAATTGAGTAGTGAGACTTAGTTGTTCGTAAATTAATTTAACTCTAAATTATGATGGATATGTTTGGTTGAAGTGCTTCAATGGAATTGAATGATTATGTTTGTTGATGTGAATGATGATTATGACTGAAAGTTTGATTATGAAAATATTGATTTAACTGAATATTCTTTTGAATTTTGAATTGTGACATATTGTTGAGTTGACTATTGAACTGTCATCAAACATTCTCATGGCATAGCATATGAGCATTCTTGATGAAACTTAAAGAATGAAAGTTTTGCTTATGAAAGGTTTGACAGAGGATGATGGGGAAATATTTTTATGAATGTTATCAGAACTGCCGTATTTTTACAGTTATTAGAAAATCCTTTTGATTAATAAGCCAGTGAGTTAGAGCTTGAAAATATGTTATAACTGAGTTTCAACGAAAAATGTTTTGTTATTACCCTAAAAAGTTTTCCCCTGATTCTTCTTTTAAAAGGATAAAAGCTATGCTATGTATGAATCGGAAGATTCATGTCACTATGTTTACCGTTTGTAACATAGTCTGCGGGAAGATACGACACTGAGATTGTGTTGAGAACCCAGAGGGGTACCTTGTCTGTGTGACTTGGTTGAGGGGACATTGTGGGTGGAGATTGATTTGTCAGGAATAGGGTAGCTCCCTTGACCCGACAGAACTCTTCGCGGTAACTATAGTGACCTCTGAAACCCCCTTGAAGGTATCGTGCTCAGGATGATGCAGCGGTTATCTTTGCCGATCGGAGGGTATTTCCGGCGCTATTGAGTGCACGATAGTTATATGCCTTTTGGTTACCAATGGTTGGTGTAACACCCCAAATTTTAATCTTTAAAAATATAGTATCAGTCCTGGAAGCCTCGCTTGATCGAGAGATTCTCGCCTGAGCGAAAAAGGATCAGCTGGGAGGGTGAAATCCTGGACTATACTGGAGGATTCTCGCCTGGGCGAGAAATGGCAATTTTGGGCTGTTGATACAGTGTAATCGATTACACTCTGCTGGTAATCGATTACACACTGATGGTAATCGATTACACTCTGCTGGTAATCGATTACATCGTATTAAAAGCATCAAATATGTGCATCTGACACAGTGTAATCGATTACACATTGCTGGTAATCGATTACACATTGCTGGTAATCGATTACACATTGCTGGTAATCGATTACACATTGCTGGTAATCGATTACACATTTCTGGTAATCGATTACACATTGCTGGTAATCGATTACACACTCCTGGTAATCGATTACACACTCCTGGTAATCGATTACACACTCCTGGTAATCGATTACATCGTATTAAAAGCATCAGATATGTGCATCTGACACAGTGTAATCGATTACACACTCCTGGTAATCGATTACACACTCCTGGTAATCGATTTCATCGTATTAAAAGCATCAGATATGCGCATTTTTCACGTTGTAATCGATTACACCATGTTGGTAATCGATTACAACCCGACGACACCTCTTTAAAACAGAAACCCAAACACAATTTAGGGGGAGAACTTAGAAGAGAAGAGAGAGAGGAGAGCTTTTCAAGAGCAAGGAGCCTTAGGACTCATCTTAGAGCTTGAGAAGAGGTAAACCTCTTGTTCCTAACTCTTCTTCTTCCTCTCTAACTTGTTTTGGGTATGTTGGATTTATTTTCATAACATGAGAAATCATGGAAACTCATCCGTTAGAGTTATGGTTCGTTTTATGTTGTTTTTTATCTTGTAAACTCTTGGTTTAGAGATAGTATCTCAAGAATGGAAAGGGTTGTGGGTTGATTCATGAAAACCCCAAAAACCCTAAAAGTGAAAATGTGGTAAAAGGAGAGAATGAGTAAAATGTTAGAGGTAGAAGATGAGTTTACCCCCAAATATTGAAATATGAGATGTTATGCATGTTTTAGATGGTTGAATATTGATGATGAATATTTTGTATGATTAAATGATGCAAAATAAGTTGTTTATGTAATATTTGGAATAAATAACTAACATTGTGTTATGTGGTGGGATGAGAAGAGAGATCCTAAGGTTGGAGGTGGTGTCGGTAGAATTCGAGAAGTTGCCAAGAACCGAACCCCAATACTCACCAAGGTAAGGATGAGTCTTTAATGTGCATTTGGAATAGAAAATGTAAGTATTTTCTGGTTATGCAATGATTGAGTTGTGAATTACGCATTTAGTATAAACATATATGGGTGTGTTTATACTAAAGTAGGCGTAGATTTACGGAAGATGGAAAACGTGTGTATTTCTGATCATGCAATAATTATATTGTGAATCACGTGTTTAGTATAAACATATATGGGTGTGTTTATGCTAAAGATGGCGTGGATTTACAGGAAATGGTTGATAGTGAAATCAATGAAAAGGAAACGTATTTTTAGCCGACCATAAATGGTTAGCGACTTTGGCTCAAGTTATGTGGCAATGCTTTGGCTCAAGCTATGTAGCAACACTTTGGCTCAAGTTATGAAGCAATACTTTGGCTCAAGTTATGAAGCAATACTTTGGCTCAAGTTATGAAGCAATACTTTGGCTCAAGTTATGAAGCAATACTTTGGCTCAAGTTATGTAGCAAAACTTTGGCTCAAGTTATGAAGCAATACTTTGGCTCAAGTTATGTAGCAATGCTTTGGCTCAAGTTATGTAGCAATGCTTTGGCTCAAGCTATGTAGCAACACTTTGGCTCAAGTTATGTAGCAACACTTTGGCTCAAGTTATGAAGCAATACTTTGGCTCAAGTTATGTAGCAATGCTTTGGCTCAAGCTATGTAGCAACACTTTGGCTCAAGTTATGTAGCAACACTTTGGCTCAAATTATGTAGCAAAACTTTGGCTCAAGTTATGTAGCAATGCTTTGGCTCAAGCTATGTAGCAAAACTTTGGCTCAAGTTATGTAGCACTTTGGCTCAAGTTATGTAGCAACGCTTTGGCTCAAGCTATGTAGCAAAACTTTGGCTCAAGTAATGTAGCACAAAATGAATTTATAAAACAAATGGTTTATTAACTCATTTTTCTAATGTGGATTATATTATAATGACGTTTATTGAATTAATGACTTACTCCTTTGTGTGTTTTGTACTTTTGTCATTGATAATCCCATTGCAGGTAAATAGACGAATGAAGTATGCCAGGTCGGGAGCTTTAGGAGCTTTAGACTTTGGATTCACTATTTATGTTTTTCGTATTCTAAATGATTACCTGCGGATTTAAATGATTGTAATCATGGCTAACCATTATTTGGATATTTGTAACCATGTGTAATGTTATTTTGGAGGATCAGAACCTTTGAGGTCTTAGTACTCATAGGGAATGATATGAATAAATTATGTTTTTCTACAAGATTAATTGTATGATAATATAATAGGTTATAAGATTAGTTCCAGGAATGATTCATGAGAAGTTCTAGGTAAAATGATTATGTATGTGGTTATTGATTCATGGATTGAGTGTGAGGAGGGGAAATAAGATTTTGAAGTAAGGATATTAAAATGGTAATGTGAGTTATGAGTGATTGAATGGAATTGAATTAAAATGAGAAAAATTTTCAAGGGTAGAATTTGGGTGCTTACAATATGGTATCAGAGCATAGTTAATTCTCCGACCTAGGGCATGGCCTTACTTGCTTCTTTGTAACATGTGTAAAAATTTGACTAGTTGAGATTGTGTGTATTGAATGTTTAAAGCATGTGGCTTTGGTATGATGACATGCGACTTGTTATGAGACTATGTGATTTCCTGACTTGAGTGAATTAAAATTAGCTTACTGACTAGTGTAACAAGTGCGGTAGACTTCACTATGGAAGTACGTGCCCGGGAAAAGGGAATGGATGTTTCCACTGCAAGGAGTTTGGGCATATTAAAAGGTATTGTCCTAAGCTGGATCGGAGACCTAATGTCATGCATGTTGGGGAGGCAAGGGACCACGGTCGGATGGTTACCCCAAGTGGCGCAGGGACATCGGGTGTTGATGATCCGGCGAGAGGTAAACGCATGGTGACAGGTATTCCTTGGTTAGTGTTGTTGATTCGGGAGCGACACACTCCCTCATATATGTTAAATGTGAAAACCGGCTGAGATTGTAAACTGAGTCATTACTTCCGACTTGGTCGCGTCGAACCCAATCTTTGTGCTGGTGGTGGTGTCGACGTTTATGTTCTGGAGTCCGGTTGTGGTAAAAGGTGTGATATTTACCATAGACTCAGTCTGCTTGTCGTTATCCCAGTTAGATATAATTCTGGGGATGGACTGATTGTCGGCAAATCATGTTATGATTGAATAGCGCTGACAGGGTTGTAGCGGTTGGGGATCTGTGCAAGGTCTCTGACCAGGCCAGTGGTATGGGGCCAATGTCGGCTAAGAAAGTCAGGACCCTCCTTCGAAAAAGGGATCGGTATTCATTCAGTAAATGTCACAAGAGGGTATTTAAGAACTCGTTAGTATTTCGAGATGTTAAGATTTGAAAGAACTATTTATTTTGTCTTGGAAAGTGGACTTTTGTCTATGAATGATTGACTTTTATAATAAGTATACTGACAAGAAAAATGTTTAAGTCGGGGATGCTTGTTTTCTCTTATGAGTTGTTAAAGGTTAATTCCCTTTGTTGGCCTTAGTGTGTATGCGCACGCTAAGAGGTGAAACTCATATTTCGAAAAATGAAATAGAGGTTGGATAAATTACCTAAAGGTCCTTGCGATTAATGTGTTTACATGGACGTTGACTAATCAGATGTATTATCATTTTGAGGTGACCTATGGTTGGTACCCCAAAATCGATTAAGTATGAAAAAGTTATTTTTGATTCTTGTGTATGAAGCTTCTGGTCTATGAAATTTATTTTTTTTTGTTAAAGATGAGTACCCGCCGTAACAAATGTATATTGGTATTGAACACCAAGCTATGTGCGGGGATGTTGAACCTCAAAAACTTATTTTGGATCGGGAGTGTCTCAGTGTACGGTTGGGGTAAATGGTAGAACCTTTTCTATAGTGTTGATATGCGCGATGATGTCCCAGTTGGATTTAATCCTGGAAATGGACTAGCGATCAGCAAATTGTGTTATGTTTAACTATGTGTACTTGTTGAGGTGAAGAATTAAGATCTAGTTGCATTGATATGTATATGGGTGCAAAAGGGTAAGACTTATAATGATAGTCGAGAAAAGAGGCTAGTTAAGTTACTTACCCCACCAATGTGATGAATGCAATGGAATAGACGTGAAACTTTTGGTCTCGAATGACCGGTTCTTTTGCGGTAGGACATTGGCATCGCATGAAAGAGTGGTGGTGATCCGAAATTGTCTGCGTTGAATGTGTACCGGCAAAAGTTGTTGTTGTTTCGTGAACGTCAGTAATTGCGGTGTATGGGTGTGGTGTAACCATAGGAGAGAAGAAGTTTTGGGTTGTGTCGAAATGAGCGTGCGAACCTTGTTTCACGACGTGGTTGCCATGAGTCGTGGATTCAAACCGCTTTCGAAAATCATTTTTGGGAAAACTTAGCTTGTGCCTAAGTAATGATTTAGTATCATGTTGGAGAATTCCGAAATTTTAGCAACCATATCGGAATAAGTATGAGGTTGTTAAAAGTTTAGTGATATGAGACGCCCATGTATTTCTGGACATAATGCGAGTGGGTTAATAAGTTTATATTTACTAACGGAATTGGGGTGACCAAACCAAACGCAAGTTGTAGGTTTGAGTGTTGGTCGACTTGTGCTTGCCGATTGGTAACAGAATACCTAGTTTTGGTGTGAATCAATGGTTTTATGGTTTCAGTGGAGGCTAGAAATTGGTAATTTTTTTAGACGATAAGATTTGATGGTAGAAATATTTTATGTAATTAGACAATTACTGGATAGTTGATTGTGTACAATGGATGAGACACTAAGAATTCTATTGTGTAAGTATTTTGTGGATCTAGTAAAATGAAATTGTGCTAGAGTCTCGAGTGGAGATGAGACTAGCTAGTGTATGATGGATGTTAAAAGATGCATTTAGATAGATATGGGATCAGGAGTTCCCCATTCGCTGAAGTTCGAGAGTGTTATCGGGATTCTTAACGTATGTTAGGATTGATAGATGGATAGGTGTTAGAGATCTATGGTTCTTGATGGATATAAGAAAAATCTTTAGTCTGAATTATGGATTAGTTCCCATGGCACTCGAGTTATTAAAGGCTGAGATCTTAACATTTGGACATTGAGGAGTTAGTTCATGAATTGGTTTGGTGATATCGTGATTTAGTGGTGTATGCTCTTAGTGACTGATTAAGTAATCTTAATGGATTAGAGAATCGAATAGTGATTTTGGTTGAATATTCTTGTGCCTAAATTCTAGGTGATGATTTTATTTTCCGAGGTATGTTTAATTTTCGGGGACGAAAATTCTAATAAGAGGGGGAGGATTGTAACACCCCAAATTTTAATCTTTAAAAATATAGTATCAGTCCTGGAAGCCTCGCTTGATCGAGAGATTCTCGCCTGAGCGAAAAAGGATCAGCTGGGAGGGTGAAATCCTGGACTATACCGGAGGATTCTCGCCTAGGCGAGAAATGGCAATTTTGGGCTGTTGATACAGTGTAATCGATTACACTCTGCTGGTAATCGATTACACACTGATGGTAATCGATTACACTCTGCTGGTAATCGATTACATCGTATTAAAAGCATCAGATATGTGCATCTGACACAGTGTAATCG
Source organism: Lupinus albus (assembly GCA_009771035.1). Classification (NCBI taxonomy): domain Eukaryota; kingdom Viridiplantae; phylum Streptophyta; class Magnoliopsida; order Fabales; family Fabaceae; genus Lupinus; species Lupinus albus. Next base: position 9,322,414 of record CM020004.1, on the reverse strand, counting down.
ATTACACATTTCTGGTAATCGATTACACATTGCTGGTAATCGATTACACATTGCTGGTAATCGATTACACATTGCTGGTAATCGATTACACAGTGCTGGTAATCGATTACACACTCCTGGTAATCGATTACACACTCCTGGTAATCGATTACATCGTATTAAAAGCATCAGATATGTGCATCTGACACAGTGTAATCGATTACACACTCCTGGTAATCGATTACACACTCCTGGTAATCGATTACATCGTATTAAAAGCATCAGATATGCGCATTTTTCACGTTGTAATCGATTCACCATGTTGGTAATCGATTACAACCCGACGACACCTCTTTAAAACAGAAACCCAAACACAATTTAGGGGGAGAACTTAGAAGAGAAGAGAGAGAGGAGAGCTTTTCAAGAGCAAGGAGCCTTAGGACTCATCTTAGAGCTTGAGAAGAGGTAAACCTCTTGTTCCTAACTCTTCTTCTTCCTCTCTAACTTGTTTTGGGTATGTTGGATTTATTTTCATAACATGAGAAATCATGGAAACTCATCCGTTAGAGTTATGGTTCGTTTTATGTTGTTTTTTATCTTGTAAACTCTTGGTTTAGAGATAGTATCTCAAGAATGGAAAGGGTTGTGGGTTGATTCATGAAAACCCCAAAAACCCTAAAAGTGAAAATGTGGTAAAAGGAGAGAATGAGTAAAATGTTAGAGGTAGAAGATGAGTTTACCCCCAAATATTGAAATATGAGATGTTATGCATGTTTTAGATGGTTGAATATTGATGATGAATATTTTGTATGATTAAATGATGCAAAATAAGTTGTTTATGTAATATTTGGAATAAATAACTAACATTGTGTTATGTGGTGGGATGAGAAGAGAGATCCTAAGGTTGGAGGTGGTGTCGGTAGAATTCGAGAAGTTGCCAAGAACCGAACCCCAATACTCACCAAGGTAAGGATGAGTCTTTAATGTGCATTTGGAATAGAAAATGTAAGTATTTTCTGGTTATGCAATGATTGAGTTGTGAATTACGCATTTAGTATAAACATATATGGGTGTGTTTATACTAAAGTAGGCGTAGATTTACGGAAGATGGAAAACGTGTGTATTTCTGATCATGCAATAATTATATTGTGAATCACGTGTTTAGTATAAACATATATGGGTGTGTTTATGCTAAAGATGGCGTGGATTTACAGGAAATGGTTGATAGTGAAATCAATGAAAAGGAAACGTATTTTTAGCCGACCATAAATGGTTAGCGACTTTGGCTCAAGTTATGTGGCAATGCTTTGGCTCAAGCTATGTAGCAACACTTTGGCTCAAGTTATGAAGCAATACTTTGGCTCAAGTTATGAAGCAATACTTTGGCTCAAGTTATGAAGCAATACTTTGGCTCAAGTTATGAAGCAATACTTTGGCTCAAGTTATGTAGCAAAACTTTGGCTCAAGTTATGAAGCAATACTTTGGCTCAAGTTATGTAGCAATGCTTTGGCTCAAGTTATGTAGCAATGCTTTGGCTCAAGCTATGTAGCAACACTTTGGCTCAAGTTATGTAGCAACACTTTGGCTCAAGTTATGAAGCAATACTTTGGCTCAAGTTATGTAGCAATGCTTTGGCTCAAGCTATGTAGCAACACTTTGGCTCAAGTTATGTAGCAACACTTTGGCTCAAATTATGTAGCAAAACTTTGGCTCAAGTTATGTAGCAATGCTTTGGCTCAAGCTATGTAGCAAAACTTTGGCTCAAGTTATGTAGCACTTTGGCTCAAGTTATGTAGCAACGCTTTGGCTCAAGCTATGTAGCAAAACTTTGGCTCAAGTAATGTAGCACAAAATGAATTTATAAAACAAATGGTTTATTAACTCATTTTTCTAATGTGGATTATATTATAATGACGTTTATTGAATTAATGACTTACTCCTTTGTGTGTTTTGTACTTTTGTCATTGATAATCCCATTGCAGGTAAATAGACGAATGAAGTATGCCAGGTCGGGAGCTTTAGGAGCTTTAGACTTTGGATTCACTATTTATGTTTTTCGTATTCTAAATGATTACCTGCGGATTTAAATGATTGTAATCATGGCTAACCATTATTTGGATATTTGTAACCATGCGTAATGTTATTTTGGAGGATCAGAACCTTTGAGGTCTTAGTACTCATAGGGAATGATATGAATGAATTATGTTTTTCTACAAGATTAATTGTATGATAATATAATAGGTTATAAGATTAGTTCCAGGAATGATTCATGAGAAGTTCTAGGTAAAATGATTATGTATGTGGTTATTGATTCATGGATTGAGTGTGAGGAGGGGAAATAAGATTTTGAAGTAAGGATATTAAAATGGTAATGTGAGTTATGAGTGATTGAATGGAATTGAATTAAAATGAGAAAAAATTTCAAGGGCAGAATTTGGGTGCTTACAGTTGGCACGGCGTTGTACTTGTCCTGTTCGCTTCCTAAGAACAGCAAATGGCTGGTCGGGCTCGATCAGTCGGTACCATTGCTGTTGATGTATTGTTAGGGGCTCAGTTAGGAAACGTTTTCTCCATGCATTCCTCTACAAAATAGTTGGTCTCACTAGATTAACGAGTGCATTCATCATGACATCATGCTCAAACATGTGATTAAATTGTTATATTAATACCTGTATGATATGTTTTATGTTATGACTTTATAAATTGTTGATTGCTTATCTTATATAGAGATGCTTACTCTCTAATCTCACATTACAGGTAGTGATGGACTCAGAGGCTTCTTTTGTGGTTCCTCCTTGTCTAGTAGAGATCATACCTCTCCCGTCGGGGGAGGTTGAGGTGGACCGTCCAGGGCAGTGTTTAGGGGAGGCATAGAAATCTGGTGTTCGTACTCGGATAGGCATAGAGTGATACTCCCCCGCCGCTCCACCGTTCCAGCAGTCTATATCATGCACCTACCAGACGGTTATGAGTTACGACGCACACCTCCTCTTGCTCCTGCCAGGTATATTTCGTCTCCTACTGCTCCTCTTGGTCTATCTTCTGGATCCTATCATGCCCGGACACGAAGGGTTGCGCCATTCTGGTGTACACCTAGAGCCTCGGCGAGACGTTCTGCTGGGGGACCACCTGTGACCCCGGCTAGTCGTACTGAGTCGACTCGGGGAGTTCAGACTTGTCGATGTACCCGGTGTCTCTCTGTACGGGAGAGTCATATGGATTCACCCGCTATTGTTGTGAGAGAGAACCTAGAGTTTGCTCCCGGATCCTCTTCTCACGGGGTACGTGGGAGGATTCAGGATGACGGGGTTGATATTCGTGGCCCGGTGAGGAGGACCCGACTATCTCCTCCACCATCATACTCCCCTGCACCAGCCGAGCCTATGGTTAGGGATGATATTATATATATTTCTAGTGATGAGGAGGATCCAGAGGAAGACCCTGAGGAGGGTAGTTCTGAGGGACAGTAGCAGGAGGATGTTGGGTCGAAATTCTGATGGTCTGTTTGTGCATGGTGCGACTGTATAGTTTTCTTTTGGTGCAGTTGCTGTGAGTTCAGTGTACACCCAGCCATAGGATCTTTTGCGTGTGTATATTTATGTATATATATCCTATTATGCTAGAGTGTATATGTGGATGGCATGACTTGGATTATGTACTCTTTTTGGACTATGACGCTTTTTGAACTAATGATATATATATATAGACATATGTATGTTTACTATGTTATGTTGTTGTTTAGTTTATAGTTTAAGTGGTGAGTTCTGAGAGAACCATATGTTCATATGTTATAAAAGAAAAGAAAAAAAAATCATACGCTATTTTTCAAAAACAAAAATATAATTAACCAAGATCGTAAACGACGGTCTCGTATGTAATTGTTTTAACGCTAGGAAAAGGGTGTTACAGTAATGGTTCATTTTATGTTGTTTTTATCTTGTAAACTCTTGGTTTAGAGTTGGTATTCCAAGAATGGAAAGGATTTGTGGGTTGATTCATGAAAATCCCAAAACCATAAAATGAAAATGTGGTTAAAGAGGGAAATGGGTAAAATGTTAGATGTAGAAGATGAGTATGCCTTTCAATGTTGAAAATATGAGATGAATATGTATGTTGTAGGTGTTTCTAAACTTATAATGAAAGTAGTTTAGAAACATTGGAAATGTGTTAAATCTCTTGTAAGGTTAAAGATGCAATATGAGATGTTATTTGGAATAAATGACTAACATTGTGTTCCATGGTGGGAATGAGGAAAGATCCTAAAGTTGGAGGCGGTGTCGGTGGAACTTGCAAAGTTACCAAGAACCAAACTCAACACTCATCAAGGTAAGGATAAGTCTTTAACTTGTGCATTGTGATAGAATATGTGTGGATTTTCTGGTTGTGGATAATGACCAAGTTGTGAACCACTTATTTATTATAAACATATATGGGTACGTTTGTAATAATGGATGTGTGGATTTACCGTTTATGAATTGATGGTGTATCAATGAAAAGAAAATCTTTTTTTAGCCGACCATGATTGGTTAGCGACTTTAGCTCAAGTAATGTAGCAAGCTTTGGCTCAAGCGATGTAGCAAGCTTTGGCTCAAGCGATGTAGAAAGCTTTGGCTCAAGCAATGTATCAAGCTTTGGCTCAGGCGATGTAGAAAGCTTTGGCCAAGCGATGTAGCAAGCTTTGTCTCAAGCGATGTAGCAAGCTTTGGCTCAAGCGATGTAGCAAGCTTTGGCTCAAGCAATGTAGCAAGATTTAGCTCAAGCGATGTAGAAAACTTTGGCTCAAGTTATGTAGCATGATTTTCAAAAGTATAAACGATGAAAATGGTTTTAAGTATACTTAACTTTAAATTGTTTACTTAACCTTATTAAAATGTGGATTAACGTACATTGGCATTTATTGAGTTAACTACTTACTCCTTTGTGTTTTTCTATGTATTGTCAATGTTAATCGCATTGCAGGTAGGTGGAAGATTTAAGGATGTCTTGATTAGGAGCTTAGAGGCTTTTAATTTTCGAACTCCTTATTTTCATTATTTTGTAATCTAACTGATTGTCTTTTGAACTGAATATTTGTAACAATGGGTATGATTTTTGGTACATGTTAGTAGTCATGAATAATTGTAACTCTGGATATTCGTAGCTATGGGTATTTTGGAAACCCATAGCTGGTTGTATGTGGTAGTTACCGGGATACATTAAAATGAATTATATTTTTCTGTCATATGAAAAGTGTTGTGGTATGGCATGTTAAAAAGGTTTTAAGTAGTGATTAATGAGTGATCAAAGTGTAATGATGAATGTGTGTATAAATGGATTTAAATAAGGAAAAAATTTCAAGGTAGAATTTGGGTCCTTACAATATGGTATCAGAGCATAGGTAATTCTGCGGCCTAGGGTATGGCCTTACTTGCTTCTTTATAACATGTTTATGCTTTAACTAGTTAAAATTATATGAATTGACTATTTAAAGCACGTAGCCTTGGTTTAGTGACATGTAATGTGTTATGAGACTATGTGATAACCTGACTTATGTGAGTTAGATTTGTTTGCTGACCATCAATGAGTGCAGGTTAAGAAATGGCTGGAAGAGGAAGAGGGAGAGCAACGAGTCAGAATGTTCCAAATGATTTGTTGGCTCTGATGGTGGCTGCACTACAACAAGTGAACGAGAACTTGCATAATCTAAATCAGAACTCCGCGCCAAGTCCGAGTTCGAAACCCCTAGTTCCACCCGGACCGGCAGAGTACCGAGGTTTGGATGAATTCTGCAAGATTCAGGGTCATGAACTGTTCGGAGGCTCAGAAGTTGGCGTATGCCACTTATATTTTAGTGAAGGAGGCCGAGAACTGGTTGGAATTTACTCGGCGCCAAATGGAAGCAGAGGGACAATTGGTTTCCTGGGGTACATTCAAGGCGAAATTTCTTCATAAGTACTTCCCTGCTGATTTGAAGAGGAAGAAGGAAATGGAGTTTTTGAAGTTGGAACAGGGAAACATGTCGGTGGGAGATTATACGGCTAAGTTTGAAGAATTGGCCCGGTTTTGTCCTTACTCCAATTTGGTGGTGGATGGGAGGTCTAAGTGTTCTAAGTTTGAATCGGGTTTGAAGCCAAAGTTGAAAAGCATATTTGGTCATTAAGAGATTTCTGATTTTCCTACCTTAGTGAACAAGTGTAGGATGTTTGAGGGTGACTTGGCAGCCGATGAGGCGGCGACACCTAAAGTGATTCCTTCCAAGAACTTTGGGCATCAACGGAATTTCGCGCACGGAAAATGGAAGGGCAAGGTATTTCAACAGGAACGAAAACCTTTCTCTCCACCAACTAGTAGCTGAGGGTATACTTCGCATGGGCCGAGGACTCATGTAAATGCGGGAGGGTCATAGTTGAACTCGCCATCATTATGCAACAAATGTGGCCGACTTCATGTTGGTGAGGTGTGCCCCGGAATGACACTTAGTTGCTTTCACTGCAAGGAGGTTGGGCATATCAAGAGATATTGTCCTAAGTTACGGCAAAGTGTGAATGTTGTGAGGGCTGAACGACCTCGATCGACCGGCCGAGTGTTTACCATGAGTGGTGCAGAGGCATCGGATGTGGATGGTTTGATAAAAGGTAATTGCTTGGTAGCAGGTATTCCTCTTTTAGTGTTTTTTGATTCGGGAGCGACACACTCCTTTGTATCTGTTGAATGCATGGATAGACTGAAATTGCAAACTGAGTCGTTGCCTTTCGACTTGGTCGTATCCACCCCAACTAATGTGCTTGTGGTGGTGTCGACAGTTGTGTCTTGATGTCTGGTAGTGGTAAATGGTAGGACATTTACCGTGGATTTAATCTGCTTACCACTGTCCTAGTTAGATCTAATTCTAGGGATGGACTGGTTGTCGCCAAATCATGTGATGCTTAATTGTGCTGATAAGACCGTTGTGTTCGTAGATTTGGAGGAGATTTCTGATGAGGCTAGTTTTATGAAGCCGTTGTCAGCTAAGGAAGTCAAGACTTCCTTTAAGGAGGGAGGAGTCGTGTTTGTTTTGTTGCCATCCTTGGAGGGTATCGAGAAACCTGGAGTTGAGGATATTCCGATAGTTTGTGAATTTCCTTAGGTATTTCCTGGTGATATTCCGGAATTGCTTCTAGTAAGAGAAGTTGAATTCTCTATTGATTTGTTACCTGGAACGGGACTCATCTCTATAGCTCCTTATAGGATGGCACCGTTGGAACTGGCTGAATTGAAAACGTAGGTTGAAGACTTGTTGACGAAGAATTTTATTCGTCCTAGTGTTTCACCATGGGGTGCACTTGTCTTGTTGGTCAAGAAAAAAAATGGGAGTATGAGGATGTGCATAGATTATAGACAGTTGAACAACGTAACTATCAAGAATAAGTATCTGTTGCCTAGGATTGATAACTTGATGGATCAGTTGAGGGGAGCGGTGGTGTTCTCAAAAATTGACATTCGGTCAGGTTACCACCAACTTCGTGTGAAGTCGGAGGATATTCCTAAAACTGCTTTTAGGATGAGGTATGGGCATTTCGAGTATTTGGTAATGCCTTTAGGTATAACGAATGACCCAGCAATATTTACCGACTACATGAATCGGATTTTTCATCTGTATTTGGATTCATTCGTAGTGGTATTTATTGATGACATTCTAGTTTACTCCAAAAGCCGAGATGAACATGCAGAGCACCTGAGAATTGTTCTAGATCTTCTGAGTAAGAATCGGTTGTATGCTAAATTGTCCAAATGTGATTTCTGGTTGGAATCGGTAAACTTTCTTGGGCATGTAATATCCAAGGAAGGCGTAGCAGTAGATCCTTCTAAGGTCGAAGCGGTTATGGAATGGGCAGTACCCAAGTCAGTTACCGAGATTAGGAGCTTTCTGGGATTGGCCGGTTATTATCGAAAGTTCATAGAAAGATTTACGAAGTTGGCACTACCTCTGACTAAGCTTACCAGAAAAGGAGAACCGTACGTGTGGACGATCCGCTGTGAGGAAAGTTTTCAAGAGTTGAAACGAAGGTTAACTACGGCACCGATGTTGGTTCTTCCTTGTATGGATCGTGATTTCAGTGTGTATTTTGATGCTTCTAAGCAAGGTTTGGGTTGTGTGTTGATGCAGGATGGAAAAGCGGTTGCTTATTCTTCTAAGTCTTTAGGTACTTCTATCCTTCCAACTCATATAGTTACTTAGATAAAAATGCTCAAAATTTGTTTTCAAGAAAATTAGGATAAACTAAGTGTGAATAAAAATAATTTTCAAAAACAACATGTAACATGTTACCATACTTGAGTAACAAGTTACATGAGTGAGAAAAGAGTTTTCAAACCTCTAACAGCTATGAGTAATCCATTACAGACTTTGGAGTAACAGATTACCATTTTTAGAAAACATGGTAATCGATTACTCAAAGTAGTGTAATCAATTACACTAAGGCAAATTCACAAAGCTGTCAAACAGTGTTGTTGAGTAATCGATTACTCAAATCCAGTAATCGATTACACTGTGTGAATTTTCAAAAAGCTGTTAACAGGATTGTTGGGTAATCGATTACCCATATGTAGTAATCGATTACTGAGAGTTGTTGCATCACTTTTTCAGATTTCAAGTGAAAGGGTTTCACTCCAAACTGATTGCTTTTCATTCCAAACGAAACCTACTCATGCCTAAGGGTATTATGGTTGATTGGAAGCCTATATAAAGGCATTGAAACACTCTCACAATATACAACAACTCTTATATTAAAATCACACAAAGCTCTTGTACTTTTCTGATTTTACTTACACTTTTCAAGCAACCTACTCTTAAACTTTCAAATTCATTTTGAAGTTGCTTCTAAGTGTTTTTCAAATTGTTAAAGAGCATTATTATCTCAAGTATACGAGTTGTTATTGGATTGCAAGTTTTAGAAATTGTCATATATACTTGTAAGGCAATCCAAGCCAAATTGTACATTCTTCACTTTTGCAAAGTTTACTTTCTTTCACAAGGGTGTGAAGAGAAAGGGTGAGTGACTTAGTATAGTGTTTACCAAGGGTGTAACTTGGTATAGTGTTTACCAAGGGTGTAACTTGGTATAGTGTTTACCAAGGGTGTTACTTGGAATAGAGTTTTCCAAGGGATTAGATATAAGTGAGTGTGTAAGGTACAAGGAGATCTCGGGGTGAGATAATTGTAATTGCAACTCATTATATTTAATAAAGGAATCTCTTGCGAGTCAAGAGTACTGGACGTAGCCTTCGGTGGACAAGAAGGTGAATCAGTATAAAACACATGCGTACTCTCTTTCCCTTCTCTTTGTTATTTATTTATCCTTTCTTAGTCAATATTTTTCTGCATATTATTTCCGCTGCACGTTAACTTTGATATTGCAGAAAAATTGGTCATACTTAGTGCAACAACTAATTCACCCCCCTCTTAGTTGCAATCTCAGTCTTACACTAAACCTCGTACTCCTCAACTAGAACCATATACGCAACAACTTCAGTTTAATAATCCTTCTTTGTCTTCCAACAAACCAACCAATCGTATGATTATGGATGAATTGGTTAGTCTTCGAGGATACATCTGTACAAGTGTGGATACTCTTGAACCTCAGTAATTTTAAAATAATCTTTTGTATATCTCAAACTGATTGGATGAAATGGATGAAGAAAAGTGTGATTCGTTCTAGTTATCTTAGGATTATTTTTTGTTCGTTTGTTTGTCTGATTCTCAAATTTATGTTTATGACTATTTGAATCTAAGGTTATAACATTATGTTTATTTTTAGTTTGTATGAACAATTTTCAATTTAAATGTTAGGTTATAAGCTTATGCTTATATGGTTAAACTAAGCATATATTGTGTTCATATAAATGATCTTGGTACAACACATATCTTGTGTCTATATATATATATATATATATTTTGTCTATGGAAAACTTGGTTTTTCCTTCTTCTTGGTTAAGTCAAAAGGGTGTGGAAAATTTGGTGTTTTTTCTTGATTAAGCGTCAGTGCAATTAATTCTAAAATAGAGGGGAGTATAAAGAGAATGAATTCAAGAATCATTGTCAAAGGATATTGGTATTGTCATCATCAAAAAGGGGGATTGTGAAAATAATTTGTCTCGTTGACCATGGTTGGGTTTTTATGAAGACACAAACATCAACAAAAATATGAAAAAACGACCGAAGACCTTATGCATGGAAAGCACACACTTAACTAGATAATGTTTTATTGCTTTCTACTTTAAGTTCTTTCTTCCTAAAGTCTATTACTTCTTTATACCTCAATTCTCTTAGGAATGATTTTCAAAAATGTTTTTTATAAATTTAACTTAGAAGGAAAAGAGTTTCAAAAGTTTTAAAATGAACTTTTAGAAAACTTAGTAATAACCCAAAACTGTGTAACATTTTACTTGAAATAGAGTTACTGGTTACCCAAAATAGAGTAACAGATTACCAAACAAAATTAAGAGTGAGTAGTCGATTACCCAATTGAGTAACCAATACCTCATTGATTAGGAACTTCGAGTAATCGATTACCATAGGTGAGTAACCTATTATCGAGTGTTGTTGCAGCAGTTTTAAATTTCAAACTAAAACAACTTCTTCCTAAATGAACCATTGTCACTCCAAACGATTCTTACCTCCTATTCATGTCAACTTATTGAAACTCTATATAATTCATCCTAATGTTTACAAGTCACATGATAACTTTCAAACACAATTTCTAACAACTTGAATCAAATTTGCATATCATACATTCAAGTTACTTCAGTTTTTTAGGAAATTTTTTTATGCACTTTCACAAGAGTCTAAACACGTAGAGCACTGTGTCATATTTCTTGTTAATGTCTTTCAAGGATTGATACCAAACTTTAGCGGGTATTCGTAATTCTAAGTCGTTGTTAGAATTTGTCATTCTTTATTATAAAAAAAATTATCACAGGGTGAAGTGACGGAAAAGCGTAAAAGCAAAGGAAATAGGGTTCTTATTTGTTTGGGGATTTAAGTTAGAAACTTGAGAAATTATGGTGTGAGATTTATAGAGTTTAAAATCAAAGAATAGCAAAAATCTTTAGTGCTTCCAAAAGGACTGGATATAGCGTTTAATGGATTGAAGGTGAACTGAAATACTTTTAGTGTGATTGTCTCTTTCCCTACACTTTTTATTTCTGCTACACTTAATTTTTGATTTTAAAGTCTTTTGTTGTTTAATCTGATTTCTACATATTAAAGAAAAGCAAAAATCTACAAATTTGTAGAACACTAATTCACCCCTACTTATTTGAATCTAGACTTATAAAGTTTTTACCTCCAATTACCCAAAAACCAAAAACATCTTTTCTTTTCTCAAAATACTAACTCTCATTCCACTCTTAATTTTACTCCTCACATGCTAGGCACTAATTTTATCAATCCTACAAATTATTTGATTTTCCATTCTCACACATAATATTTATTATTAATCGCATATAAAGTTTCTCATATCACTCACAACTAATTAATGTTTTCTCCACTCAAATACCAATTTAAATTTATGTATTTTTCATACCATTATAGCTATCAATAACAACTATTTCAACGAGATATTTCATAATTACAACCTTTCCACAAATAGTTAAATATATATACTAACAACGAGCTATAAAAATTATCAAAAAAAATTAGACACATCAAACAATTATTAATTTATAACAAACAAATCACATTTGTACATATACAATTATTTAACAGCCTTTCAATGTGATATAATATCATAAGTGATTGCCTCATATTATGGTAAGCATAAACAAATAGATAGACACATATTTCCAACAAATTAATTATAAGACTCTATACATCGTCACAAAATGATTACAAACTCTTATATGGAAAATAATTTTCCATGGGAGTTCCCTAATTCACAAGTCTCTCTGACTTTAGAGGGTATGAGAGAACTTCAATAAAATACTATAAGATTTCATTGGTCTTCTCTCTCACCTTAGTAGTTTTATCTCATAACTTCAACATTATTGCACCTTCATCAATGTCACCACTAGTAATCACTAGACACAAGAATCACTTGATCAACCAATGACCAAACTGCCTTCAATTTAAAAAGACTCAAAATACTTTAATATATGAAATAAAGATACATAAAATAAGTTTAAACTTTTTGGAAAATAACTTTATCTCCTTTAAAATAAATATTAAACTAAGATAAAGTTAAACTAATAATAAATAAATGAACAAATAAATAATGGGATCACCTAGAGTGAAGATGGAATGTCATAATAGTTGACAATTTGTGGTTGACTATGGTAGAACATGCTTGCCTAATGATAGATAGATTAAACTCTACCGTATTTATAAAAAATTTATTTATTCAAATATGATATGTGGAGGCCATCTGTGTATAAGACAAAGATGAAGTGTGACCATGGCCAAAAGAAAAACATATATACAAAGATAAAATAACCATGAGATGGATTCATGGGGTGAAAACAATTGTTATTTTCATTCTGAAGAAAGTATGCAACAAATTTAAATGACGCTAGTTGGATAACGTATAAGGCATTACATATGTAAAGCAAAGAATATAGTAAAAACAAAAGGGAGATAAGATCTTCAGTGTATAGGTATAGAGAAAGATTGTTAGGATAACCCATAATCAGAAATAAATAAAAATATATAAATACTAAAAATTAAAAGTATGTGAAGTTATTATTGAATAATAAGAGAAGTACTGTGTAATTGTTATGTAGATACTTCTAAAATTATGAATAATTTAGTAATGATATATATAACTCAAAATGTATTTTAAATAGTACATTTTATACAAAAACTCACTTTCTAAAAGATATAGATTTACTTCGATGTGAGATAATTGATAAAAATATCTTATCTTAAATAAATAAAATCTGATAAACCTATTGAAAAATCATTCAAAAGACAAAATGTTCATCTAAAAAATCTTCAGGGAACTCTTCCAAATAAGTCCAACATTTCACTGACACTTAAACAAATAGAAAATTGTGAGTATGAGTGAAAATGGATACCCGGATCTGCATGTACCCACTAATAATACTCTTAAAGGGTCAGATTTGAGTTCATGTTTTGGACCCATCGGTAATTGATACTCGTAATTTTAAGACTCGTTGTTAGATGAGTTGAGGTTCAGATAATGAGGTATCCAAACCAGTGGGTACCCAAACCTGCGAATACCCGGACCCACTATTTCTTCCTATATATATATATATATATCGTAGTTGTAATATCATGTTAATATATATTGTAATATCATATTAATTTATAAATGTGATAGTTATGTTGTTAAACTGCATTGTTATGTTGTTAAGCAATGATGTTATGTTGTTAATTCATATGTATGATGTAATATTATGTTAGTTGAAGAGTTCTTACTAAAAGAATTTTGCATCCCAATGTTGAAATTGTTTTTAATGTTTGTTTGAGTAAAATGAGTTGTGTTTAATAGTCAAATTAAGTTTGTTTAAAACTTTAAATTAAGTTTTATAATTTTTTTATCTTGTTGATTGTCTAAATAACATATAAGATCGTATGAAACAAATACAAAAGTGCATAAATTACTTGCAATTATTTTTAATATTTTTGAATTTATGGGTATCCATAGATCCGGTAGGTACTCAGGGATCCGCTGGTAGTATATCCAATAGGTATTAGCACGGGTCTGGAGCCAAAAATAAAGTAACGGACATGTCCGAGTAATGCACTACCCGAACCCATCTAGACTCATTGTCATCCCTAATTTTGAGTGTTACATGAACCATCTTTGAATGATCATCATATGTCACTTTTGTGCATAAAAATTTAATCCTCTATAAATTAAAGAATAAGAATAAAAAAAACTATTAATCTGATCATTAATTATTTATAATAAAAATGTAACGAAACCTCTGAGATAATGATTAATATTAATAATAAATTATAATAATAATAAAGATTTTCGTTAATGAACGTAAAGAATGTCGCATTGAATAAATATGATTTTTTAATTAATTTTTAAATAAATAATAAATATTAATCACATTAAGAGTGGAATTCACTTCTTTTACTCAAATCATCCTTCAAACGGATGTGATATGTTTCATCTACACTTTAATAAAATTAAACTACCCCAACCAAATGATCATTTTATATCCAAAATTATGTAGTCTTGATTTCAATAATGCGTTTGAGAAAAATGAACTTTTGTTAGACAAAAAAATAAAAATAAAATATTTGTTATCCTTTGTATATAAAAATAATTAATTAAAATAAATAAATAAACAAGTATAGGGTACAGTGATTGAAGATTGTATGTATAAGATGGCAAACTAAGCGGGGTAGAGATGAATTAGATTGTATGTGGATTTTAGATTGTCTTCCTGTCCAAAATCGGGTCACGACTGTAACATCCTGAATTTTAGTCTTTGAAATTATAGTATCAGTCCTGGAAGCCTCGCTTGAGCGAGAGATTCTCGCCTGAGTGAGAAAGGATCATCTGGGAGGGTGAAATCCTGGCCATACTGGAAGATTCTCGCCTAAGCGAGAGTCGCCTCGCCTGGGCGAGAAATGGCAAAATGGGGTTGTTGACACTGTGAGATTCTTGCCTGAGCGAGAATCCCTCGCGTGAGCGAGAGGAAGCCTGTTGGGACTGTGAGATTCTCACTTGAGCGAGAATCCCTCGCTTGAGCGAGAGGGTCAGATCTGAGTTTTTAAAATAGGCAGGATTTTCTCGCTTGAGCGAGAAAGGGCTCGCTTGAGCGAGAACCCGACGACTGTTCTTTAAAATAGAAACCCCAAACACATTTTAGGGTTAGAACTTTGAAGAGAAGAGAGAGAAGAGAGCTTTTCAAGAGCAAGGAGCCTTAGGACTCATCTTAGAGCTTGAGAAGAGGTAAACCTCTTGCTTCTAACTCTTCTTCTTCCTCTCTAACTTGTTTTGGGTATGTTGGATCTATTTTCAAAACATGAGAAACCATGGAAACTCATTCTTTAGAGTTATGGTTCGTTTTATGTTGTTTTTCTCTTGTAACTCTTGGTTTATAGTTGATATTTGATGAATGGAAAGGTTTTGTGGGTTATTAATGAAAACCCCAAAAAAACCCCAAAATGAGAATATGGGTATAAAGAGAAAGGGATGAAATGTTAGATGTTGATGATGAGTTTGTGTTTTGATGTTGATATATTAGATAAACATGTATGTTTGATATTTGGAAAATTGTATTGAAGTAGTTTTGAAAATATTGAAAATACATGAATCTCTTGTATGTTTGACGATGAAATATGAGTCGTTTATGTGTTATTTTGATTAAATGACTGACATTGTTGTTGTTGGTGGAAACGAGGAAAGATCCTAAGATTGGAGGAAATCGCAGATGAGACTTTTAAAGTTACTCGGAATCGATCCCCCACACTCCCAAGGTAAGGGATAAGTGTCTCTAAATCATACTTGCTGATATGAAGGAGGTATGTGAAAGAGGTAATGGTTTAAAATGATACGTCTGTAATTTATGCATTATGTTGGAAAATGTGTGGCTTTTCTATTATGGTCAAATGAAAGTAACATTATTGGGGGAGAACCAATGGAAAGATGACTCAATGAAAGTAATATTATTGGGGGAGAACCAATGGAAATATGACTCAAACGAATTAATATTATTGGGGGAGTACCAATGGAAATATGACTCAAATGAAGTAATATAATTGGGGGAATACCAATGGAAATATGACTCAAATGAAATCAATATTATTGGGGGAGTACCAATGGAAATAAGACTCGGAGTAACGAATGTTGTATGCATGCTATAGGATATATAGCATGGGATATATCATATAGGGTGAATATGAATGAAGAGAAATGTGAATGTCACATGAATGTCGTATGCATGCTATAGGATATATAGTATGAGATATATATTCTATAGGGTGAATATGAATGATGAGAAATGTAAATGTCACATGAATGTCGTATGCATGCTATAAGATATATAGTATGAGATATATATTCTATAGGGTGAATATGAGTGATAAAAAGGAAGATGTTGAGAAAGAAAGTAATATCCAGACTATAGGATATATATTATGGGATATATATATGTTATAGGGTGGATATGAATAACGAGTAAGATGATTTGAATATTTTCAATTCCGTATGTGTGTTTACGAGTTATAGTAAAGCTTAATTGTATATGAAAGTGGATTATCATGTGAAGTTAGTTTTGAACTAATGACTTACTCCCTTTTTGTTTCATGTGTTGTTTATGATAATCCCAATTGTAGGTAAATGAAGGATTTCGAGGATGAAGCTCAATTAGGAAGCTTTTGTGTTTAATCATTCGCTTGTCTTTATTGCTAATTGACGTTGTAGTTGATTTAATAGTATTATGGGATGACTGTAAATCCGTTTAGATTAATACGGATATGTGTAGTTATGAGCTTTATAACTTTGGGAGACCCATAACTGGTTGTATGTGGTAAATGCTATTTGAATGAATTATGTTTTTCCGCAACATAAATTTGTATGATAAGATAATAGGGTAAAGAGTATTTTCAAAGAGTGATACTTGAGAGTTTTCAATGAAGGTGACGACTGTATGTCAGAAAGGATTAAAATAAATGAAAAACTTTCAAGGGTAGAAAATCGGGTCGTTACAACGACATCATCTAAGGATATGTAGGAGGAAGATAAACTTTTGTTAGACACAAAAAATATATTTCCCCTTGTAAATAAATAATTAAATATATAAAAGTAATAAACAAAGAAGTTTAGGGTGTAAATTAGTCTACCCAATTAGCAATAGTGCTAGTACCTTTCGCCAATGCTACATTACATGAAAAAATATAGTAATGACTTCAAATCGATAGATAGATGTTGGAATTTCCTTCCTACTCCTTCTAAGTCGTGTAACTAATGTTAACCGAAAATTGGATTGTGACAAAAAGGGGAGGAGTGATCATATCCCTTCCTTTTTTTTCATTTTTGAAGTGACCATATCCCGTTGTTTGGTACTACCTCATGAATTTTTTTATTTATTTTTATTTGGACCTTGAAATTTTCTTCCCTCAAATGTTTTTATTTACTATATTTTTTTACCTTAATTACATACTTTCCTAACTATGTTAATTTTATTTATGTTATTATATGATGAAAGAATATTATGGTTTGGTTGTGAAGTTGAAATTGGCTATTGTCACCTCCATTAATAGTGATAGTAATTAATATGATGAGGGAGCCTAAGCCCACATTTTATTTAGCTAAATAGTTTGCAAATGGGAAAAATAACTTGATAGGGTGATAATCATTTGCATTAGCATTGGGGTGAAAAGAGACTAGGTTACCTATGAGAGACCCTATAATAGGCTGGACTATGCTTTTTGTGTAAACAGGTCACAATCTTCCTTTGTAGAAAAACATATTTAACTTAATAGGTCAAGCTTTAAGCCATCTAAAAGACCTATTAATTTATCCTATTTAATTATATTATATTATAAAATATTTATATTATTCAATTTTAAATTAATTAATTTTATTATATATAAAATTTTATGTTTTATAATAATATAAAATATTATAATATATTATATCTTTTAATGCGGGCATCTTGACATATTTAAAGGCCTTATATTACAACAAACCTTTTAAATAAGCTAACAAGCTAAGCAAGACTTTTAAACAGATCACACTTAGACTTTTATTTTATTTGAAACAAGTAAACAACCAGACTCAAACTCTCGTATGTTATATAGGTTCGACTAGTTTAAGAAAAAGTATAGTCTGACTTGTTTTCCACCCTTAATTATTTGGTACAATTTATAGTCACATGCAAATCCTATTTATTACATCTTCATTGTGTGATTTGATTCCTCAAACTCAACTACAAAAGAACACCCAATTCCAGATCATACACATAGTAGCCTTGCATATCTAAATTCTCTCATGACTTCCATTCCAATGATGTCTCTTACTTTTGCCTTGCTATCATCAATTTTATCTTATTCTTATTATAGTACTCCTATTGGTTTAACACTAGAGCTCATCCCTCCATATTCTCCAAAATCACCTTTATTCATTCCTAATCTTACTTCTATGGAGAGAATACAAATGTTGGTACAACAATCTAATGTACGTTTCCAAAATTTATCTGACATGCTTTCATCAACACTTCATCCCAACAGTTCAGAATTTTCCATACAGTGAGACACACTTCCGCTACCCATTATAAAGAGGGTACTCACTTCATCCATGGTTGTGGAGGTTGGCATTGGCACCTTCAATAATGGTGCTTATAAATCATACTTGTTGGTGATGGACACTGTGAGTTCAGACATATGGACACAATGTGAAGATTGTAAACTTCAACCTGAAGGATATTGTTACCCTCAAAAGGAAGAATACTTTCCAAATTCCAAATCCAAATCTTACTACGCCTTCAAGACCCCCTTAACTTATTCTCACGAATACGAGAGTGGCACTAAATCTTCTGCCTTATATGCGATGGAAACTTTTACCTTTCCCTCCACTTCTTCATCAACTCCTCATTTAAAATTTCCAAGAATTGTTTTTCGTTGTGGAATTAAAAATTATAATCCAAGAGCAACAGATAGCAGCTACCCACTAGCTGGGGTATTTGGTATGGGAATGGGTACATGGTCCTTTATAAATCAAATAGAAACACAAAGTGGGAGAAGATTCTCATACTGTTTTGTACATATGCATATGCGTAATCCTCCACCATCGTATCTCAGGTTTGGCACCAACATAAAGCCACCACATAACTATAAAACCATAAATTTCCATCAATTTGATGGACATTCATACATGGTGAATGTAGTTGACCTTGGAGTGAATAGGGAACATCTTAATATTAATAAAAGAATATTTTATTCTAGAGATACCAATAATGAAGGGTTTCTTGTTGACTGGGGAGCTTCTGTATCATATTTAAGTAAAGGAGCATATGACGTAGTTGCGAGAAAATTAGATGAGCACTTCAAAAAATTTAAAGGGGAACTTTGGAAGGAGAATCAAGATGGTTGGCTTTGTTATTCAAGGATCAAAGGACCACAAGGATACCAATTGTATGTAACTCCTCAAGACGCTTATATGAGGAATACACATCCAGGAAGTAAAGAAACCTTTTGTTTGGCGACTATTGAGACTAAAATTGGGTTAAACATCATAGGGGCATTTCATCAAGTCAACTACAAGTTCATATATAATATCAAGGATAAGACGCTGCAATTTGGGCGTGAGGATTGTGCCAAAAATAGTTGATTATATTCAATTTTTTAGGTACACTGCCTTTTATTAATTTACCCTTGGTGCCATAAATGATTAATCGTCATTTTCAAATCATTAGCATATGCATCATGTTCTCTTCTCTTCAAGGTGCAAGAGATGAAAATATTAAACATATAATATGATATATTTCCCTTCAAAAACTATTGTATAACATTCTTCTCAATACCCTTCTCTTGACCACTTTTAATTACAAATGACTATCTACGATTTAACCCTTATTGCCTTTAATGGAGTTAATTTAAGTTGTCAAAGCTATAAGCCTATTATTGTCTCTTAACTTATATTTGGAAATATATTTTTAAAGTGAAGATATAAAAGGGAGGAAGTGAAGAACCAATGCCGAATACAAAAAGGATAGAATTAAAAGTAAAAATATTATAACATATGGCTTGATCAATATCAATTTTTTACCATCAGCATCGCTTCACTCACATTATTCGTAACATAATAATGGTGAAAACCTAATTTTGTTTAGTCTAAAGTGAAATAGGACCAAAAATTAATATTACAATGGTTAGTGATTTCTTTAAATAAATAAATCCAACCGATTATTAAGAATTTGTTGATTTAAAAGAATAAATATTTCCCATTGTTTAGAGTTATATTTTCAATTAAATGAATAAATTCGACAAGTCGTTAAGAATTATCTATTGAGTTAAATAAATAAATCATACTAGTTATTAAGAGTTATCTATTTATTTAAATGGATAAATTCTACAGGTTATTAAGACTTATTTATTGATTTTAAAAATGAATAAATCCAACCAATTCTTAAGATTTATCTAGTGATTTAAAAAATAAATCCTACCAATTTTAAATTAGAGAGATGAAATCCTAGAGTTTCTAATGGATTAAAATTCTTATTTGGATTCTTTTGAAAAGTGGCATTTCACTACCAAAAAACTTCACATTTTCAACTATAAATAGACCTCGTAGTCTCCCATTATAAACACTCTGGAAAATACACAAAAATTCTAATATCTTGTTTTATGTACCCATTCCCCAATAAGCAGCAGTTTTCAATTCCCTACTGTGTCATTTATGTCCCATATGTTGTCATAGATCATGTTTTTCAATCGTTGACTATCATGTGGCATTCAAGTATATTATTTACTCTTCTTTATTCATCTATTAATATAATTAATAATAATGATTTTTAATTTTCTTTTTTTTTGTAGAAAATAATAATAAATATTTTTTAAATAAAAAATTCTTAATTTATTAAAATTTGTTTTTATAAATAATAATAATAATAAAATTAATATTTTATTTATATAATTAAATTAGTCTTTTATTTATTAATAATCAATATTAAATAAAAAATTAAAGTATTTTTAATATATTAACATAAGAAGTTCAAGAGAATGGTTCAAATCCAATGTTACTTCTTTTCTATTCACCTATTTTTAATAAAATAATGTCATAAAATGTTAGCAACTAAGGTATCATCTTCCACCTGGTAAATTTGAGACGCAATAGCGAACATACAACTTCTACATCACTTAAAGGTGAGACAAGGTAGGCGGATGAAGATAAATATCGGACTTTCCTTCTATCTTGTAATAAAAATATTTAAAAAATAGAAAAGAGTACACAATTGATATCTTTAGAATGAGGAGATCAGACTCAAAAGAATGATCATAAAAGATGAAAGCATGTACCTTATTGCTAACTTGTTTATGAACATCAAGTACTTGGTTCTTACCTCGTGAGGATTTCACCACAAACGAACTCAAAACCATTGCAGCCTATTTCAGGGTTTTCACTTTATTTCGTTTATTCTCTCATTATTTTTTTTTATAAATAGGTTGTTTACTTGAATTACATATTCTTAACGAGGTTGCAATCCAACCTATATTAGGATAAATCAAGTAGATTGGTGGTCAAGTTTTTATTTTGAAAATTTTGAATAGGGGGTTAGTTCAAAATTATTTTGAAACTATAAGCATTCTACCATACATAGAATTTAAATTAAACGATATATTTGAATTTCTGACTAAGGATCAAAATTTATAATGTCTTTTTTTGGGAAGAGGAAACATAGTTAAGTATGTACCATGATATCATTAGAAATGCTATTTTCTCTTATAATCTCTTTAAGAATACTCCACTCATCTGAACATAAAGGGTTAGAAAAATCAAGATTAATTAATGTTGCAGAAATAAAGCACTGGATCACCACATGGCATGTGTCAATTTTATTAGATGGTTTATATTTATTAGTTCAATAATATTGCTTTCTTTTGTAGGATAAGGGGAAGCTATGGAGAATATGACAGGACTAATAATTTCCTTTTCTTCTAAACCTTTCTACTTTAGATCAATGTGGTTTAATTTACTATTATTTATTTGGTTAAAAATTGAAAGTTTGTTGCTTTCTGATCTACAGTGCCTTAACATGTGATTATTAATACAGCTTGAGTCTTCTAATCAATCATAGGAATCTGAGGGAGTTGAACTTATAAGAGGCTTAAGTTGAGACCTCAGTGGGTATTGGCTAATCCACTTTCATGATTCTATGCATTGTTGACCTCAGTGCCTTCACATCTCTTGTTTAGGGAAGAAGGTGAAATTTTGTGCACTTGAGCATTTCGTTCATATGTCACCCAACTTAAAGACTCTCACCTCTTGATAGGTTAGCCAATATACTTTGTTGGATGAGTTAGGCACTGAGATGCGACTGAATATCTTCTCAAACTTATCATTTGTGTTTGTAGGGTGTAAGTAATTGAAGAACTTGTCTGCTGTATGGGATATAGTCCTATCCCACATTTATTTGTTTATTTCTTTTAATTACTTATTCATTTACAACCAAAACATAATTTCTTTTATATAACAACAGTTTATCTCGTTTCTACATATCCTTAGGTACAATAAGAAAATCAAGAATCTGTATTTTAAATAGAAAATGATTAACTGGTTAGGTGTGTTTTAATTATTTTATGGAATGTAAGCAACATATCACGACCGTACAAAGGAAGACTAAAGTAAAAGAAACAAATACTCATGACCATTCATCCATACTTAATATAATTAATATTGTTTATATTTTAAAAATTAGTTAAGATAAAATTTATATTTATTTAATTTCACATTATTTATTTATCATTAACCGAAATCTATATTATTATTCTTTATTCTCTCAAATGTTATATATATTACTTTAAGAATAAAATAATTATGTACATATCAAAGATTTGTATTAATTATTTTCATTTTTAATTTTTTTGATGATTAAATTTTAAAGAACAAAAGTGATGTATCATGACCATTTAAAGATGATCTAGGGAAAAGAAGTTATATCACGATCTTTCCTCCTTTTTTGTTATAATTTATTTTAATAATTGTAAAATAACTAAATAAATTTGTAAATTCTTGTTTCTCCAGCTTTTCAGGGTGGTTTATTTAGTTTTATGTGTTTCCCCCACATAAATACAATACACTAGAGTTTTTCACACACATATCCTATTTGCGGGTGTTAGTCATATTTTAGGATAGAAGGGACATTCACCTTTCCAGTCATCGTCTGTAGTATTGGTAGCGTGAACAACTCGGATTGTTACCAGTATATCGAGTTTAGGTTTGAGATTGTTACCAGTATAGCGTGAATAACTCGGATTGTTACCAGTTTTTCTAGAAGTCCTAAGATGCTTCCTTAGCTTTGAGTCTAGGTTAGGTAACCCAAAATGATGATCGTCTCACGCGCTCATAAGATTGCCTAAAAATCCTTTTTGAGAGTCATCATTCTTCCTTTTAGTAGGTTGCATCAAAATTATATTTTCTATGAAAATCATGCATCACACTAAGCACCTATCTATTTTGGAGGGTTACCTCTTAACCAAGAAAACTGATAGTCTTTCTTATAATTGATGCTAACAGTGACATAATCGATTATTTAACTACACAGACCCATTAATTGATTAAGAGTCATTTTAATCGATTAAAAAGAGTTCCAGTAACTCTAGTTTTTGATTCTTTGTAGTTATAATCGATTATGTATTCTGTTAATCGATTATGTTCAACAGAAATGTGTAAATTTTCAAACCGTTAATCAATTAAGAGGTCATTTAATCGATTAAACCTATTAAAATCATAATACTATAAATGACCAAGTTTCTCTCATAATTTGAAGAACTTTTCATAACTTTCATAATTTTCATAACTTTGTTTTTGAGCTTACATTTTCAAAATCCCAAATTCTCTGTTAGATATTCACTCTGAGCTTTAGTGTCAAATCCTTTGAGAGAAAAACCTTTTGCTTGTGAAAAGTGTTATTGGTTTCTTGTTTTGCAAAAACAAAAGTTTTTCCATACTTGTGCAAAGTTTGAGTGCACTAATATGTTTTTCAATCCTTTGATTCCTCATACCCCTGTGAGTGAGTGTGATTCAATCATATTTTGGGTTGTTAGTGGCTTGTGTAAGCCAAAGAACTCTTCTTTAAGAGTTTCTTGCAAAAAGCTTGTTTCTTGTAATTTTGGTTGTAAATCTCTAAGTTTTAGAGAAAGTTGTAATATCGGCTAGCTGCGGTTGGCTGGATATAGTCTTCACCGAGTATCTTATTTGGCGCATCGAGTAGCAAGATTGGCAACTGTTTGCGAACGGAGGGAAGTCAAGGCTAGGCGAAATAGGATTCACATAGCAAGAAGGAAACACTCAATTTGGAAGTGTGTGTGTAAAGAACATTTTCAAATATAGTGAAGCAAATCTCCCAAGATCAGAAGGGGAGGCCTGAATGTAGTTTTCCAGTGGACAGGAGAACGAACCAGGATAAAATTTCTTGATCTTCTTTCTCTTTCCCTAATCTTTTACTATTTCAAGCATATTGATTTTCTTGCATTCTTTAACTTGAAAGATTGAATCTTTATCCATAAAGATTGAGCCTTTGATATCTGTATAATTGTTGTGTGCTATTTGTGATATCCTGGTGAGAAATTTCATGATTCTTGGATAACTTGTTTACCAAGAAACCATTTCACTAAGTTGTTGTTTCTGGTTTTTCTGTTCCAGATAATCGATTATTTGATTCTGTCAATTGATTAATTTTGTCTCTGATAATCGAGCGGACATATTGACCGCTCACACCTATTCACCCCCCTCTAGGTGTTATACTCTGATTGACCGGTACCCCAACAACATTAGATGTGGATGGCCTGATCAAAGGTAATTGTGTGGTGGCAGGTATTCCCCTTTTAGTGTTGTTTGATTCGGGAGCGACACACTCCTTTGTATCTGTTGAATGTGTAGACCGACTGAAGTTGCAAACAGAGTCGTTGCCTTTCGACTTGGTTGTATCCACCCTGTAACGACCCGATTTTCTACCCTTGAAATTTTTTCCTTATTTAATCCAATTTCATGCATTTAACGATAAGTCATAATTACCAAGTGAATAGATTTATTTAAAAGATCATTCTCTTCATCCTCACACCCGATCTATGAACCAAAAGTACATACACAATCCGATAGCAGAAAAACATAATTCATATTAGTATACCCTAGTAACTACCGCATACAATTAGCTATGGGTTTCCAAAACACCCAAAGCTACATATATCCCGAGTTACTAGTCTCCATGATCAAAATCCTGTACAAAATAGTATTCATAGTACAATTAGTTGATTCAATTACAATCAATTGAAGTTACAAAATAATTGATAAAGAGACGTCAAAATAAAGGTCTCTAATCTCCTACTCAAAAATCATCCTTTCTCCGTCCACCTACCTGCAATGGGATTAACATTTAACATACACAAACAACACAAAGGAATAAGTCATTAACTCAATAAAATTTCAATGTAAGTTAATCCATATTTAATAGAGTTAAACAACGATAAAAGTTAAATCCACTTAAAACCATTTTCGTCATCTGTGCTTTTGAAAAACCATGCTACATAACTCGAGCTAGAGTCGCTAACCCGTTCTGATCGGCTAAAACGAGTTTTATTTTCATTGGCACTCCACCAATACATAAACCATAAATCCACCCGTCATCACTACAAACATACCCATATATATTTGTAGTGACTAAGTGATTTACCATTTATTACTTTATTTCTGAGTTTTATTTCCATTGGCACTCCACCAATAAATATACAATAAACGCACCCGACATCATTACAGCATATCGTATATGCCTATAACTACAAAGTGACTTACAATTTATTGTATTATCCGAGTCTTATTTCCATTGGCACTCTGTTAGGTATCAGTGATTACAATACACCTAGAAGGGGGGGTTGAATAGGTGTAGCGGTTAGAATGTCCGCTTTTCGAAAACAACACTTAATGCTGAAAAACACCTTGATTAATCGATTAACAGAACAGGGTAATCGATTAACACTTTCAACACAGTCCACTTAATCGATTAACAGATTAAAGTAATCGATTAACACACCACACTTAATCGATTAAACCAAGACAGAAAGCAAATGCAAGTACAGTTTCTTGCTCGACAATTAATTGATAAAGAAACGATTATACCAGGCTTACAGAATATTATCAGAGTACAAGTAAAACAGTATAGACACTAATTATCAATTAAAACTACTTGACAAAATAATCGATCAAATGCAATAAAGAGATAGAGATAGAAAAAGTCCTGCAACAAGAATTTTATCTTGGTTCGTTTGCTTGTCCACCGCAAACTACATCCAGGCCTCCCGGCTGATTTGGGAGATTTTTCTTCACTATAATTGAATGAATGTTAATTACATACACACTATCCAATTAGACACTTACAAGATAAAAAGAAACCTATTCTATGGTTTGACTCCCTTCCTACCGACAAAGAAAACCTTTCTTTCAGCGTAGCCCCAGCCAAGAACCTTGTTCTTTACTTATCCCTAAGTCTAACACTCAGTGAAGACACACTCAATCTCTTGGTGATATGACACCTTGAGATTCCCACAATTACAACACTTTTTCAAACAAAACAATACAGAGTAAATTTAAGCTATAACAAGACTTATATCTAACAAGATAAGGCTTTACTCTAATCACCTAATACAAGCTCATGCAGTATGAAAAATGTATTAGTGAAAAACAGAATGCATAATGTGTAAACATCTAATCAAGAATCATGTAAAAATGCAAGAACATGTGACAAGAAAAGATGAGAAATGTATCATGAAAAGCACTCAATCCTAAAGCATAGAATTCTCTCTTTTCTAAGCTCACAAATGCATTTACAACTAGATGCAACAATTAACACGAAAATATGCTCTAACTCTCTAAAAATTTAACATGCAACTTATGAGATCAATTCTGAAAAAGCAGTTTATAAAGAATTGAAATAAAAGCCCAGTTAATCGATTAACGACAGCTTTAATCGATTAAGCTTCACAAAAATGTTAGATTAATCGATTGACATTTGTTGTAATCGATTACACTGTGCAAACAGTTAGATTAATCGATTAAGCCAAGTGGTAATCGATTAACAGCACTGTTTCATGTGTAAAAACTTCAAATATGTTATGCACTTAAATTCATACATGTTTAATACTTAGATTATGCCTAGAATGCACATGTACATGTATTTATATGATGCATGAACATATTTATGAATGACATATCTCAAGATGAAAAAGATTTAAAATATTTATGCAATTGAGATATGTATTAGGTGACTTAAGCCTTGGACTCAACCTAAACTAATCTAGTCTAAGCAAGATACCAATCGGAAGGCTTAAGCATGTTGATTTGTTGATGATCTTCAAGCTCATGTTAGCACAAGTTGTCCTCATCAAAACCAAGTCATATAAGGAGAGCTTTCCAAAGTGTTCCTCTTGACATGCACACTTTCAATCTCCCCCTTTTTGATGATGACAAACTCCACATCAAATGTAAATAGCTTGAAGATTGTGTTGGCAAGGTTGATATGATGCGCAAATATCGGAAGCTGTTATTTCGATCAACCTGCACAATCAGAAAACAACAAAACAACCTTTC
The DNA here is from genome assembly GCA_009771035.1 of Lupinus albus. Classification (NCBI taxonomy): domain Eukaryota; kingdom Viridiplantae; phylum Streptophyta; class Magnoliopsida; order Fabales; family Fabaceae; genus Lupinus; species Lupinus albus. Next base: position 9,295,195 of record CM020004.1, on the reverse strand, counting down.
TCCCCCTTTTGACATTATCAAAAAGATAACCCAGGTCAAAATAGAGGCAGAGATATGAGTAATGCATAAAACACAGTTAATGAGTTAATATTGGGATATAACAATTAACCTGTTTTACATTAAGGAGGATTAAACAAGTGCGCAAGTTTATACAACAGAAATAGCCAAACAAGTAAAGTGAACAGCATACGAGATGAACCATATCAAGGCAGAAAATCTCATACGATCAAGAACCATACACATAAACATAGTAGGCTATTCGACATAATTATAAAAATAGCATAAAGAGTAACAATGTTTAGCAACCAGATAACCCAGAAAATGTCAATTAACAACATAAAGAGGCACGCAACAGAAATACTCGAATCCATAACAGTATCTAAATGCAGAAAGGAGAAAGAGAGAAAACCAGAAAAAAAGTGTGAAACCGAGCTACTGTTTGCCTTTATAAAACTGGTTTTAATCGATTAACGGGCAGGGTTAATCGATTAATCAGTGTGAAATTTCGAATTTTTTGAAAGAACTGATTGCCCAGGTAATCGATTAAGTGAAAATGTAATCGATTACTTATAGTATAATTTCGAATTTTCAAGCAACTGATGCCCAGGTAATCGATTAATTAAATATTTAATCGATTAATGCATAGAAAAAAATTTTTTTTAGGCAGTAAAATGGTTTCAACTTCTTAAGGCTTTGTTATGCAATGTGACAGATTTATTTAAACATCCAGAATCACAAAAAAATTAATAATCAAGAGACACAAAAAATCGAACAGCTAAAGAAACAAAGACATAGAGAAACTAGACGATAATGTAAACACCTAAACAATTTTAATCAAGATATTGTTCATCAAGAATTCCAAGTTCTCTCCTTAGAACAAAGAAAGTATCCCTGGGAAGGGGCTTGGTGAAAATATCAGCTAATTGTTTAGAAGTTTCAACAAATTCAAGAACGCAATCACCTTTTTGTACATGATCACGCAGAAAATGATGTCTAATTTCTATATGCTTAGTTCTAGAATGCAAGACGGGATTCTTGGAAAGGTTTATAGCACTTGTGTTATCGCATTTAATAGGGATCTTTTCAATATTAAGACCATAGTCCTTGAGTTGCTGCTTCATCCAGAGGATTTGAGCGCAACACACACCAGCGGCAATGTATTCCGCTTCGACGGTGGACAAAGCAACACAAGCTTGCTTTTTGCTGTGCCATGCTACTAATGAACTCCCCAACAAGTGACAAGTACCACTAGTGCTTTTCCGATCCAATTTACATCCGGCGAAATCGGAATCGGAATAACCTACCAAGGATAATGAGGCATCCCGAGGATACCATAATCCCATGTTAGTTGTTCCTTTTAAGTATCTCATGATTCTTTTAACAGTTGTAAGATGTGATTCTTTAGGAGATGACTGAAATCTAGCACACATGCATACACTAAACATGATATCAGGCCTACTTGCAGTTAAGTAAAGTAAAGACCCAATAATTCCTCGATACTTTGTTACCTCTATAGTTTTTCCTTTTTCGTCCTTATCTAGGTAGCAAGCAGATGCCATAGGAGTGGAAGCTTCCTTACAATTGTTCATCTCAAATTTCTTGAGCAGCTCTTTGCAATACTTTGTCTGATGGATGAAAATACCATTTTCTAGTTGCTTTATCTGAAGTCCTAGAAAGAACGTAAGTTCTCCCATCATAGACATTTCGAACTCCCCCTGCATCATCTCAGAAAAATCCTTACACAAAATATCATTAGTAGATCCAAAAATTATGTCATCTACATATATTTGCACAAGTAATACAGAGTTTTCTGATTTACGAATAAAAAGCGTTGTGTCAACCAAGCCTCTTTCGAACCCTTTTTCTAAAAGAAAGGTACTAAGTCTATCATACCAAGCTCTAGGAGCTTGTTTGAGACCATAGAGTGCCTTTTTAAGTTTATAAACATGGTTCGGATATTTAAAATTTTCAAAACCAGGCGGTTGGTTAACATAAACTTCTTCTTGAATATAGCCATTCAAGAAGGCGCTTTTTACGTCCATCTGAAATAATTTGAAGTTCATAATTGATGCAAAGGAAAGTAGCATCCTGATGGCCTCTAATCTGGCTACAGGAGCATAGGTTTCGTCATAATCGATACCTTCCTCCTGGTTGTAGCCTTGGGCCACCAAGCGTGCTTTATTTCGAATGATCAAGCCTGATTCATCAAGCTTGTTTCTGAAGACCCATCGAGTACCAATCACAGGATGATCTTTAGGTTTAGGGACCAAGTCCCAAACATTATTACGTTCGAACTGGTTTAGCTCTTCTTGCATAGCTATACCCTAGTGTACATCCTCAATGGCCTCATCAATGGTCTTAGGCTCAATTTGAGAAACAAAAGCTACGAAATTACAGAAGTTTCGTAAGGAACTACGGGTTACCACTCCCGTAGATATGTCACCTATTACTTTATCGATTAGGTGAGCTTTCTTGGTTTTCCACACAATTGGCATATCTGAATGCTCCTGAGATTTGTTTTGACGTTCTTCATCGGTTGCTTCTACATTATCCATGTTCTTTGAGTATGCTTCTTCCAAAGCACCTGCAACATCATCAGAAACAGCCTTTCTCTTCTCTTTTGGAGAAGATTCATCAAACTGTACATGGATAGACTCTTCAACTTGCATAGAATACTTATTAAAGATTCTGAACGCTTTGCTATGAATCGAGTATCCCAAAAATATTCCCTCATCGGCTTTTGAATCAAATTTTCCTAAAGCCCGCTTTCCATTATTTAATATAAAACATTTGCAACCGAAAGCGTGAAGATGGGATATGTTTGGTTTACGGCCTTTTAATAGTTCATAAGGAGTTTTATTCAAATTAGGCCTTAACAATACTCGATTTATAACATAGCATGCAGTATGAACTGCATCTGCCCAGAAATATTTAGGGGTATTACTTTCATTAAGCATGGTTCTCGCTAATTCTTCTAGCACACGATTTTTCCTTTCAACAACTCCATTTTGTTGTGGAGTGCGAGGAGCAGAGAACTGATGCATAATGCCATGCTTATCACAGAATTTGTCGAACTGAAAGTTCTCAAATTCGCCCCCGTGATCACTTCGTATATATACTATTTTCAGGTTAAGTTGGTTTTGGATTTGCTTGGCAAGATTTTTAAAAGAATTGAAAGCGTCGCTTTTAGCAGATAAAAATAATGTCCATGTAAAACGAGAGAAATCATCAACAATAACTAAAGCATAGTAGCTACCACCAAAACTCATGATTTGTGATGGTCCAAACAAGTCCATATGGAGTAACTCCAAAGGTCTTGAAGTGGATATCACATTTTTGTTTTTAAAAGAATTTTTGGTTTGTTTACACTTTTGACAAGTGTCACAAATCTCTTTAGTTTTGAAATTTAGTTTTGGTAGCCCTTCAACTAGTTGATTTGATGATAATTTATCTAGATGTTTTATATGGATGTGTGCAACGCGTCTGTGCCAGAGCCAGATGTCATCTTCTTTAGAAATGAAACATTTTGAAAATAATGTGGTGACATCATCCAAGTTAACCATGTAAATATTATTTATACGATGACCAACAAATTTAACATTATTAGATAAAATGTCACGAATGATGCAACAGTCAGAATCAAAAGATACTCGATTACCTTTGTCACAGAGTTGACTTATACTTAGAAGATTATGTTCTAGTCCTTCAACATACAGAACATTTTCAATTTGAGTATGAGATGAGTTACCAACTGTTCCGGTGCCAAGTATCTTTCCCTTATTGTTGTCTCCGTACGTGACGTATCCTTTTCCTTTAAGTGATAGATCCAGGAAATTTGATCTGTCACCTGTCATATGTCTCGAACATCCACTGTCTAAGTACCATTTTTGTCCTTGTGTTCGAAGACATACCTGCAAAATAGATCACCTGCTTTTCTCAGGTACCCAAATTATGTTGGGTCCTTTTCTGTTAGTGATTAGGGAATTATCTCCCTTCTTTATCCATACATAAGCCCCGCTAGGTATACCATATTTTCTAATGTAACAAGAGTAAGAGGTATGACCATACGTATTACAATAAAAGCAAGTAGGAGAGCGCCTACGATTTTTATCCTTAGTATTAACTACAGGTTTTCTATATGGTCTCTTGTTTTTAGCAGAGCGAGTATAACCTAGACCAGTACGATCACCAACATTTCTTGTTTGACTGAGTAGAGTGTCTAATTGCTGTTTACTGTTTGTGAGACGTTCGAGTTTTTCTTTTAGTTTAAGATTGTCTTCTTGCAAAATCTCGCAAGTCTCACATACAGGCTTTAGACATAAATTATCAGCAGAGCAGTCACATGTGTTACAAGAATAGATGAGATCTAAAGTTTCATTTTCTAATTTTAATTCATCTAATTCTTTTTGTAATTGGCTTAGCTTCTTTTCATTTCTAAGGATTTCCCTTTTCTGATCAACATTAACTCTAGCCAATTCCTTTAATTCCTCATGTAACTCAACATAAGCATTATATAAAACTTCATAAGAGGGTAAGTCATCTGAAGTGGATGAGGTGTCGGAATATACCTCATCATTATCCTCGTGTGAGTCTGAGTTGCCATTGTTGTCAGATCTGACCATCAGACACAGCTTCGCTGACTCCTCCTCACTAGAGGTGCTTGATGTTGTTTCCTCCTCAGGTACGTCCCATACAATGTAAGCTTTCTTGGATTTGAATTCCCTGGGAGTGCTCTTCTCTGAATCAACCTTTTTCAGATAGGTAGGACATTGAAATCTCATATGTCCGGCTTTTCCACACTCATGGCAAGTGAAGCGATCTTTGTTGTTCTTGCCTTTGTTGGTTGACTCTTTCGCTTCTTTCTTCTGAAACTTCTTGAATCCTCCTTTTCTTTTGATGAATTTGCTAAATTTGCGAACAAGGAGATTCATAGTTTCATCATCTAGATCGGAGTCAGATTCATCATCATCTTTATCTTCTTTTGATTTGGAGGTCGTGGCCTTTAATGTGATGTTTTTCTTTTTCCGATCTGAATCTTCGTGCATAGTCAAGCGCCCCAATTCCATTTCGTGCTCTTGAAGTTTTCCAAATAAAGTAGCTAGAGGCATAGAGTCCAAATCTTTGGATTCAACAATTGCAGTTACTTTTGGTTGCCATTTCCTGTCAAGACAACGCAAAACTTTATTAGTTAGTTCACCTCTGGCAAAAGATTTATCTAGAGCAACTAAATGATTAACAATATGAGTAAATCGCTTTTGCATATCACAGATTGATTCACTAGGTAACATGCGAAATAACTCATACTCATGGGTAAGCGCATTTAATCTAGCGCGCTTGACTTCGCTAGTGCCTTCATGAGTCACTTGTAAAGTGTCCCACATTTCTTTTGCATTTTGGCACTGCGAAACTCTAAAGAACTCATCATAGGATAGGGCCGATGTGATGATATTTTTGGCGCGTAGATTATGCTGCACCTTTTTGCGCTCATCATCGGTCCATAGACTTTTAGGCTTGTCTTTAGGTTCATTGTCCACAAGATGTTGTGGAACGAAAGGGCCGTTGACTACGGATTCCCAAATATCCGAGTCTATGGCTTCAATAAAAATTTGCATGCGGACTTTCCAGTAGGCATACCCTTCACCACTGAATATAGGTGGTCGATTAATGGATGAACCATCACCACCAAATGGGTTTGACGAACCCATTCGTTTTTCCCTAAGGATCACGAATACGCGGTTGAGCTAGCACTTCGCACTAGCTCTGATACCACTTGTTAGGTATCAGTGATTACAATACACCTAGAAGGGGGGTTGAATAGGTGTAGCGGTTAGAATGTCCGCTTTTCGAAAACAACACTTAATGCTGAAAAACACCTTGATTAATCGATTAACAGAACAGGGTAATCGATTAACACTTTCAACACAGTCCACTTAATCGATTAACAGATTAAAGTAATCGATTAACACACCACACTTAATCGATTAAACCAAGACAGAAAGCAAATGCAAGTACAGTTTCTTGCTCGACAATTAATTGATAAAGAAACGATTATACCAGGCTTACAGAATATTATCAGAGTACAAGTAAAACAGTATAGACACTAATTATCAATTAAAACTACTTGACAAAATAATCGATCAAATGCAATAAAGAGATAGAGATAGAAAAAGTCCTGCAACAAGAATTTTATCTTGGTTCGTTTGCTTGTCCACCGCAAACTACATCCAGGCCTCCCGGCTGATTTGGGAGATTTTTCTTCACTATAATTGAATGAATGTTAATTACATACACACTATCCAATTACAACAATTAGACACTTACAAGATAAAAAGAAACCTATTCTATGGTTTGACTCCCTTCCTACCGACAAAGAAAACCTTTCTTTCGGCGTAGCCCCAGCCAAGAACCTTGTTCTTTACTTATCCCTAAGTCTAACACTCAATGAAGACACACTCAATCTCTTGGTGATATGACACCTTGAGATTCCCACAATTACAACACTTTTTCAAACAAAACAATACAGAGTAAATTTAAGCTATAACAAGACTTATATCTAACAAGATAAGGCTTTACTCTAATCACCTAATACAAGCTCATGCAGTATGAAAAATGTATTAGTGAAAAACAGAATGCATAATGTGTAAACATCTAATCAAGAATCATGTAAAAATGCAAGAACATGTGACAAGAAAAGATGAGAAATGTATCATGAAAAGCACTCAATCCTAAAGCATAGAATTCTCTCTTTTCTAAGCTCACAAATGCATTTACAACTAGATGCAACAATTAACACGAAAATATGCTCTAACTCTCTAAAAATTTAACATGCAACTTATGAGATCAATTCTGAAAAAGCAGTTTATAAAGAATTGAAATAAAAGCCCAGTTAATCGATTAACGACAGCTTTAATCGATTAAGCTTCACAAAAATGTTAGATTAATCGATTGACATTTGTTGTAATCGATTACACTGTGCAAACAGTTAGATTAATCGATGAAGCCAAGTGGTAATCGATTAACAGCACTGTTTCATGTGTAAAAACTTCAAATATGTTATGCACTTAAATTCATACATGTTTAATACTTAGATTATGCCTAGAATGCACATGTACATGTATTTATATGATGCATGAACATATTTATGAATGACATATCTCAAGATGAAAAAGATTTAAAATATTTATGCAATTGAGATATGTATTAGGTGACTTAAGCCTTGGACTCAACCTAAACTAATCTAGTCTAAGCAAGATACCAATCGGAAGGCTTAAGCATGTTGATTTGTTGATGATCTTCAAGCTCATGTTAGCACAAGTTGTCCTCATCAAAACCAAGTCATATAAGGAGAGCTTTCCAAAGTGTTCCTCTTGACATGCACACTTTCACACTCCACCAATAAATGGACAATACATGCACCCGACATCATTACAGCATTGCGTATATGCCTGTAACTACAAAGTGACTTACAGCTTTTTGTTTTATTCGAGTTTTATTTCCATTGGCACTTCACCAATAAATAGTCAATAAATGCACCCGACATCATTACAACATAACGTATATGCTTGTAACTACAAAGTGACTTAGATTTCATGATTTCATTTCGAGTCTTATTTCCATTGGTACTCTCCCAATAAGTAAACCGTAAATTCACTTCTAACCATTATCAACATACCCATATATGTTCATAATGATTAAGTGATTCACATTTTATCCATCATCCATAACAGAAAATCAACGCATTTTCCAACACAATGCATAAATTAAGGACTTATCCTTACCTCGGTGAGTGTTGGGTTTGGTTTTTGGTGACTTCGTAAGTTCCACCGGCGCCACCTCCAAACTTAGGATCTTTCCTCATTCCCACCACATAACACAATGTTAGTCATTCATTCCAAATAGCAAATAAATAACTTATATTGCATTATTCAACCATACAAGATATTTATCACATTTTCAATGGTTCTATACTATTTTCATTATGAGTTTTCAACCATCTAAAACATACATATCATCTCATCTTTTAACATTATACAGAAACTCATCTTCTACCTCTAACATTTTACCCATCTTACCTCTCTAACCTCATTTTCTCTCTCTAGGGTTTTGGGGTTTTCATGAGTCAACCCACAAACCCTTTCCATTCTTGGAATACTAACTCAAAACTAAGAGTTTACAAGGTACAAGCAACATAAAACGAACCACAATTCAAAAGAGAGAGTTTCCATGGTTTTACACACTTTGAGAAGAGATCCATAATACCAAAAATGGGTTCTCAAGAGAAGAAAAGAGTTAGGATAGAGTGTTTTACCTCTTCTCAAGTTCTTGAACAAGAATCAAAGCTCCTAGACCTTTGGAATGCTCTCTTCTCTCACCTCTCTTCAATTCTTAACCTAAAAATGTATTTGGGGTTTCCCTCATTTAATGTTCTCGTCGGGTTCTTGCTTAAGCGAGCTTTCTCTCGCTTAAGCGAAAAATCCCGCCCATTTTAAAAACTCAACTCTGACCCTCTCGTTGAAGTGAGGGATTCTCGCTCAAGCAAGAATCTCATAGTGCCAACAGCCCCAAAGTGCCATTTCTTGCCCAGGCGAGTTAACTCTCGCTCAGGCGAGAGTCCTCCAGTATAGCCCAGGATTTCACCCTCCCAGGTGAACCTCTCTCGCCCAAGCGAGAATCTCTCGCTCAAACGAGGATCCCAGGACTGATACTTTGATTTTTAAGGACTTGAAATTTGGGGTGTTACACACCCCAACCAGTGTGGCGGTGCTGGTATCGACGTTTGTGTCCCAGTGTCCGGTTGTTGTAAACGGAAGAACATTTATCGTAGATTTAATCTGCTTATCGATGTCCCAGGTAGATTTAATTCTGGGAATGAATTGGTTGTCAGCGAATCATTTTATGCTTAATTGTGGTGATAAGACGGTGATGGTTAGAGATCTAATTGAGATTTCTGACCAGGTTAGTTGTATAGAGCCAGTGTCGGCTAAGGGAGTCAAGACTTCCCTAAAGGAAGGGGGATCAGTGTTTGTTCTGTTGGCATCACTAGAGGGTATTGAGAAACCCCGTATTGATGATATTCCGATAGTCCGTGAATTCCCTGAGGTGTTTCCTGGTGATATTTAAGAATTGCCTCTAGTCAGAGAAGTTGAATTCTCCATTGAGTTGGTACTTGGAACGGGACCCATCTATATAGCTCCTTATAGGATGGCACCGTTAGAGCTGGCTGAGTTGAAAAAGCAGGTTAAGGCTTTGTTGGCAAAGAAATTCATTCGTCCTAGTGTCTCACCGTGGGGTGCACCAATTTTATTGGTTAAGAAGAAAGATGGGAGTGAGGTTGTGCACCGATTACATGCAATTGAACAAGGTCACTATCAAGAACAAGTATCTGTTGCCTAGAATTGATGATCTGATGGATCAGTTGAGGGGAGCTGTTGTGTTTTCAAAGATTGACCTTCGGTCGGGTTATCACCAACTTCAAGTTAAGTCGGAGGATATCCCTAAAACTGCTTTCAGGACGAGGTATGGGCATTTTGAGTATTTGGTGATGCCCTTTGGTGTGACGAATGCCCCAACGATATTTACCGACTACATGAATCTGATTTTTCATCCGTACTTGGATTCAATCGTAGTGGTATTTATTGATGATATTCTACTATACTCTAAAAGCCGAGAGGAACATGCGGAACACTTGAGAGTTGTTCTAGATCATCTGAGGAAGAATCATTTGTATGTGAAGTTGTCAAAATGTGACTTTTGGCTGGAATCTGTAAACTTCCTTGGACATGTTATATCCAGGGAAAGGGTGGTAGTAGACCCCTCTAAGGTCGAGGTAGTGATGGAGTGGGTAGTGCCCAAGTCTGTTACTAATATCAGGAGTTTCCTGGGTTTGGCCGGTTATTATCGGAAGTTCGTAAAGGGTTTTTCAAATTTGGCACTACCTTTGACTAAGCTTACCAGAAAAGGAGAACCGTATGTGTGGACAATTCGTTGTGAATAAAGTTTTCAAGAGTTGAAGCAGAGGTTGACTACGGCCCCAGTGTTGGTTCTTCCTCGTACTGATCGCGATTTCAGTGTGTATTGTGATGCTTCTAAACAAGGTTTGGGTTGTGTTTTGATGCAAGACGGGAAGGTTGTTGCCTACGCTTCATGACAGTTAAGAACGCATGAGCTAAACTACCCTACGCACGACTTGGAACAAGCCACGGTGGTCTTTGCATTGAAAATCTAGAGACGTCATCTTTATGGTGTAATATTTCAGGTGTACAACAACCACAAGAGTTTGAAGTATCTGTTTGATCAAAGGGAACTGAACATGAGACAAATAAGGTGGATGGAGTTCCTTAAGGACTATGATTTTGGATTGCAGTATCATCCGGGAAAAGCCAATGTGGTAGCCGATGCTTTAAGTCAGAAATCCTTACATATGTCGGCTTTGATGGTTCATGAAGAGAAACTAATTGAAGAGTTCAGGGATATGAACTTGGCAGTTCAAATGAGACCCCATAATATGATTTTGGGAATGCTTAAGGTGACAAATGAGTTGTTCGACCAAATCCGAATAATGCAAGTTGAGGATAGGGAACTGAAGATCAAACGAGATTTGTTGACGAGTGGAAAAGAGATTGATTTTGAGTCAGACTCTAGTGGAATGTTGCGATACAAGGGAAGGGTGTGTGTGCCTCATGATGTGGAATTACGAAAGAGTATTCTTGAGGAGTCACACAAGAGTAAAATGAGTTTCCACCCGGGAACTACAAAAATGTACCAAGACCTGAAAAAGTTGTTTTGGTGATCGGGGTTGAAAAAGGATGTGGCTTTGTATGTCTCGAGTAGTCTCATCTGTCAGAAAGCCAAGATTGAACATCAGAGGCCAACATGAGAGTTACAGTCACTAGAGATTCCCGTTTGGAAGTGGGATAATATCTCAATGGATTTTGTATCGGGTTTCCTGAAGACTCAAAGAGGGTACGACTTGATATGGGTAATAGTGGACCGCTTGAATAAGTCTGCTCATTTCTTGCCAATGAACATGAAATATTCCTTAGAGCGATTAGCTGAGTTGTATATCAAGGAGATAGTTCGATTGCATGGGATACCGTCGAGCATTCTGTCAGATAGGGATCCCCGTTTCACTTAAAACTTTTGGATCAGTTTGCAGTCCGCTTTGGGGACTAAGTTGAAACTAAGTTCAGCTTATCATCCACAAACGGATGGTCAATTGGAAAGGACCATACAGTCATTGGAGGATCTTTTGAGGGCTTGTGTTTTGGAACAGCCTGGGAGTTAGGATAGCAAGTTACCTTTGATCGAGTTCACCTACAACAATAGTTTCCATACTAGTATCAAGATGGCCCCTTACGAAGCTTTGTATGGGCTCAAATGTAGGACTCCAGTGAGTTGGTTTGAAACTGGGGAGAACTTAGTATTGGGACCCGAATTGGTCCGAGAAACGATGAAAAAAATCAAGAAGATCCGAGAGAATATGAGAATAGCACAGAGTCGACAAAAAATCTATTATGATAAGAGACAAAAACCCCTGGAGTTTAATGAGGGAGATCATGTATTTATGAGAGTAGTTCCGACTACTAGGATTGGTAAAGTGTTGAAGTCCCGTAAGCTTACTCCGAGATTTATTGGACCATATCAAATATTGAAGAGGGTTGGGCCGGTAGCATATCTGATTGATTTACCTCCATTATTGTCAAATCTTCACAATGTGTTTCATGCGTCTAAGTTGAGGAAATACGTTGGAGATCCATCTCATGTGGTTGAGTTTGATCAGATAGAATTGAAGGACAACATAACTTTTACTACGTTGCCAATAAGGATTATGGATACTAGTATCAAGAGGTTGAGAGGCAAAGAGATTGCCTTGGTGAAGGTATTGAGGAGCCAAGTAGATGAAGGATATTCTACTTGGGAAGTGGAGCATGATATGAGGGAGGATTACCCCCATTTCTTTGAATCGAGGTACGTTTAATTTTCGGGGACGAAAATTCCTATAAGAGGAGGAGGATTGTAACACCCTGAATTTATATTTCTTAAGAAGTGGTAACAGTCCTGAAGAGTGGGACATGCTGCCAGATTCTCGCTTAAGCGAGAGGGCCTCGCCCAAGCGAGAGGGTCAAAACTTCTCCCAATATTTTATCTAGAAATCTCGCTTCAGTGAGAAAGGGCTCGCCTGGGCGAGAGATGGCTCACTTGGGTGAGGGGGAAACTGGGATATACAGAAGGATTCTCGCCTGAGCGATATTTGGCTCGCCTGGGTGAGTTAAGGTTCGTTTTATTTAGTTTCTCTCTTATAAACTCTTGGTTTAGAGTTGATATTCCAAGAATGGAACGGGTGAGTGAGTTCGTTCATGAAAACTCCAAAACCCTCAAAATGAAAATATTGTTAAAGAGGAAAATGGGTGAGAGGTAGATTTAGAAGATGAGAAGGTGTTCTAATGTAAAATAGAAGAGGAATATGTATGTTTTAATGTTTGGGAACTTATAATGAAAGTAGTTTTGGAAACATTGGAAATATGTGAATATCAAATATGTTTGCGAATGTAATATGAATTGTGTGTATATTATTGTGAATAAATTACTGACTTTTGTTATTGTTTGGTGGGGATGAGGAAAGATCCTAAGGTTGGAGGAGGTAGCGAAGGAAACTTGTTAAGTTACCTAAAACCGACCACAACACTCACCAAGGTAAGGATAAGTCATTAACTTGTACATAGTGTAAGAAAATGCGTGGATTTTATGGTTATAAATTAATTGAGAATCAATGAAAAGAAAACATATTTTTAGCTACCCTCAAGTGGTGTAGCGACTTTGGCTCAAGTGATGTAGCAAACTTCGGCTCAAGTGATATAGCAAACTTTGGCTCAAGTGATATAGCAAACTTTGGCTCATATGATGTAGCAAACTTTGGCTCAAGTTATGTAGCAAACTTTGGCTCAAGTTATGTAGCAAGATTTGGCTCAAGCTATGTAGCAAACTTTGGCACAAGTGGTGTAGCGACTTTGGCTCAAGTGATGTAGCAAACTTTGGCTCAAGTTATGTAGCAAACTTTGGCTCCAGTGATGTAGCAAACTTTGGCTCAAGTGATGTAGCAAACTTTGGCTCAAGTTATGTAGCAAACTTTGGCTCCAGTGATGTAGCAAACTTTGGCTCAAGTGATGTAGCAAACTTTGGCTCAAGTTATGTAGCAAATTTTGGCTCAAGTTATGTAGCAAACTTTGGCTCAAGTTATGTAGCAAGATTTGGCTCAAGCTATGTAGCAAACTTTGGCACAAGTGGTGTAGCGACTTTGGCTCAAGTTATGTAGCAAATTTTGGCTCAAGTTATGTAGCAAACTTTGGCTCAAGTGATGTAGCAAACTTTGGCTCAAGTGATGTAGCAAACTTTGGCTCAAGTGATGTAGCAAACTTTGGCTCAAGTTATGTAGAAAGCTTTGGCTCAAGCTATGTAGCAAACTTTGGCTCAAGTGATATAGCAAGCTTTGGCTCAAGTGATGTAGCAAAATTTGGCTCAAGTGATGTAGCAAGCTTTGGCTCAAGCTATGTAGCAAACTTTCAAATATATAAACTGCTCAAATGGTTTAAAGTATTATTATTCTAAATTTCTTACTTAATACTATTTAAATGTGGATTAACGTATATTGACATTTATTGAGTTAACGACTTACTCCTTTGTGTTTCTTTGTGTATTTGTCAATGTTAATCCCATTGTAGGTAAACAGATGATTAGAGATGCTGGATTAGGAGTTTTAGAGACTTTGATGATCAAACTCTATGATTTTAATTATTCTTGCACTACCTGAATATTTGTTGACTTTGATGGTAACTATGGGCACATTAATTTTGTTACTCTTCGACTTGACATATGATGACCCCTATCATGATATATATGCGAATTATGTTTTTCTGCAATTAAGGGTAGTTACGGTATGAAACTGAAATGGTATGTTTAGAGTTATCAGTTAACTAAAGAAATGGATGATTTAAAGATTAAAAGAAATGTATGTATGCTATAACATGGGGAAATCAAGCAGAAATGATTAAAATAAATGAAAAATTTTTAAGAGTAGAATTTGGGTCCTTACACCAAATAATAGGCATGTTATAGGAACTCGTTGGGTATTTCGTAATAAATCAGATGAAAATGGAATTATTATTAGAAATAAAGCTAGACTGGTAGCACAAGGATACAATCAGGAAGAATGTAGAGACTTTGATGAGACCTTCGCTCCTGTTGCTAGACTTGAAGCTATTCGGTTATTACTTGCATATGCTTGCTCTCTAAACTTTCAGTTATATCAAATGGATGTAAAGAGTGCATTATTTAATGGTTATATACAAGAAGAAGTATATGTAGAACAACCTCCTATGTTTGAAGACTACAAACATCCTTCCCATGTATATAAACTTAAGAAGGCCCTCTACGGTTTGAAGCAAGCTCCACGTGCCTGGTATGATTGTCTAACAAATTTTCTACTTGAAAAAGGTTTTACCAAAGGAAAGGTCGACACTACTCTCTTTAATAAGGAAATAAAGCATACTCTTCTTGTACAAATATATGTAGATGATATTATTTTTGGTTATACTAATGACATGTTATGTAGTGATTTTGGCAAAATGATGCAAGGGGAGTTTTAAATGTCAATGATGGGGAAGTTAAATTACTTCCTTGGATTACAAATCAAATAACTCAAGGATGGTATATTTGTAAGTCAATCCAAATATTACAAGGAATTGCTAAAAATATTTGAAATGGATGATTGCAAGCCTATTGCCACTCCTATGGGTTCTGGTACGTATATTGATACAGATGAAGCTGGAAAATGCATTGATATATCATAGTATTGAGGTATGACCAGTTCCCTACTTTATCTAACTACTAGTAGACCTGATATAATGTTTAGTGTTTACTTGTGTGCACGTTATCAATCAAAACCAAAAGAATCACATCTAGCTGCTGTCAAAAGAATCATGAAATATCTAAAAGGCACAACTGACGTTGGACTCTGGTATCCGAAGGGAAGTATATGTGATTTGGTAGGATATTCAGATTCAGACTTTGATGGATGCAAATTGAGAGGAAAAGTACTAGTGTTACCTTAGTTAATAATGCTCAAAATTGTTTATCCTTATAACTAATTTATTACCTTAGTTAATAATGCTCAAAATTGTTTTCAAGAAAATCAGAAAAATCTAAGCGTGAATAAAAATAATTTTCAAAAACAACATGTAATGGGTTACCATACTTGAGTAACAAGTTACATGAGTGAGAAAAAGAGTTATGCATCCTCCAACAGCTAAGAGTAATCCATTACTGTCTTTGATGTAACAGATTACCACATTTAGAAAACAGGGTAATCGATTACTCAAAGAAGTGTAATCGATTGCACTAAGGCAATTTCATAAAGCTGCTGGACAGTACCTTTGAGTAATCGATTACTGAAATACAGTAATCCATTACACTGTGTGAAATTCAAAAATAGCTATTAACAGCATTGTTGGGTAATCGATTACCCACATACAGTAATCGATTACTGAGAGATGTTGAATCAGTTTTTAGATTTCAAAGTGAAAAGGTTTCACTCCAAACTGATTTGTTTCATTCCGAATGAAACCTACATTTCCCTAGAGGTGTTATGGTTGATTGGAAGCCTATGTAAAGGCATTGAAACACTCTCACAACAACAACAACTCATATTACAAACTCTCATTGAAACTCTCATAAAGCTCTCACACTTTCTGAATTTTGTGCACTTTTCAAGCAACATATTCTCAAACTTTCTAAGTATTTCAGAGTTGCTTCTAAGTGCTTTCCAAACTTTTTCAAAGTAAAAGAGCATTATTATCTATAGTATAAGAATTGTTTTTGGATTGCAAGTCTAGAATTGTTACATACACTTGTAAAGGCAATCCAAGCCATATTGTATATTCTTCACTTGAGCAAAATTCACTTTCTTTCACAAGGGTGTGAAGAGAATGGGGTTGAGTGACTTAGTATAGTGTTTACCAAGGGTGTTACTTGGAATAGGGTTTTCTAAGGGATTAAGTATAAGTGAGTGTGTAAGGTGCAAGGAGATCTCGGGGTGAGATAATTGTAATTGCAACTCATTATATTTAATAAAGGAATCTCTTGCGAGTCAAGAGTACTGGACGTAGCCTTCGGTGGACAAGAAGGTGAACCAGTATAAAACACCTGTGTACTCTCTTCTCCTTATCTTTGTTATCTTTCAATCAGTCAATATTTTTCTGCATACTATTTCACCTACACTTTAACTTTGATATTGCATAAAAATTGGCCATCGTTTTGCAACAACTAATTCACCCCCCTCTTAGTTGCAATCTCATTCTTACAGAAATCAATTGGGCTTTGACAGTAATAAGACACATGTGGTATGTGCAAGAGACTAACAGCCCCATGCCTTATGCAATCATTATCTCAAAAATACTTGAGCATTTTGGTGTCTCAACGACTGGTGAATCAAAAATCACTCTCAACGCTCGCGATAGCTAAATTGACGTGGATGTGATCTACAAAATCAGTTTCTTTAGAGACCTAACTGCTAGAGTGTATAAGCATAGAAGTGTTAGACTGGCTGTACCTGTTGACCCTCCTGCCAATGTATTTCTTAATTCGCCTGCACCACGACCTTCTACTTTTCAATCTGAATCATCTTCATTTGCTCAGATAACTTCAAATCAGATGATTAAGGACGAGTTGTTCTCGATTCGAGGCAACATCTCAATTCGGATGGATGCCCTTGATGCTTAGAACCAACAAGTTCAAATTGAGCTTCAACGTCTTTCCTACAATATCAACATGATGGATCTTGATGAAGACAGTTCTGAATCTGAATCATAGAACATGTGTTGTTAGGATTTTATCTTACATTTTCGAACTTTTGTAAGCGTACTATGTTTCTGGTTGTTTATCTTTTATGTTTGAACATCGATTGTTTGTCTTTCATGTTTGAACATCTGTTAATTTCCATGATGCTATTACCCTTTATGATCTACAATGCTTAAATTCTATGCATATATATATCTATGTATTGTGTGTTGGACCCTAGCTTTTCATTTTTTTTATGAAGTCAAAAGGGGGAGAAAAGTTGGGACCGTAACACCCTAATTTTATTTTCCTAAGTGTAGTGAAAATTCTGGGAATCTGGGGTATACTGGGTGTTTCTCGCTTGAGTGAGAGGGCCTTGCCCAAGCGAGAGGCCCGTATCTGCTCCAAGGATTTCCTGGGATTCTCGCCTGGGCGAGAGAGAGAGTGTTGGCACTGGAGGATCCTCGCTTGAGCGAGAATCCCTCGCTTGAGCGAGAGCGTTAGTGTTGAGTTTTTAAAATTTGCGGGATTTTCTCGCTTGAGCGAGAAAAGGCTCGCTTGAGCGAGAATCCGAAGATTTCACTTTAAAATAAAAACCCTCAAACACTTTTAGGGTTATAACTTGAGAGAAAAAGAGAGAAGGAGGTGATTTTAAGAGCAAGGACTCGTGGGAATCATATACAAGCTTGAGAAGAGGTAAATCTCTTGATTCTAACTCTCATTCTCCCTTTCAAACTAGTTTTGGGTGTATGAGATCTCTTCTCAAAAATGTGAGGAACCATAGAAACTCTTCCTTTTGAGTTGTGGTTCGTTT
The DNA here is from genome assembly GCA_009771035.1 of Lupinus albus. Classification (NCBI taxonomy): domain Eukaryota; kingdom Viridiplantae; phylum Streptophyta; class Magnoliopsida; order Fabales; family Fabaceae; genus Lupinus; species Lupinus albus. Next base: position 9,277,551 of record CM020004.1, on the reverse strand, counting down.
TATTTAGTTTCTCTCTTGTAAACTCTTGGTTTAGAGTTGGTATTCGAAGAACGGAAAGGTTTTGTGGGTTGATTCATGAAAACCCAAAAACCCCCAAAATGAAAATGTGGTTAAAGAGGAAAATGAGTGTAATGGTAGAGGTAGAAGATGAGTATGTGTTCTAATGTAAAATAGAAGATGAATATGTATGTTTTTGATGTTTGGTAAACTTCTAATGAAAGGAGTTTTGGAAACATTGGAAATATGAGAATATCATATATGTTTGTGGATGTAATATGAATTGTGTGTATATTATTGTGAATAAATTACTGACTTTGGTTGTTGTTTGGTGGGGATGAGGAAAGATCCTAAGGTTGGAGGATGTAGCGAAGGGAACTGTAAGGACCCAAATTCTACCCTTGAATTTTTTTCCTTATTTTATTCATTTTTCATGCATTTTCCTATAACTCCCGGTTGCAAACTTAATAACCTTATTTTAAGTCTAGCTTTCCTCTTCAGACTCAATTAATCAATCAATATCGACATACATATTCGTTTAACAGAAAAACATAATTCATATTAATGCATCTCAGTAACCATCGCATACAACTAGCTATGGGATTCCAAAATACTCATAGCTACAAATATCCAGGGTTACAGATATTCATGACTATCAACATGTACAAATATCAGGTAGATGATTACAAATATTCAGTTCAAAACACAATCAGTTAGATTAAAAAACAATGAAAATTAGGTTTCAGAGACTAAAAGCCTATAAGCTTCTACTCACGACATCCTTAAATCTCCCACCTACCTGCAATGGGATTAACATTGACCATATACGAAGGAAACAAAAAGGAGTAAGTCGTTAACTCAATAAATGTCAATACATGTTAATGCACATTTAAAATACAAATGAAACATTAGAGTGAGACACATAACATAAGTACATAAATGTACCCAATCATATCTCCTTTCTTTTCTTTCCACATTATCCATATTCACCCTATAGTATATATATCCCATAATATATATTCTATAGCATGCATATTCATCCATTCCAAATCACTTTCCTTTCCATAGTAGTCATATTCCCCCTATAGTATATATATCCCATAATATATATTCTATAGCATGCATATTTGTAAGGACCCAATTTCTACCCTTGAAATTTTTTCCTTTATTTTAATCCTTTTATACCTACATTCAGCATCTTACTCAAATTTCCCCATAATCACTTCATAATACTACCATTATAATATATTATGTTAACATACATCTCATGTTGCAGAAAAACATAATTCAAATATAACTTTGATCGGTAATTGCCGCATATGTTTAACTATGGGTTTCCAAAACACCCAGAGTTACTAATATCCAGCATTACACAAAAAAGTAGTGAGTTCAATGGTTACGAATATAATCATCCAAATAACAATTTACGACACAAAAAACAAAATAGAGGATCTAAGTCCTAAGCTCCTACAGCCTCGAACCAAGCATCTTCAGCTACCCTGTTTACCTGCAATGGGATTATCAATGGCAAATATACACAACATCCAAAGGAGTAAGTCACCAAAACAATAAATACCATACCATTATAAGATAATCCACATTTTAAAGGGGTTAGTAAACCATTTGTTTTATAAATTCATTTTGTGCTACATTACTTGAGCCAAAGCTTTGCTACAAAACTTGAGCCAAAGTATCGCTACATAACTTGAGCCAAAATATCGCTACATAACTTGAGCCAAAGTATCGCTACATAACTTGAGCCAAAGTATCGCTACATAACTTGAGCCAAAGTATCGCTACATAACTTGATCCAAAGTACCGCTACATAACTTGATCCAAAGTATCGCTACATAACTTGAGCCAAAGTATCGCTACATAACTTGAGCCAAAGTATCGCTACATAACTTGAGCCAAAGTCGCTAACCAATTATGGTCGGCTAAAAACATATTTTCTTTTCATTGATACATCATCAATCCGTAAACAGTAACTCCACGCGTTCCATTATCATAAACATACCCATATATGTTTACAATAACTAAGCGATTCATCACTTTATCATTATATACAATCAGAAAATCCACATATTATCTATTTCAATATGCTATTTAAAGACTCCTCCTTACCTTGGTGATTGTTGGGTTTGGTTCTTGGCAACTTCGCAATTTCCACTGAAACCTCCTCCCACTTTAGGATCTTTCCTCATTCCCACCATATAACACAATGTTAGTCATTTATTCCAATATCACATAAATAACTAATTGCATTATTTAACCATACAAGATATTTATCATATTTTCAATGTTTATAAACTACTTTCATTATAAGTTTACAAACATCTAAAATCTACATATTCATCTCATATTTCAATATTAGAATGCTTAGTCATCTTCTACCTCTAGCATTTTACTCATTTTCCTCTTTAACCCCATTTTCACTTTAGGGTTTTGGGGTTTTCATGAATCAACCCCAAACCCTTTCCATTCTTGAAATACTAACTCTACACCAAGAGTTTACAAGATAAAAACAACATAAAACGAACCATAACTCGAAAGGAGGAGTTTCCATGGTTTCCCTCATTTTGAGAAGAGATCCAACATACCGAAAATAAGTTTCAAAGGGAAGAAGAGAGTTAGAATCAAGAGCTTGACCTCTTCTCAAGCTTCTAAATGACTCACAAGCCTTCTTGCTCTTGAAAAAGCTTTCTTCTCTCACTTCTCTCTAGGTTAACCCTCATAAATGTGTTTGGGGTTCCCTATTTAATGTAACAGCGTCGGGTCCTCGCTTAAGCGAGCCCTTTCTCGCTCAAGCGAGAAAATGCCGCCTATTTTAAAAAACTCAGATCTGACCATCTCGCTCAAGCGAGGATCCTCTTGCTCATGCGAGAATCTTATAGCCTCGACAAGTCCAAAACATTACTTTTCTCGCCTAGGCGAGCAGCCCCTCGCTCAGGCGAGAATCCTCCAGTATAGCCCAGGAATTCACCCTTCCAGTTGAGCATTTCTCGCTCAAGCGAGCCAACTCTCGCTTAGGCGAGAATCCTCCAGTATAGCCCAGGATTTCACCCTCCCAGGTGAGCCTTTCTCGCCTAGGCGAGAATACCTCGCACAAGCGAGAATATCAGGACTGATACTATAATTTTTAAAGATGTAAATTTAGGGTGTTACAATCCTCCCCCTCTTATAAGAATTTTCGTCCCCGAAATTTAAACATACCTCGATTCAAACAAATGAGGATAATCCTCCCTCATCTCACACTCCACCTCCCAAGTAGCATCTCCTTCGTCCACTTGGCTCCACAATACCTTCACCAAGGCAATCTCCTTGTCTGTCAATCTTTTGATACTGGTATCCATGATTCTCACGGGAAACGTTGTAAAAGTCAAGTTATCCTTCAACTCTCTCTGATCAGACTCAACCACATGAGATGGATCCCCAACATATTTCCTCAATTGAGACACATGAAACACATTATGGAGATTCGACAATAACGGAGGTAAAGCAATCCCATATGCTACCGGCCCAATTCTTTTCAATACTTGATATGGCCCAATAAATCTCGGAGTCAGCTTGCGAGCCTTCAGCACTCTACCAATTCCGGTACTCGGGACTACTCTCATGAAAACATGATCTCCCTCATTAAACTCAAGAGGTTTCCGCCTCTTATCGTAATAGCTTTTCTGCCGACTCTGGGAGATCCTCATATTCACCCGGATTTTCTTGATCTTATCCGTCGTCTCTTGGACCAGTTCGGGCCCCAATATCAAGTTCTTCCCAGTCTCAAACCAACTCACTGGAGTTCGGCACTTCCTACCATACAACGCCTCATAAGGCGCCATTCCAATACTCGAATGTAAGCTATTGTTGTAGGTAAATTCAATCAGAGGCAACATGACATCCCAACTCCCTAGCTGTTCCAAGACGCAAGCACTCAGAAGATCCTCCAATGACTGTATTGTTTTTTCCGATTGACCGTCCGTTTGGGGATGATAAGCTGAACTCAACTTCAAATTAGTTCCCAATGCGGACTGCAAACTAATCCAAAAGTTCGAAGTGAAACGGGGATCCCTATCCGATATAATGTTCGACGGTATCCCATGCAAACAAACTTGTTCCCGGATGTACAATTTTGCCAATCGATCCAAAGAATACCTCATGTTCATAGGCAGAAAGTGTGCAAATTTAATTAACCGATCCATGATCACCCATATCGAATCATATCCTTTCTGAGTATTCGAAAAACCCGATACAAAGTCCATGGAGATACTATCCCACTTCCAAACGGGAATTTCTAGGGATTGTAACTCTCCCGCTGGTCGCTGATGCTCAATCTTGGCTTTCTGACATACCAAACAACTCGAGATATACAAAGCCACATCCATTTTCAACCTAGACCACCAAAACAATGTTTTCAAATCTTGATACATCTTCGTGGTTCCCGGGTGAAAACTCAGTTTGCTCTTATGGGACTCCTCTAAAATATCCTTCCGTAATTTCTCATCACGAGGCACACACACTCTCCCTTTGTAACGCAACATTCCACTAGGGTCCACTGTGAAATCGGTATCCTTACCACTTAGCATCCAATCCCATTTAGCCATTAGTTCATAATCTCGACTTGCATTACCCGGATTTGATCAAACATCTCATTTGTGACTTTAAGCATTTCCAAAATCATACTATGAGGCTTTATCTGAACATCCAAGTTTATATCCCTGAACTCTTCAATCAGTTTCCCTTCTCTAACCATCAAAGCCGACATATGTAAAGATTTCCGACTTAGCGCATCAGCCACCACATTGGCCTTTCCCGGATGGTACTGCAACCCAAAATCATAATCCTTAAGGAATTTCATCCACCTTCTCTGCCTCATATTCAATTCCTTTTGATCGAACCTGTACTTCAAACTCTTGTGGTCACTATACACCTCAAACCTCACGCCATAAAGATGGTGTCTCCAGATTTTTAAGGCAAAGACCACTGCCGCTAATTTCAAATCATGGGTAGGGTTGTTTTGTTCATGTGTTCTCAACTGTCGAGAAGCATAAGCAACAACCTTCCCATCTTAAATCAACACACAACCCAAACCTTGCTTAGACGCATCATAATATACACTAAAGTCCCGATCCGTACAAGGAAGAACCAACACTGGCGCTGTAGTCAACCTTCGTTTCAACTCTTGAAAGCTTTCTTCACAACAAAGTGTCCACACATACGGTTCTCCTTTCCTAGTGAGTTTTGTCAATGGGAGTGCCAACCTCGAAAACCCCTCAATGAATTTCCGATAATAACCAGCCAAACCCAGAAAACTCCTGATCTCAGTGACCGACGTGGGCACCGCCCATTCGATAACTGCTTCAACCTTAGAAGGATCAACTGACACTCCTTCCTTGGATATTACATGCCCAAGAAAGTTTACTGATCCAACCAGAAATCACATTTTGACAGCTTCGCATACAACCGATTCTTACTTAGGATTTCTAGAACAATTCTCAGGTGTTCAGCATCGTCCTCTCGGCTTCTGGAGTAAACCAAAATGTCATCAATAAATACCACTACGAACGAATCCAAATACGGATGAAAAATCTGATTCATGTAGTCGGTAAATATTGATGTGGCATTGGTTACACCAAAAGGCATGACCAAATACTCAAAATGCCCATACCTTGTCCTAAAAGCAGTGTGAGGTATATCCTCCAACTTCACCCGAAGTTGGTGTTATCCTGACCGAAGATCAATCTTCGAAAACACTACTGCTCCTCTCAAGTGATCCATCAAGTCATCAATCCGAGGCAACATATACTTGTTCTTGATAGTAACTTTGTTCAACTGTCGGTAATCGTTATACAACCACAAACTACCATCTTTTTTCTTAACCAACAAAACAGGCGCACCCCACGGCGGGACACTAGGATGAATAAACTTCTTTGCCAATAAATCCTCAACCTGATTTTTCAACTCAGCCAATTCTAACGGTGCCATCCTATAAGGAGCTATAGAGATGGGTCCCGTTCCAGATACCAAATCAATAGAGAATTCCACTTCCCTCACTGGAGGTAACTCCGGGATGTCACCAGGGAATACCTCAGGGAACTCACGAACTATCAGAATGTCCTCAACTCTGGGTTTATCAATACCCTCCAGGGTTGCCAACAACATAAACACGACTCCTCCCTCCTTACAAGAAGTCCTGAATTCTTTTGCCGACAACGGCCTCAAACAACAAACCTCATCAGAAATCTCATCTGGATTTCCGAATACCACAGTCTTATAAGCAAAATTCAGCATCACATGATTCGCCGACAACCAGTCCATTCCCATAATTAGATCTAACTGGGATAGTGGTAAGCAAATTAAATCCACGGTAAATGTCCTACCGTTTACCACCACCGGACATCGAGACACAACTGTCGACACCACCACAGGCACATCAGTTGGGGTGGATACGACCAAGTCGAAAGGCAATGACTCAATTTTCAATTTCAGTCTATCCACGCATTCAATAGATACAAAGGAGTGTGTCGCTCCCGAATCAAACAACACTAAAAGAGGGATACCTGCCACCTTGCAATTACCTTTTATCAGGCCATCTACACCCGATGTCTCTACACCACTCATAGTGAACACTCTACCAGTGGTTCGAGATCGTTCAGCCCTCACATCATTCATGCCCTGCAGTAGTTTATGACAATATCTTTTGATGTTCCCAACTTCCTTGAAGTGGAAGCAGCTAAGTGTCGTCCCAGGGCACAACTTGTAACACTCTGAATTTTAGTCTTTGAAATTATAGTATCAGTCCTGGAAGCCTCGCTTGAGCGAGAGATTCACGCCTGAGCGAGAAAGGATCATTTGGGAGGGTGAAATCCTGGGCTATACTGGAAGATTCTCGCCTGAGCGAGAGTTGCCTCGCCTGGGTGAGAAATGGCAAGTTGGGGTTGTTGACACTGTGAGATTCTTGCCTGAGCGAAAATCTCTCGCTTGAGCGAGAGGAAGCCTGTTGGGACTATGAGATTCTCGCTTGAGCGATAATCCCTCGCTTGAGCAAGAGGGTCAGATCTGAGTTTTTAAAATAGGCGGGATTTTCTCGCCTGAGCGAAAAACGGCTCGCTTGAGCGAAAACCCGACGACTGTTCTTTAAAATAGAAACCCCAAACACATTTTAGGGTTAGAACTTTGAAGAGAAGAGAGAGAAGAGAGCTTTTTAAGAGCAAGGAGCCTTAAGACTCATCTTAGTGCTTGAGAAGAGGTAAACCTCTTGCTTCTAACTATTCTTCTTCCTCTCTAACTTGTTTGGGGTATGTTGGATCTATTTTCAAAATATGAGAAACCATGGAAAATCACCCTTTAGAGTTATGGTTCGTTTTATGTTATTTTTCTCTTGTAAACTCTTGGTTTAGAGTTGATATTTGATGATTGGAAAGGTTTTGTGGGATATTCATGAAAACCCCAAAACCCCCCAAAATGAGAATATGAGTGTAAAGAGAAAGAGATGAAATATTAGATGTGGATGATGAGTTTGTGCTTTGATGTTGATATATGAGATAAACATGTATGTTTTGATATTGGAAACTTGTATTGAAGTAGTTTTAGAAATATTGAAAATACATGAATCCCTTGAGTATTTGATGATGAAATACGAGTTATTTATGTGTTATTTTGAATAAATGATTGACATTGTTGTTATTGGTGATAATGAGGTAAGATCCTAAGGTTGGAGGAAATCGCGGAGGTGACTTTTAAGTTACTCGGAACCGATCCCCAACGCTCACCAAGGTAAGGGATAAGCGTCTCTAAAATCATACTCGCTGTTATGAATGAGGTATGTGAAAGAGGTAAAAGGTTTGTAAGGATAAGTCTTTAACTTATGCCCTGTGATAGAAAATGTGGATTTTCTGATGTGAGTAATGAAATGAATCGTAAGTCACTTAGTTGTTATAAACATATATGGGTACATTTGTAACAACGAGGAGTGGATTTACCTTTTATGTATTGGTAGAGTACCAATGGGAATAATACCCGGAATAATGAAATGAATTGTAAGTCACTTAGTTGTTGTAAACATATATGGGTATGTTTGTAACAACGGGAAGTGGATTTACCGTTTATGTATTGGTGGGGGTGCCAATGGAAATAAAACATATTTTTAGCCGACCGTGAATGGTTAGCGACTTTGGCTCAAGTTATGCAGCAAAGTAAAATGAAATTGCGACAAAGGATTTATAAGAAATATAGCCTACCCGAAGTGGTAGTGGATCATTAAGGGAAATTGCCTACCCGAAGTGGTAGTGGATCATTAAGGGAAATTGCCTACCCGAAGTGGTAGTGGATCATTAAGGGAAATTGCCTACCCGAAGTGGTAGTGGATCATTAAGGGAAATTGCCTACCCGAAGTGGTAGTGGATCATTAAGGGAAATTGCCTACCCGAAGTGGTAGTGGATCATTAAGGGAAATTGACTACCCGAAGTGGTAGTGGATCATTAAGGGAAATTTCCTACCCGAAGTGGTAGTGGATCATTAAGGGAAATTGCCTACCCGAAGTGGTAGTGGATCATGAAGGGAAATTGCCTACCCGAAGTGGTAGTGGAATATTAAGGGAAATTGGCTACCCGAAGTGGTAGTGGATCATTAAGGGAAATTGCCTACCCGAAGTGGTAGTGGATCATTAAGGGAAATTGCCTACCCGAAGTGGTAGTGGATCATTAAGGGAAATTGCCTACCCGAAGTGGTAGTGGATCATTAAGGGAAATTGCCTACCCGAAGTGGCAGTGGATCACTAAAGGAAATTACCTACCCGAAGTGGTAGTGGATCATTGAGGAATTACCCACCCGATGTGGTAGCGGATTATCAGAGTAGTGTGAACGACCGGATGTGATAACGAGTAAGCTTGATGGCGAGAATAAGCAATGGGACAAAAGTATTCGAGATAAACGAATATGCATGCTATAGGATATATAGTATGAGATATATATTCTATAGGGTGAATATGGATGATAAAGTGGAAGATGTGAACAATGAAAGTCATATGCATGTTATATGGTATATAGTATGGGATATATATTCTATAAGATGAATATGAAGGATGAGAACTGAGAATGTCACAATGAAAGAAAGTCGTATGCATGCTATAGAATATATAGTATGGGATATATATTCTATAGGGTGGATATGAATGGTGAGAAGTATGAGGTTTCGAAAGAACGTAGTAGGCGTACTATAAAATATATATTATGGAATATATATACTATAGGACGAATATGAATAACGTGGAAATGAAAGAAAGAATATATGAACATTTACATTTACTTATTTGTGGTTATGATTTATACCCATGCTTAATTGTATTTGAATGTGGATTATCATGTGATGTTAGTTTTTGGACTAAGGACTTACTCCCTGTGTTTTGTGTGTTGTTTTTGATAATCCCATTGTAGGTAAATGAAGGATTTTGAGGAGGAAGCTCACTTAGGGAGATTTTGTGTTTATCCATTTGATTGTCTTTGTTGCTACTTGACATTGTAGTTGAATTGATGACATTTTGGGATAAATGTAATCTGATTAGGATAATACGGAGATTTATAATTATGGACTTTATAACTCCGGGAAACCCATAACTGGTTGTATGTGGTAATTACTAATTGAATGAATAATGTTTTTCCGCAACATAACTTTGTATGCAATACAATAGGGTAAAGTGTATTTTCAAAGAGTGTTTCATGAGGGTCTTTAAGTAAGGTGATAGATGTATGTAAGAGAGGATTAAAATAAATGAAAAATTTTCAAGGGAAGAATTTGGGTCCATACATAACTCGCCAACATGATTCTTGCCGCACTTGTTGCCAAAGGACGGACACTGAACTTGTGATCCTCCCGCCTTCGCATGTGGCCTCGGCCCATGCGAACTATTTCCCCGATTCCCAGCAATATTTTTGTTCCTCTCGGAAAACCTTACCCTTCCCCTTCCCATAACTCCTTTGAGGCCCAAAGTGTCTCGGAGGATTGGTTCGAGGAGTCATCACTTCATATTTTGTCAAGTCGTCCTCATACATCCTGCACTTGTTTACCAGGTTGGCAAAATCCGCAATTTCTTGATGCCCGAACATCCTTTTTAGCTTGGGCTTCAGGCCCGATTCAAATTTAGAACATTTTGACCTCCCGTCTACTTCCAACTCAGCGTATGGACAAAACCGGGCCAATTCCTCAAACTTGGCCAAATACTCTCCCACATACATGTTACCCTGCTCCAATCTCAGAAACTCCATTTCCTTCTTCCTCTTCAGATCAGCAGGAAAATATTTCTGAAGGAATTTCTCATTGAAGACAGTCCAGGTAATCACTCGCCCCTTCGTTTCCATCTGCCGCCGAGTTAATTCCCACCAAGTTTCAGCTTCCTTCGTCAACATATAAGAAGCATGCGTCACCTTCTGAACGTCACTACAACCCATGGCTCAGAATATGCGTTCCAAGTTTTAAATCCACTCGTTCGGCGCATCAAAAGCGAACCCACCTTGGAAATGGCTAGGATTCTGCTTGCGGAACTCATTCAACCCACGGTACTCGGACGGCCCCGGTGGAACTAAAGGTTGTGACGCCACCATCTGTGCCAACAGATCCTTCGGAACATTCTGACTCGCTCCTCTTCCTCTTCCTGCCATAGGTACCTGTACTCAAATACTAGTCAGTAAACACTTTTCTAATAAGGTAAGTGTCACATAAGCACACAATAGTCAATGCCAACTAAGCAGTTCAAGCACATACAAATTACAAAGAAGCATGTAAGGCCATACCCCAGGCCGCATAATTAACTATGCTCTGATACCATATTGTAAGGACCCAAATTCCACCCTTGAAAAATTTTCCTTTATTTTAATCATTTTATACCTACATTCAACATCTTACTCAAATTTCCCAATAATCACTTCATAATACTACCTATATAATATATTATGTTAACATACATCTCATGTTGCGGAAAAACATAATTCAAATATAACTTTCATCAGTAATTGCCGCATATGTTTAACTATGGGTTTCCAAAACACCCATAGTTACTAATATCCAGCAATACACAAAAACGTAGTGAGTTAAATGGTTACGAATACAATCATCCAAATAACAATTTATGACACAAAAAGCAAAATAGAGGATCCAAGTCCTAAGCTCCTACAGCCTCAAACCAAGCATCCTCAACTACCCTGTTTACCTGCAATGGGATTATCAAATACACACAACATCCAAAGGAGTAAGTCACCAATACAATAAATACCATTATAAGATAATCCACATTTTAAAGGGGTTAGTAAACCATTTGTTTTATAAATTCATTTTGTGCTACATTACTTGAGCCAAAGTTTTGCTACATAACTTGAACCAAAGTATCGCTACATAACTTGAGCCAAAGTATCGCTACATAACTTGAGCCAAAGTATCGTTACATAACTTGAGCCAAAGTATCGCTATATAACTTGAGCCAAAGTATCGCTACATAACTTAAGCCAAAGTATCTCTACATAACTTGAACCAAAGTATCGCTGTAACGACCCAAAATTCTATCCTTGATAAATTTTCATTTATTTTAATCCTTTCTTACATACAGTCGTCACCTTCATTAAAAACTCTCAAGTATCACTCTTTAAAAATACTCTTTACCCTATTATATCATCATACAAATTTTATGTTGCGGAAAAACATAATTCATTCAAATAGCATTTACCACATACAACCAGTTATGGGTCTCCCAAAGTTATAAAGTCCATAACTACACATATCCGTATTAATCTAAATGGATTTACAGTCGTCCCATAATGTTATCAAATTAACTACAACGTCAAGTAGCAAATAAAGACAAATAGGTTAATAAACACAAAAACTTCCTAAGTGAGCTTCCTTCTCAAAATCCTTCATTTACCTACAATGGGATTATCATAAACAACACACAAAACAAAAGGGAGTAAGTCATTAGTTCACAAACTAACATCACATGATAATCCACATTTCAAATACAATTAATCTTTAATATAATTTGTAAACACACAATACGTAATTGCAAACATTCTTATCATCTTACTTTAAGTTCCACTTTACTCATATACATCCTATAGTATATATATCCCCTAATATATATTCTATAGTATGCATATTACGTTCGTTCGAAATATCATATTTCTCATTATTCATATCCACCCTATAGTATATCTATCCCATAATATATATCCTATAGCATGTATATTACTTTCATTCTCAATATCTTCCTTTTTATCACTCTTATTCATCCTATAGAATATATATCCCATACTATATATCCTATAGCATGCATATGACTCTCTTTGTGACATTCCCTTTTCTCATCATTCATATTCACCCTATAGAATATATATCCCATACTATATATCCTATAGCATGCATACGACATTCATTGTGACATTCACATTTCTCATTATTCATATTCACCCTATAGAATATATATCCCAATCTATATACCCTATAGCATGCATACGACAGTCATTGTGACATTCACATTTCTCATCATTCATACTAACCAATTTCATTTCCCATACCACATTGGGCAGGCCGAGTTAATATTACCCCATACCACATCGGGCAGGTCGAGTTATTATTACCCCATACCACATCGGGCTAGGTCGAGTTATTATTACCCAATACCACATTGGGCAGGTCGAGTTATTATTACCCCATACCACATCGGGCAGGTCGAGTTATTATTACCCCATACCACATCGGGCATGTCGAGTTATTATTACCCCATACCACATCGGGCAGGTCGAGTTATTATTACCCCATACCACATCGGGCAGGTCGAGTTCACAATAATCCACTACCATTCCCGGTAGAACAACAACAGCCGTCCACTACCACTCCGGGTAGGGCAACAATAACAGTCCGCCACCACTTCGGGTAGGACACAATAACAGTCCACTACCTCTCTGTGTAGGACACAATAACAGTCCACTACCTCTCCGGGTAGGACACAATCACAAACCGCTACCACTTCGGGTAGGGTATCCACAATAAACCACTACCTCTTCGGGTAGGGTATCAACAATAAACCACTACCTCTTCGGGTAGGGTATCAACAGTATTCTTATAAATACATTACCTCATTCACATACCTCATTCACATCAGCGAGTATGATTTAGAGACACTTATCCCTTACCTTGGTGAGCGTTGGGGATCGGTTCCGAGTAACTTTAAAAGTCTCCTCTGCGATTTTCTCCAACCTTAGGATCTTTCCTCATTTCCACCAATAACAACAATGTCAGTCATTTATTCAAAATAACACATAAATAACTCAAATTTCATCATCAAACATACAAGGGATTCATATATTTTCAATATTTCCAAAACTACTTCAATACAAGTTTCCAAACATCTAAACATACATGTTCGTCTCATATATCAACATCAAAGCACAAACTCATCATCCACACCTAACATTTCATCTCTTTCTCTTTATACTCAAATTCTCATTTTGGGGGTTTTTGGGGTTTTCATGAATAACCCCCAAAACCTTTCCATTCATCCAATATCGACTCTAAACCAAGAGTTTGCAAGAGAAAAACAACATAAAACGAACCATAACTCTCAAGGATGAGTTTCCATGGTTTCTCATGTTTTGAAAATAGATCCAACACACCCAAAACAAGTTAGAGAGGAAGAAGAAGAGTAAGAAACAAAAGGTTTACCTCTTCTCAAACTCTAACCCCAAAGAGTCCTAAGGCTCTTTGCTCTTGAAAAGCTCTCTTCTCTTCAACATTCTAACCCTAAAATGTGGTTGGGGTATTTATTTTAAAGAGCAGTCATCGGGTTCTCGCTCATGCGAGCCCATTCTCGCTCAGGTGAGAAAATCTCGCCTTTTTAAAATTTCAGATCTGACGCACTCGCTCAAGCGAGGGATTCTCGCTCAAGCGAGGATCTCACAGTGTCAACAGACTTCCTCTCGCTCAAGCGAGGGATTCTCACTCAGGCGAGAATCTCATAGTCCCAACAGGCTCCCTCTCGCTCAAGCGACCCATTCCTCGCTTGGGCGAGACTCTCAGGATTTTCTCATTTCAAAATACTGATCCTCTCGCTTGGGAGAGGTCCTCTCGCTCAAGCGAGAATCTGGCAGTGTGCCCCATTCCTCAGGACTGTTACCTAATTTCAAAGAGGATAAATTTGGGGTGTTACAATCGCTACATAACTTGGCCAAAGTATCGCTACATAACTTTAGCCAAAGTCGCTAACCAATTATGGTCGGCTAAAAACATATTTTCTTTTCATTGATACATCATCAATCCGTAAAGAGTAAATCCACGCATTCCATTATCATAAACATACCCATATATGTTTACAATAACTAAGGGATTCATCACTTTATCATTATATACAATCAGAAAATCCACATATTATCTATTTCAATATGCTATTTAAAGACTCCTCCTTACCTTGGTGAGTGTTGGGTTTGGTTCTTGGCAACTTCGCAAGTTCCACTGACACCTCCTCCCACTTTAGGATCTTTCCTCATTCCCACCATATAAGACAATGTTAGTCATTTATTCCAATATCATATAAATAACTCATATTGCATTATTTATCATATTTTCAATGTTTATAAAATACTTTCATTATTAGTTTACAAACATCTAAAATCAACATATTCATCTCATATTTCAATATTAGAATGCTTAGTCATCTTCTACCTCTAGCATTTTACTCATTTTCCTCTTTAACCCCATTTTCACTTTAGGGTTTTGGGGTTTTCATGAATCAACCCCAAACCCTTTCCATTCTTGAAATACTAACTCTAAACCAAGAGTTTACAAGATAAAAACAACATAAAACGAACCATAACTCGAAAGGATGAGTTTCCATGGTTTCCCTCATTTTGAGAAGAGATCCAACATACCGAAAATAAGTTTCAAAGGGAAGAAGAGAGTTAGAATCAAGAGCTTTACCTCTTCTCAAGCTTCTAAATGACTCACAAGCCTTCTTGCTCTTGAAAAAGCTTTCTTCTCTCACTTCTCTCTAGGTTAACCCTCATAAATGTGTTTGGGGTTCCCTATTTAATGTAACAGCGTCGGGTCCTCGCTTAAGCGAGCCTTTTCTCCCTCAAGCGAGCCCTTTCTCCCTCAAGCGAGAAAATCCCGCCTATTTTAAAATCTTAGATATGACCCTCTCGCTCAAGCGAGGATCCTCTCGCTCAAGCGAGAATCTTACAGCCTCGACAGGTCCAAAACATTACTTTTATCGCCTAGCCGAGCCAACCTTCGCTCAGGCGAGAATCCTCCAATATAGCCCAGGAATTCACCCTTCCAGTTGAGCCTTTCTCGCTCAAGCGAGCCAACTCTCGCTCAGGCGAGAATCCTCCAGTATAGCTCAGGATTTCACCCTCCCATGTGAGCCTTTCTCGCCCAGGTGAGAATACCTCGCTCAAGCGAGAATCTCAGGACTGATACTATAATTTTTGAAGATGTAAATTTACGGTGTTACAATATTCATCCTTTCCAAATCACTTTCCTTTTCATATTAGTCATATTCACCCTATAGTATATATATTCCATAATATATATTCTATAGCATGCATATTCATCCTTTCTAAATCACTTCCCTTTCCATTTCGTAAATCCCATGTGCTCCCATCTACTACGATTAACATTTAATTATTCAATGCCACCTCGGGCAAGACTACACCACGAAGGTGATTTCAATACCATGTTGGGTAAGTCTACATCATGAAGGTGATTCTATACCACGTTGGGTAAGTCTACACCACGAAGGTGATTCAATACCACGTTGGGTAAGTCTACACCGTGAAGGTGATTCAATACCACATTGGGTAAGTCTACACCAAGAAGGTGACTCAATACCACGTTGGGTAAGTCTACACCACAAAGGTGATTCAGTACCACGTTGGGTAAGTCTACACCATGAAGGTGATTCAATACCACGTTGGGTAAGTCTACACCAAGAAGGTGATTCAATACCACGTTGGATAAGTCTACACCAAGAAGGTGATTCAATACCACGTTGGATAAGTCTACACCAAGAAGGTGATTCAATACCACGTTGGGTAAGTCTACACCACGAAGGTGATTCAATACATTTATAAACAGCAATTCCACGCATCCTTTATTACTAACATACTCATATATGTTTATAATAAATAAGAGACTTGCATCTTAACCACTTTCACAACCAGAAAATACACACATTTTCCATTACAAAATACAATTAAACACTTATCCTTACCTTGGTGAGCGTTGGGGTCGTTTCCGAGTAACTTTACAAGTTTCCTCCGCGATTACCTCCAACCTCAGGATATTTCCTCATCCACACCAAACAACAACAAAGGTTAGTACTTAATACAAAATAACACATAAAGAACTCATGTCTCATCTTTTAAACATACAAGATATTCACACATTTTCAATGTTTCTAAACTACTTTCATTAAGATTTTTCAAACACCTAAACATACATATTAAACTCATCTTCTATATCTAACATTTCATCCATTTCCTTTTTACTCACATTCTCATTTGGGGGGTTTTGGAGTTTTCATGAATAAACCACAAAACCTTTCCGTTCATCAAATACCAACTCTAAACCAAGAGTTTACAAGATAAAAACAACATAAAATGAACCATAACTCTAAAGGATGTGTTTCCATGGTTTCTCATACTTTGAGAAGAGATCCCATACATCCCAAAACAAGTTTGAAAGGGAGAAGAAGAGTTAGAATCAAGAGATTTACCTCTTCTCAAGCTTCTAGATGATTCCCACGAGTCCTTGCTCCCAAAATCACCTCCTTCTCTCTTTTCTCTCAAGTTCTCACCCTAAATGTGTTTGAGGGTTTCTATTTTAAAGTAAAATCGTCGGGTTCTCGCTCAAGCGAGCCCATTCTCGCCCAGGCGAGAAAATCCCGCCTTTTTGAAATTTCAAATCTGACGCTCTCGCTCAAGTGAGGGATTCTCGCTTAAGCGAGAATCTCATAGTAGTGACGGCTCCAAAATGCCACTTCTCGCCCAGGCGAGACAACTCTCGCTCAAGCGAGACCACCCTCGCTTAAGCGAGACAATTCTCGCTCAAGCGAGAATCATTCAGTATAGCCCATGATTTCACCCTCCCAAGTGAGCCTCTCTCGCCCAGACGACAATTCTCTAGCTCAAGCGAGATTCGCAAGGCTGATACTATAATTTAATGACTTAAAATTTTAGGTGTCACAGGAACTTGTAGAGTTACCCAATAACCGACCCCAACACTCGTCAAGGTAAGGAGAAGTGTTAAATTGTATATGATGATAGAAAATGTGTGGATTTTCTGATTATGTATGGATGGTGAAGTAATGGAGAGAAAAACCTATTTTTAGCTCCCTTAAGAGGTTGAGCAATGTATGAGTTACCTTCATGGTAATGACTATTCGTAGAAATGTATGAGTTACCTTCGTGGTAATGGCTATTCATAGAAATGTATGAGTTACCTTCGTGGTAATGGCTATTCGTAGCAATGTATGAGTTACCTTCGTGGTAACGGCTATTCATAGCAATGTATGAGTTACCATCGTGGTAATGACTATTCGTAGCAATGTTTGACTTGCCCTCATGGTATTGGCTATTTGTATCAGTGTATGACTTGCCCTTGTGGTATTGACTATTTATAGAAACTGTATGACTTGCCCTATGTGGTAAGATGAATGATTTAAGATAAACACAAATGAGATAGAGGATTATGAAAAGAAATGATGGAATTACGTATGGATGTGAGGAATGGATACAGATGAGTCTGAGTAAAATGTAGAATGGTGAAGATAACAAAGTGGAATGTATATGTTAAAGTGTTATTTATATGTTACTATATAACTGTTTATCTAATCTTATTAAATGCGGATTATCGTTTGATTTTGTTGAATTTAAGACTTACTCCTTTGTGTTTTCTATGTATTATTTATGATAATTCCATTGCAGGTATTTGGATAAATTAAGGATGCCTGACTTGGAGCTTTAGGAGCTTTTAAAT
Organism: Lupinus albus; assembly: GCA_009771035.1. Classification (NCBI taxonomy): domain Eukaryota; kingdom Viridiplantae; phylum Streptophyta; class Magnoliopsida; order Fabales; family Fabaceae; genus Lupinus; species Lupinus albus. The sequence continues at coordinate 9,259,543 of CM020004.1, read as the reverse complement.
CTGGATTCCTTTATTTACACCTTTTGCATCATAACTGACTATTTGCGGATTTGAATATTTGTACCATGGTCATTATATTTTTGGATATTTGTAACATTGGGTATTATGATTTGGAAACCCATAACTACCCCCATGTCCAAATTAAATGGGGATATTAAAATGAATTATGTTTTTCTGTCTTATGGATGTGTGTATGAATACTTCATGATAAATGATCAGAAAATAATCAAGGTAACGAATATAACGTATCTTGAGTTACCAATAATAAGATCTAAGGGAAACGTATGATTGCATGAGTCAAAATAAGAAAAAATTTCAAGGGTAGGATTTTGGTCCTTACAGGGAGAGTGTGTTTTGTTTAAAACTATTTTCAGGCACATATACTCAAGGATAACAGTGAGTTAAATGGTTATATTTGAATTACGTATGGATGTGATGTGAGGTATGAAAGTTAGAGCTTGAGAAGAGGTAAACCTCTTGTCCCTAACTCTTCTTCTTCCTCTCTAACTTGTTTTGGGTATAGTGGATCTCTTTTCAAAATATGAGAAACCATGGAAACTCATCCTTTAGAGTTATGGTTCGTTTTATGTTGTTTTTCTCTTGTAAACTCTTGGTTTAGAGTTGGTATTTGATGAATGGAAAGGTTTTGTGGGTTATTCATGAAAACCCCAAAAACCCCCAAAATGAGAATGAGTAAAAGAGAAATAGATGAAATGTTAGATGTGGATGATGAGTTTGTGCTTTGATGTTGATATCTGAGATGAACATGTATGTTTGGATGTTTGGAAACTTGTGCGGAAGTAGTTTTGGAAATCTTGAAAATATGTGAATCCCTTATATGTTGGATGATGAAATACGAGTTGTTTATGTGTTATTTTGAATAAATGACTAACATTGTTGTTATTGGTGGAAATGAGGAAAGATCCTAAGGTTAGTGGAAATCACAGAGGAGACTTTTAAAGTTACTCAGAACCGATCCCCAACACTCACCAAGATAAGGGATAAGTGTCTCTAAATCATACTCGCTGATGTGAATGAGGTATGTGAAAGAGGTAATATGTTTGTAAGAATATTGTTGTTACCCTACCCGAAGTGGTAGTGGTTTATTGTTGCTACTCTACCTCAAGTGGTAGAGGTTTATTGTTGTTGTCCTACCTGGGGGGGTAGTGGATTATTGTTGTTGTCCTACCCGGAGTGGTAGTGGATTATTGTTGTTGTCCTACCCGGAGTGGTAGTGGATTATTGTGAACTAGACCTGCCTGATGTGGTATGGGGAATGAACTAGACCTACCCGATGTGGTATGGAGGATAAACTAGACCTACCCGATGTGGTATGGATAATTAACTAGACCTGCCCGATGTGGTATTTGGAATGAACTAGACCTACCCGATGTGGTATGGAGGATAAACTAGACATGCCCGATGTGGTATGGATAATTAACTAGACCTGCCCGATGTGGTATGGGGAATGAACTAGACCTACCCGATGTGGTATGGAGGATAAACTAGACATGCCCGATGTAGTATGGATAATTAACTAGACATGCCCGATGTGGTATGGGGAATGAACAAGACCTACCTGAGGTGATATGGAGGATAAACTAGACCTGCCTGATGTGGTATGGATAATTAACTAGACCTGCTCGATGTGGTATGGGGAATGAACTAGACCTAACCGATGTGGTATGGAGGATAAACTAGACCTGCCCGATGTGGTATGGATAATTAACTAGACCTGCCCGATGTGGTATGGGGAATGAATTAGACCTACCCGATGTGGTATGGAGGATAAACTAGACCTGCCCGACGTGGTATGGAGAAGTAACTAGACCTACCCGATGTGGTAGAGGATTATCTTTGTGAAAGAACTCGGTGAATACGATTAATGGTGAATTCGACAGATTAGAGATGAGGATGTTAAGAATAAAAGTAATATGCATACTATAAGATATATATTATGGGATATATATACTATAGGATGAATATGTATGATGAAAATGAGGATGTGAAGGATAAAAGCAATATGCATGCTATAGAATATATATTATGGGATATATATATACTATAGGATGAATATGTATGATGAAAATGAGGATGTGAAGGATAAAAGTAATATGCATGCTATAAGATATGTATTATGGTATATATATACTATAGAGTGAATATGAATGATGAGAAATGAGGATGTTTCGAATGAACGTAATATGCATGCTATAGAATATATATTATGGGATATATATACTATAGGATGAATATGAATAACGTGGAAACGCAAGAAGGAAGATATGAATGTTTACATTTACGAAATTGTAGTTATAAATTATATTAATGCTTAATCATATTTGAAATGTGGATTATCATGTAACGTTAGTTTTTTGGAACTAATGACTTACTCCCTTGTTTTTGTGTGTTGTTTATGATAATCCAATTGTAGGTAAATGAAGGATTTGAGGAGAGAGCTCACTTAGGAACCTTATGTGTTAGTTAAATTGAATGTCTTTATCATTACTTTGACATTGTAGTTGATTACATAATATTTTGGGAGGAATATTAATCTGATTAGGATAATACTGGAGATATGTTGTTATGGACATTATAACTTTGGGAAACCCATAACGGGTTGTATGTGGTAATTACTCATTGAATGAATTATGTTTTTCTGCAATATAAATTTTATGATAATATAGTAGGTGTAAAGAGTATTTTCAAAGAATGATTCATGAGGGATTTAAGTAAGATGAGGAATGTATGTAAGGGAGGATTAAAATAAAAGAAAACTTTTTATGGGTAGAATTTGGGTCCTTACAATATGGTATCAGAGCATAGTTAATTCTGCGGCCTAGGGTATGGCCTTACTTGCTTCTTTGTAACATGTTTATGATTTGACTAGTTGAGATTGCGTGAATTGAATGTTTAAAGCATGTAGCTTTGGTATAGTGATATGTAATGTGCTTTGGGACTATGTGATAACCTGACTTGTGTGAGCTAAATTGGTATACTGACTATCCATGAGCGTAGGGTAAAACATGGCTGGAAGAGGAACGAGTCATAATGTTCCAGATGATTTGTTGGTTCAGATGGTAGCTGCACTATAACAGATGAACGAGAACTTGCATAATCTGAATCAGAACCATGCACCAAGTCCGAGTTCGCAACCCCTTGTCCCTCCCGAACCGGCAGAGTACCGGGGTCTGGACGAGTTTTTCAAGAGGAACCCCAGTCAGTTCCACAGGGGATTTGCCCCTGATGCTGCCATTGAGTGGATTCAGGGAATGGAGGGGATCTTCAGGGCCATGAACTATTCTGAGGCTCAGAGGTTGGCTTATGCCACGTATATGCTAGTGAAGGAGGCCGAGAACTGGTGGGAGTTTACTCGACGCCAAATGGAGACAGAAGGACAATTGGTTTCCTGGAGTACATTCATGGCGAAATTCCTTCATAAATACTTCCCTGCTGATCTGAAGCGGAAGAAGGAAATGGAGTTCTTGAAGTTGGAACAGGGAAATATGTCGGTAGGGGAATATGCGGCTAAATTCGAAGAATTGGCCCGGTTTTGTCCCTACTATGAGTTGGAAGTGGACGGACGATCCAAATGCTCTAAATTTGAATCGGGTTTAAAGCCCAAGTTGAAAATAATATTCGGACATTAGGAGATTGCTGATTTCGCTACCTTGGTCAACAAGTGTAGAATGTACGAGGATGATCTAAAGGCGGTTGGGGGTGGCGACGCCCAAAACAATTTCTCCCCGGAACTATGGACCTCAACGCAACCATATGCGGGAGAGAGGTAAAGAGAGAGTGGAAGATGACTGGAAACCTTATGTGGAAACTACTGGACATCAGGACCGAAATTTCCAAAGGTCTAGACCACTTACCGTTCCTACCGAAGGGGTTTCTACTCCCATGTGCAACAAATGTGGTAGACTCCATTTTGGGAGTACATGCCCGGGATCGGGAAACGGATGTTTCCACTGCAAGGAGTTTGGGCACATTAAAAGGTTTTGTCCCAAGCTAGATCGGAGGCTTAATGTCATTCATGCTGAGGAGGCAAGGGCCACGGTCGGATGGTTACCCCGAGTGGTGCAGGGACATCAGGTGTTGATGATCCGACGAGAGGTAATTGCATGATGGCAGGTATTCCTTTTAGTGTTGTTTAATTCGGGAGCGACACACTCCCCATATTTGCTGAATGTGTGAACCGACTGAGATTGTACACAAAGTTGTTGTTTTCGACTTAGTTGTATCCACCCCACCCAGTGTACCGATGGTGGGTGTCGATATTGATGTCCCAGTGTACGGTTGGGGTAAATGGTAGGACCTTTACCATAGTATTGATATGCGCAATGATGTCCCAGCTGGATTTAATCCTGGAAATGGACTAGCGGCCAGCAAATCGTGTTATGCTTAACTGTGTGATAATTGTTGAGGTGAAAGATTCTTGTTGAGTATATTAGTGAAGATTTAAGATCTAGTTTACATTGATATGGATGTGTATGCTAAGGGGTAAGACTTATACTGCTAGTTGAGGAAGAGAGGCTAGTAAGTTACTTACCCCGTCAATGTGATGAATGCATTTGAATAGACGTGAAACTCTTGGCCTAGAATGATCGGTTCTTTTGCAGTAGGACATTGGCAATGCACGATATAGTGGTTGTTTACAACAATTATCTGCTTTGAATGTTGTACCGACAAAAGTTGCTTCTGTTTCATGAACGTCAAAAATTGCTATGCATGATTGTAGTGTAACCATATGAGAGAAAGAGTTTTGGGATACGTTGAAATGATTATGCAAACTTTGTTTCACGACGTGGTTGCCATGAGTCGTGGGTTCAAACCGTTTTCGAAAATCATTTTTGGGTGAAACATAGTTTGTGGCTAAACATTGATTTAGTATCATGTTAGAGAATCCCAAAATTTTAGCAACCATATCTAAATAAATATGAGGTTGTTAAAAGGTTTGGTGATACGATGATGACCATGTATTTCTAGATGTAATGCAAGTGGGTCAACAAATTTATATTTGCTAGCGAAATTGGAGTAACAAAACCTAACACCTGTTGAGGGATTGAGTGTTTGTCGACTTGTGTAAGAACCCAAATTCTACCCTTGTAATTTTTTCCTTATTCTATTCCTTTTACATGCACTTCCTTATTATCTCCAATTAATAAATCTAACGACATTCTCCTAATTACTCAATTTTGGTCAGACTCTTGACAGAAAAATCATAATTCATATAAATCATTCCTGGTAACCCACACATACAACTAGCTATAGAATTCCCAAAATATCCATACCTACTAATATCCAGAGTTATAACAATCAGGAGTTACAATTATCCAAATATCAAATAATAGGTTACAATCCAAAAAGCAAAATAGAGAAAGTCTAGATTCAAGCTCCTAAGCGTCGAATAGAGTATCCTCAACACATCTGTCACCTGCAATATGATTATCGATAACAGATACACGAAACATACAAGGGAGTAAGTCATTAATTTCAGAGTGATCGTCATATGATAATCCACATTTTAAAACACAATTTAATATTGAATATAAGACATAATTCTTAATTACATAAACATATCCATTCATAACCTTCATCCCCTGTTTCCATAATATCCATATTCATCTTATAGTAGATATATATCCCATAATATACATGTTCTATAGTATGCATATTTATACTTTTCCTCTTTATCCAAATTCACCTTATAGTACATATATATCTCATAATATACATGTTCTATAATGTGAATATCTATACTTTTCATCTTTATCCATATTCACCTTATAGTACATATAGATCCCATAATATATATGTTCTATAATGTGCATATCTATACTTTTCATCTTTATCCATATTCCATCCGTGTAAACCACACGGATAATACAATACCACACAGGGTAAGTCTACATCACAAAAGTGATCCTTTGCCATAACCGGCAGTTCCATACCTCAAAGGTGATCCTCTACCACTACGGGTAACATTCACACCACAAAGGTGATCCATTACCACTACGGGTAACACTCACACCACAAAGGTGATCCATTACCACTACGGGTAACACTCACACCACAAAGGTGAGCCATTACCACTACGGGTAACACTCACACCACAAAGGTGACCCATTACCACTACGGGTAACACTTACACCACAAAGGTGATCCATTACCACTACGGGTAACACTTACACCACAAAGGTGATCCATTACCACTACGGGTAATACTTACACCACAAAGGTGATCCATTACCACTACGGGTAACACTCACACCACAAAGGTGATTCATTTTGCAGTATATCACAACCACATCATTTTATAAGCATAACATAGTTACATCATCTTAAATAAAATGAATGTACTTATCCCTTACCTTGGTGAATGTCGGGTGGGGTTCTTGTTAACTTTAGTAGTTCCTTCCGAACCGTCTCCAACCTTAGGATCTTTCAACATCCCAACAATACAATAAAAGTCACTCATCTATCCACAATAATATCCCTATGATTCATATAACATTCATAAATACACAGGATATTCACTTATTTTCAATGTTTCCCCAAAACCATTTTCATTACAAGTTTCTAAACATTAAAACATACATACTCATCTTCTACCTCCAACATTTTACTCATTTTCTCTTTTTACCACATTTTCATTTTAGGGTTTTGGGGTTTTTATGACTCAACCCCCTAACTCTTTCCATTTTCGAAATACTAACTCTAAACCAAGAGTTTACGAGAAAAAACCACATAAAACAAACCATAACTCAAAAGAATTAGTTTCCATGGTTTCCCACATTTTGAGAAGAGATCCAACATACCCAAAATGAGTTTTAAAGAGAAGGAGAGAGTTAGAGTCAAGAGTTTTACCTCTTCTCAAGCTCTTGGATGAGTATCAAAGCTCCTTGCCCTTGGAAAAGCTTTCTTCTCTCACCTCTCTTCAAGCCAGAGTTTTTCTTATATACTCAAGCCAGAGTTTTGCTTATATACTCAAGCCATAGTTTTGCTTATATATTCAAGCCAAAGTTTTGCTTATATACTCAAGCCAGAGTCGCTAACCATTCATGGTCGGCTAAAAATATATTTCCTTTTCATTATTTTCACCATAAATCATTTCCCGTAAATCCACACCCACATTAGTATAAACACAACCATATATGTTTATACTAGATACGTGATTCACAACTCAATCATCGCACAACCAGAAAGTACAACATACTTTTATTTCCGTAAATCTACGCCTACTTTAATATAAACACACCCATATATGTTTATACTAAATGCGTACTTTACAACTCAATCATTGCATAATCATAAAATACACATTTTCGATTCCAAATGCGCAATTAAAGACTTATCCTTAACTTGGTGAGTGTTGGGTTTGGTTCTTGGCAACTTCTCAAGTTCCACCGACACCGCCTCCAACTTTAGGATCTTTCCTCATCCCACCATATAACACAATGTTAGTCATTTATTCCAAATATCGCATAAACAACTTATATTGCATCGTTTAATCATATAAAATATTCATCATAATTATTCAACCATCTAAAACATGCATAATCATCCCATATTCCAATATTTGGAGGTAAACTCATCTTCTACCTCTAGCATTTTACTCATTCTCTCCATTTACCACATTTTCACTTTTAGGGTTTTGGGGTATTTCATGAACCAACCCACAACCCTTTCCATTTTTGAGATACTAACTCTACACCAAGAGTTTACAAGGTAAGAATGACATAAAATGAACCATTACTCAAAAGGATGAGTTTCCATGGTTTCCAACATTTTTGAGAAGAGATCCAACATACCCAAAATAGGTTTTATAGAGGAGAAGAGAGTTAGAATCTAGAGTTTTACCTCTTCTCAAGCTCTTAGATGAGTATCCAAGCTTTTTGTTCTTGAAAAAGCTCTCTTCTCTCACTCTTCCTCTTTTCTAAACCCTAGATTGTGTTTAGGGGTTTCTCATTAAATGTTGTCTAGTCGGGTTCTCGCTTAAGCGAGCTTATTCTCGCTCAAGCGAGAAAATCTCGCTCAAGCGAGAAAATCTCGCCCATTTTAAAAACTCAGATCTGACCATCTCGCTCAAGCGAGGGATTCTCGCTTGAGCGAGAATCTCCCAGTGTTAACAACCCTAAAATGATATTTCTCGCCCAGGCGAGGCAACTCTCGGTCAGGCGAGAATCTTCCAGTATACTCCAGGATTTTACCCTCCTACGTGAGCCTCTCTCGCCCAGGCGAGAATCTCTCGCTCAAACGAGGATCCTCCAGTATAGCCCAGTATTTCACCCTCCTAGGTGAGTCTCTCTCGCTCAAGCGTGAATCTCTCGCTCAAGCGAGGATCTCAGGACTGATACTATAATTTTAAAGACATAAAATTTAGGGTGTTACACATTAAGCCTCGAAACTCATCAAAACCTTCCTCTTACTTCATGGTGACTGATCGAGGCCGTACTCGATACAAATAATATAACAATAAAGTATAGTACTAGGAAGTGACTCCTAGGTCGTTTCCCAAGGATTATCTTTCACACAATGGTTCAAACACCTTACACACACACACAATGGGGGGTTTTAGTGGTTGTTATGCTATGAAATTAAGCTAAAACAGAACACAAACAAAAAATAGAATAGTAAAGAGGCTAAATCCCTTTGGTTTCCTTGTTCACAACTCAATCCTCGGTTTCAATATATCAAAATCAGATTCTCAGTGTTCCTTTGTTGAGAGTCGATTAACTAAGCGATGATCAACTCACAGTTAAATTGCTAAACCTCTAACTAAGAGAAATTGGCATAAGCAACAAACAGTTAACAAAGTCACACGAATCAAAGAATCAATTTCAGATTCTACACATTGAATTCCTAATCTGTTCATAACTCTAATGTTTAAGCTTCAAACTAAGCGAATTCAACATAAACATAGAGCATTTATAGATTCACATAAACTAAGCGATTATGTGCTAGAGAACTAATTAACTAAGCGAAAATCAGTTCACAAACCTAAAACAACACCATGGAATTAAGCAAACTATAACATGAAATAGGATAGAAGCTTCAACAACATAAAACTGAAATTGCATTAACAACAACATAGAAACCGAAAATGCATTAAGCACTAAACCTCAAGAGTGTGATACATTACCAAAGGAATTTAGCACTAAACTTCTAGCCTTCCATGGAGGAAGAAGCAAAACCGAATTTGGAGAGGAAGAAGATGAAAAACGAAAACCTAAAAGAACCCCAAAAGGGGGAAAAACAAAAATTGCTCTCTCAAAAGCTGAAAAGTAAAATGTGTAATGTAAAGTTGTTTTTGAAAACGAAATTCTAAGCTTATTAAAGGGTAAAACCGAAATGGGCCCTAAACAATGGGCCCAAAACCTAAAACGGAATTAAAAATCCTATAACTAAATACAATCTTCACTTTAGCACACATCTTCCACTTGTAATGCCCAAAATGTCCTTGGTGCCAAATATGTCCTGAAAATGGAATTAGATTTAATTAGTCTAAATCATCCCAAATTAACTCATTTTAGGAATAATAGTCCAATAAAGCCTAAAACACTAAACAATGCCAAATAAAGTCAATTAGACACCAAGAATCATTAACAATGGTAAAATAAGGTTATTAATAGTGTGTAATATTTGACTCATCAGTGACACATTTGGAAAAGCTTTGAGGTGAAAAAACAACAATGGAGGTTGGAGGAGATGAAGGGAGATGTGGCTCTTTTGCGGAGCAACAGAGCTTACGCAACCTAAGGTGAGGGAGAAGACCATTGTGGTCTTAGAGTATTTCATTAGAGTCATCTTCTCCGATTTCCCTCAAGAATCGGAGCACGTTAATAGATAGAAACTCATTTGAGTATTTGTGGTCCATGTGAGAGTCTTTATTTTACATGAGGTTGTATTAGCCATAAAAGTGGAGATATATGTGTGGGAAAACCGTTTATTTAATTAAAATGCCATATTCTCATTTATGGTAATACACCGTCATGAAAGATGGTTCTAACGTTAATGTGTTATATGATGAAGAATATGTTGTGTGCAGTTTGTTTATGATAATGGTGTGTTATGGATGTTTGATTTGTTATGAACATACATGGGTATGTTTGTAACAAGGATTGTGAGATGTGTTGTTTAATGGCAAAAAGTAGAAATGGTTATGTTGTGTGATAATGAGTATGTTGTGAGTGGTTGATTGTTATAAACATGTATGGGTGTGTTGTAACAATGAATGTGTGATGAGTTGTGAATGTGTTAAAATGGATATGAGTATGTTTTTCAAAATGAGTATGTTGTGAGTGATTGATTGTTATAAACATGTATGAGTGTGTTGTAACAATGAATGTGTGATGAGCTATGAATGTGTTAAAATGGATAAGGGTATGTTTGTAACAATGAAGGTGTTGTATGTTATTTATGGTGATAAAATAATGAGATGCCTTGTGTTGATTTTGTATGACATGGATGTGAGGGTAATGTGGAAACTCGACCTGCCCGATGTGGTATGGGGATTACTCGACCTGCCTGATATAGTATGGGGATTATTTGTATGGTGCAGAATTGTTGAACGAGATCAAGGGTAAATTACTACGGAATGTGAAGGATGTGAAAAGTGTATACTCGGAATGAAAATAATATGCATGCCGTAGGATATATATTATGGGATATATATCGTATAAGGTGAATATGAATGATGAGAAATGAGTATATTTGAACGAATAAAATATGCACACTATAGCACATATATAGTATGGGATGTATATATACTATAGGGTGAATATGGATAATATGTGATAAATAAATATGCACACTATAGAACACATATAGTATGGGATGTATGTGTACTATAGGGTGAACATGGATAATATGTGACGAATAAGTATGCACACTATAGAACACATATAGTATGGGATATATGTGTACTATAGGGTGAATATGGATAATATGTGTTGATTGATATATGCTTATCATGATTGATGTTAGATGTGTGTGGTTTTAATACTTTAATGTTATTACTCCATGTAAATCCACGCTACGGTCGCCGTAGTTGGTTCTTACTCCCTCTGTCTTTCCTTGTATGTGTTGTATATTTGGGTTCAGGTTGTGGAGGTAGCGCATTGGACGGTTGCGGAGAAGAGTAAGATTTTGGTGGAGTATTTCTTGTGCCTAAGGTCTAGGTGATGATATTATTTCCGAGAATGGCCTAACAAAATTTTCGGGGACGAAAATTCCTATAAGATGGGGAGGATTGTAACACCCCAAATTTATTATCTTTGAAAATAGGTAACAGTCCTGAGGAGTGGGGCATACTGCCAGATTCCCACTTGAGCGAGAGGACCTCGCCCAAGCGAGAGGATCAGTGTTTTGAAATGAGAAAATTCTTAGAGTCTCGCCCAAGCGAGGAATGGGTCTCTTGAGCGAGAGGAAACCTGTTGGGACTGTGAGATTCTCGCCTGAGCGAGAATCCCTCGCTTGAGCGAGATGAAACCTGTTGGGACTGTGAGATTCTCGCCTGAGCGAGAATCCCTAGCTTGAGCGAGAGCGTCAAATCTGAAATTTTAAAAAGGCGGGATTTTCTCGCCTGAGCGAGAACCCGACGACTGTTCTTTAAAATAGAAACCCCAAACACATTTTTGAGTTAGAACTATGAAGAGAAGAGAGAGAAGAGAGCTTTTCAAGAGCAAAAAGCAGTAGGACTCATCATAGAGCTTGAGAAGAGGTAAACCTCTTGTTTCTAACTCTTCTTCTTCCTCTCTAACTTGTTTTGGGTATGTTGGATCTATTTTCAAAACATGAAAAACCATGGAAACTCACCTTTTAGAGTTATGGTTCATTTTACGTTGTTTTTCTCTTGTAAACTCTTGATTTAGAGTTTATATTTTATGAATGGAAAGGTTTTGTGGGTTATTCATGAAAACCCCAAAAACCCCCAAAATGAGAATATGGGTATAAAGAGAGAGAGGAAATGTTAAATGTGGATGATGAGTTTGTGCTTTGATGTTGATATATGAGATGAACATGTATGTTTAGATGTTTGAAAATTTGTATTGAAGTGGTTTTAGAAATCTTGAATATATGTGAATCACTTGTATGTTTGATGATGAAATACGAGTTATTTATGTGTTATTTTGAATAAATGACTAACATTGTTGTTATTGGTGGAAATGAGGAAAGATCTTAAGGTTTGAGGAAATCGCGGAAGAGACTTTTAAAGTTACTCGGAACCGATCCCCAACGCTCACCAAGGTAAGGGATAAGTGTCTCTAAATCATACTCGCTGATGTGAATGAGGTATGTGGAAGAGGTAACGTATTGGTAAGTTTTTTGTTGATACCCTACCCGAAGAGGTAGTGGTTTATTGTTGTTACCCTACCCTGAGTGGTAGTGGACTGTTATGGTGTCCTACCCTAAGTGGTAGTGGACTGTTATTGTGTTCTACCCGGAGTGGTAGTGGACTGTTATTGTGTCCTACCCGGAGTGGTAGCAGACTGTTATTGTGTCCTACCGGGAATGGTAGTGATTATTGTGAACCCGACCTGCCCGATGTGGTATGGGGTAATAACTCGACCTGCCCTATGTGGTATGGGGTAATAACTCGATCTGCCCTATGTGGTATGGGTTAATAACTCGACCTACCCTATGTGGTATGGGGTAATAACTCGACCTGCCCTATGTGGTATGGGGTAATAACTCGACCTTCCCGATGTGGTATGGGGTAATAACTCGACCTGCCCTATGTGGTATGGGATAATAAATCGACCTGCCCTATGTGGTATGGGGTAATAACTCGACCTGCCCTATGTGGTATGGGGTAATAACTCAACCTGCCCGATGTGGTATGGGGTAATAACTCGGCCTGCCCGATGTGGTATGGGAAATGAAATTCATGAATACGATTAAGGGTGAATACGAATGATGAGAAGTGTGGATGTCACCATGAATGTCATATGCATGCTATAGTATATATATTATGGGATGTATATCCTATAGGGTGAATATGAATGATGAGAAATGTGGATGTCACAATGAATGTCATATGCATGCTATAGTATATATATTATGGGATGTATATTCTATATGGTGAATATGAATGATGAGAAATGTGGATGTCACAATGAATGTCATATGCATGCTATAGGATGTATATTACGGGATGTATATTCTATAGGGTGAATATGAATGATGAGAAAAGAGAATGTCACAAAGAGAGTCATATGCATGCTATAGGATATATAGTATGGGATATATATTCTATAGGGTGAATATGAGCGATAAAAAGGAAGACATTGAGAATGAAAGTAATATACATGCTACTAGATATATATTATGGGATATATATACTATAGGGTGGATATGAATAATGAGAAGTATGATGTTTCGAACGAACGTAATATGCATACTATAGAATATATATTATGGGATATATATACTATAGGATGAATATGAGTAAAGTGGAAATTAAAGGAAGATGATATGAATGTTTACAATTACGCATGTGTGTTTACGAATTATATTAAAGATTAATCGTATTTTGAAATGTGGATTATCATGTGATGTTATTTTTTTTAAACTAATGACTTACTCCCTTTTGTTTTGTGTGTTGTTTATGATAATCCCATTGTAGGTAAATGAAGGACTTTGAGAAGGAAGCTCACTTAGGAAGCTTTTGTGTTTATTAACTTGATTGTCTTTTGCTTCTTGACGTTGCAGTTAATTTGATAACATTAAGGGTTGACTGTAAATTTGATTAGAGCAATATGGAGATATGTAGTTATGGACGTTATAACTCTGGAAAATTCATAACTGGTTGTATGCTATAATTGCTAATCGAATGAATTATGTTTTTCCGCAACATAAATTTGTATGATGATATAATAGGGTAAAGAGTATTTCCAAAGAGTGTTTCATGAGGGTTTTTAAGTAAAGTTATAGATGTATGTAAGAGAGGATGAAAATAAATGAAAAAATTTTAAGAGTAGAATTCGGGTTGTTACACTAGACGCCAAATGGAGACGGAGGGACAATTGATTTCCTGGGGTACATTCAAGGCGAAATTCCTTCACAAATACTTCCCTGCTGATCTGAAAAGGAAGAAGGAAATGGAGTTCTTGAAGTTGGAACAGGGAAATATGTCGGTTGGGGAATATGCGGCAAAATTCGAGGAATTGGCCCGGTTTTGTCCCTACTCTGAGTTGGAAGTGGATGGACGATCCAAGTGCTCTAAATTTGAATCGGGCTTAAGAACCAAGCTGAAAAGGATGTTCGGACATTAGGAGATTGCTGACTTTGCTACTTTGGCCTACAAGTGCAGAATGTATGAGGATAATCTGAAGGCGGTTGAGGTGGCGACGCCCGAAAAAAATTTTCCCTAGGACTATGGACCCCAACGCAACCATAGGCAAGGAAGAGGTAAAGAGAGAGTGGAGGATGACCGGAAACCTTATGCGGCAATTACTGTACATCGTGACCGAAGTTTCCAATGGTCTAGTCCACTTACCGTTCCTATCGAAGGGATTTCTAATCCCATGTGCAACAAGTGCGGTAGATTCCATTATGGGAGTACATGCCCGGGAAAAGGGAATGGATGTTTCCACTACAAGGAGTTGGGGCACATTAAAATGTTTTGTCCCAAGCTAGATCGGAGACTTAGTGTCATTCTGGCTGAAGGGGCAAGGAACCATGGTCGATTGGGTACCCCGAGTGGCTCAGGGACATCAGGTGTTGATGATCCGGCGAGAGGTAATTGCATGGTGGCAGGTATTCCTTTTAGTGTTGTTTAATTCGGGAGCGACACACTCCCTATATTTGCTGAATGTGTGAACCGACTGAGATTGTACACAAAGTCGTTGTTTTCGACTTAGTTGTGTCCACCCCACCCAGTGTACCGGTGGTGGGTATCGATACTGGCGTCTCAGTGTACGATTAGGGTAAAGGGTAGAACCTTTACCATAGTGTTGATACGCGCAATGATGTCCCAATTGGATTTAATCCTGGCGATGGACTAGTGGTCAGCAAATCGTGTTATGCCTAACTATGTGATAATTGTTGATGTGAAAGATTCTTTTTGAATATCTTAGTGAGGATTTAAGATATAGTTTGCATTGATCTGTGTATGTATGCTAAGAGGTAAAACTTATATTTCCCGGTAAGGATGAAGACTAGTTAAGTTACTTACCCCGTCAATGTGATGAATGCATTCGAATAGACTTGAAACTTTTGGTCTATGATGATCGGTCCTTTTGTAGTAGAACATTGGCAATGTACGATATAGTGGGGGTGTACACCAATTATTTGCTTGGAATGTTGTACCGACAAAAGTTGTTTCCGTTTCATGGGCGTCAGTAATCGCTATGCATGATTGTAGTATAATCGTATGAGAGAAAGGGTTTTGAGTTATGTCGAAATGATTATGTAAACTTTGTTTTCACGACATGGTTGTTATGAATCGTGGGTTCGAACCATTTTGAAAATCATTCTTGGGTGAAACGTAGCTTGTGGCTAAGCATTGAATTAGTATCATGTGGGAGGATCCCAGAATTTTAGCAACCATATCTTGATAATTAGGAGTTTGTTAAAAAAAATTAGTGATCCAATTCTGACCATGTATTTCTAGACGTACTGCAAGTGGGGTACTGAATTTATATTCGCTAGCGTAATTGGGGTATCCATTTCTAGCGCATGTTCTGGAACTGACTATTTGTCAACTTGCACTTGTCGATTGGTAACAGAGTACCTAGTTTTGGGTGAATCAATGGTTTGTGTGTCCAATTGAGGATAGGGATCGGTAAATTCTTTCTGCTGTAATGTAGGATGGTGGAAACCTTTGATGTAATTGGATCATTACTGGATAGTTTGATTGTGTACGAGGGGAGGGACTCTAAAAGTCTTAGTTGTTTAGATGTTTTTGTTGAATGACTACCTGGATTTTATGTGGTAGTGCAGGCAATGTTGGGAATGCTAAGGTAAATTTTGGACAAATAGTGGTTTTCTCTAATGAGTGGAATGAAATTATGCTATTTTCTTGAGTGGAGGTGAAACTAGCTAGTGCATGATGGATGTTAAATGATGCATTGGGGTGGATGAGGGGTAAGGAGTTCCCCATTCGCTTAGTTTCAGGAGTGTTATCGGGATTCTTAACGTGTGTGAGTATTGTTAACTGGATAGGTCCTAGAGACCTATGGTTCTTGACGAATACTGGGAAATATTTAGTCTGGTTATGGTTTAGTTCCCCTAGTTGTTCAAATTGTTCGAGGTTGGGAGTTTAGTGTTTGGACCTTGAGGAGATTGTCCATGAATTGGCCTTGTGAAATCACGGTTTAGTGATGTGTGCCCTTGGTGGTCGTTTAAGTAATCTTAATGGATTAGATGATCGAGTATGATTTTGGTTGAGTATTTCTTATGCCTAAGGTCTAGGCGATGATATTATTTTCCGAGGATAGCCTAATAAAATTTTTGGGGACGAAAATTCCTATAAGAGGGGGAGGATTGTGACACCCTAGATTTTAAAGTCATTAAATTATAGTATCAGTCCTGGGAGTCTCGCTTGAGCGAGATAATTGTCGCCTGGGCGAGAGAGGCTCACCTGAGAGAGTGAAATCCTATGCTATACAGAAGGATTCTCGCTTGAGCGAGACTGGTCTCGCTTAAGCGAGGGTGGTCTCGCCTGAGCGAGAGTTGTCTCGCCTGGGCGAGAAAAGTGGCATTCAGGACCTGTCGAGTCTGTGAGATTCTCGCCTGAGCGAGATGAACCTCGCTTGAGTGAGAGATGTCTCGCCTGAACGAGAATTGCCTCGCTTAAGCGAGAGCGTCAGATCTGAAATTTTAAAAAGGCGGGATTTTCTCGCCTGATCGAGAATGGGCTCGCTTGAGCGAGAACCCGACGATTTCTGTAACACCTCAAATTTCGTATTCGGAGTGATTGGAAAACTTAGGGTGTTGAGGTGTATGCTTGACCATTCTCTCTTGGACGAGAGGGTCTCGCCTAAGAGAGGGACTCAATGTTTTAAGTTTGAGAAGTATGAGAACCTCGCCCAAGCGAAGAATTGGTCGTTTGAGCGAAAGTGAAATCTGGAAAAGCTGTCAAATTCTAGCTCGAGTTAGAATTTTCGCTCAGGCTAGAGAGGGGCCTTAGAATACTGCTCGATTCTCGCCCGAGCGAGAAATCCACGCCCGGGTGAGAGCATTCCAGTGTGAAACTTGAAAAAGTCACGAAATTCTCGCCCAAGCGATCCGTTCTCGCCTAGGCGAGAGCGTCAGAGCTATAAAAGTGAAAAACGGGATCTAGAAACCCTAATCTTCATTTTCTTTCTCCCCCTTTCTCTCCCAACGGTGGCTCCACCCAAAAGGACCATTTTCCCCTCCACTAAGCCTCAAAACTCATCAAAACCTCCCTCTTTCTTCATGGTGACAAATTTGGAAAAGCTTGGAGGTGAAAAAGCAACAATGGAGGTTGGAAGAGATGAAGGGAGATGTGGCTCTTTTGCGGAGCAACGGAGCTTACGCAACCAAAGGTGAGGGAGAATGTAACGACCCAAATTCTACCCTTGAAGATTTTTCATTTATTTTAATCCTTTCTTACATACAGTCGTCACCTTCATTAAAAATTCTCAAGTGTCTCTCTTTGAAAATACTCTTTACCCTATTATATTATCATACAAATTTATGTTGCGGAAAAACATAATTCATTCAGATAGCCTTTATCACATACGTCCAATTATGGGTTTTCCAGAGTTATAACGTCCATAACTACATGTCACCATATTATCCTAATCAGATTACATTTATCCCAAAATACTATCAAATCAACTACAATATCAAATAGCAATAAAGACAATCGAGTAAATAAACACAAAAGCTTCCTAATTGAGCTTCATCCTCAAAATCCTTCATTTACCTACAATGGGATTATCATAAACAACACACAAAACAAAAGGGAGTAAGTCATTAGTTCAAAACTAACATCAAACGATAATCCACATTTCAAATACAATTAAGCATTGATATAAATCATAACCACAAATAAATAAATGTAAACGTTCATATATTCTTTCTTTCATTTCCACGTTATTCATATTCGTCCTATAGTATATATATATCTCATAATATATATTCTATAGCACGCCTACTACGTTCCTTCGAAACCTCATACTTCTCATCATTCATATCCACCCTATAGAATATATATCCCATACAATATACTCTATAGAATGCATACGACTTTCATTGTGACATTCTCAGTTCTCATCCTTCATATTCACCTTATAGAATATATATCCCATACTATATATCCTATAACATGCATATGACTTTCATTGTTCACATCTTCCACTTTATCATCCATATTCACCCTATAGAATATATATCTCATACTATATATCCTATAGCATGCATATTCGTTTATCTCAAATCTTTTTGTCTCATTGCTTATTCTCGCCATCAGGCTTACTCTTTACCACCTCCGGTTCTACCACATCGGGTATGTAATTTCTCAATGATCCACTACCACTTCGGGTAGGCAATTTCCCTTAATGATCCACTACCACTTCGGGTAGGCAATTTCCCTTAATGATCCACTACCACTTCGGGTAGGACATATACAATACCACATAGGGCAAGTCATACACAATACCACATAGGGCAAGTCATACACAATACCACATAGGGCAAGTCATACACAATACCACATAGGGCAAGTCATACGCAATACCACATAGGGCAAGTCATACACAATACCACATAGGGCAAGTCATACGCAATACCACATAGGGCAAGTCATACGCAATACCACATAGGGCAAGTCATACGCAATACCACATAGGGCAAGACATACACAATACCACATAGGGCAAGTCATACGCAATACCACATAGGGCAAGTCATACACAATACCACATAGGGCAAGTCATACACAATACCACATAGGGCAAGTCATACGCAATACCACATAGGGCAAGTCATACGCAATACCACATAGGGCAAGTCATACACAATACCACATAGGGCAAGTCATACACAATACCACATAGGGCAAGTCATACGCAATACCACATAGGGAAAGTCATACACAATACCACATAGGGCAAGTCATACGCAATACCACATAGGGCAAGTCATACGCAATACCACATAGGGCAAGTCATACAGTTCACTACCACTCCGGGTAGGACACGATGAATAGTTCACTACCACTCCGGGTAGGACACAATGATAAACCACTACCTCCTCGGGTAGGGTAACAACCATAAACTTACCAACACGTTACCTCTTTCACATACCTCATTCACATAAGTGAGTATGAATTAGAGCCACTTATCCCTTACCTCAGTGAGTTTTGGGATCGGTTCCGAGTAACTTTAAAAGTCTCCTCCGCGATTTCCTCCAACCTTAGGATCTTTCCTCATTTCCACCAATAACAACAATGTTAGTCATTTATTCCAAATATCACATAAACAACTTATTTTGCATCATTTAATCATACAAAATATTCATCATCAATATTCAACCTTCTAAAACATGCATAACATCTCATATTTCAATATTTCCAAAACTACTTCAATACAAGTTTCTAAAAGCATACATGTTCATCTCATATAACAACATTAAAGCACTACTCATTATCCACATCTAGCATTTCATCTCTTTCTCTTTATACTCATATTCTCATTTTAGGGGTTTTTGGGGGTTTTTCATGAATAACCCATAAAACTTTCCATTCATCAAATACCAACTCTAAACCAAGAGTTTACAAGATAAAAACAACATAAAACGAACCATAACTCTAAAGAATGAGTTTCCATGGTTTCTCATGTTTTGAAAATAAATCCAACATACCCAAAACAAGTTAGAGAGGAAGAAGAAGAGTTAGTAACAAGAGGTTTACCTCTTCTCAAGCTCCAAGATGAGTCCTAAGGCTCCTTGCTCTTGAAAAGCTCTCCTTTCTCTCTTCTCTTTGAAGTTCTAACCCAAAAATGTGTTTGGGTTTCTGTTTTAAAGAGGTTTCGTCGGGTTGTAATCGATTACCAACATGGTGTAATCGATTACAACGTGAAAAATGCGCATATCTGATGCTTTTAATACAATGTAATCGATTACCAGGAGTGTGTAATCGATTACACTGTGTCAGATACACATATCTGATGCTTTTAATACGATGTAATCGATTACCAGAAATGTGTAATCGATTACCAGCAATGTGTAATCGATTACCAGAAATGTGTAATCGATTACCAGCAATGTGTAATCGATTACCAGAAATGTGTAATCGATTACCAGCAATGTGTAATCGATTACCAGCAATGTGTAATCGATTACCAGAAATGTGTAATCGATTACACTGTGTCAGATGCACATATCTGATGCTTTTAATACGATGTAATCGATTACCAGAAGAGTGTAATCGATTACCAGCAGAGTGTAATCGATTACCAGCAGAGTGTAATCGATTACCACTGTGTCAACAGCCCAAAATTGCCATTTCTCGCCCACGCGAGAATCCTCGTCCAGGATTTCACCCTCCCAGCTGATCCTTTTTCGCTCAAGTGAGAATCTCTCGATCAAGCGAGGCTTCCAGGACTGATACTATATTTTTAAAGATTAAAATTTGGGGTGTTACAGAGAAGACCATTGTGGTCTTAGAGTATTTCATTTGAGTCATCTTCTCCGATTTCCCTCAAGAATCGGAGCACGTTAACGGATAGAAACTCATTTGAGTGTTTGTGGTCCATGTGAGAGTCTTTATTTTACATGAGGTTGTATTAGCCATAAAAGTGGAGATATATGTGTGGGAAAACCGTTTATTTAATTAAAATGTCATATGCTCATTTATGGTAATACACCGTCATGAAAGATGGTTCTAACGTTAATGTGTTATATGATGAAGAATATGTTGTGTGTAGTTTGTTTATGATAAGGGTGTGTTATGGATGTTTGACTTGTTATGAACATACATGAGTATGTTTGTAACGATGATTGTGAGATATATTGTTTAATGGCAAAAGGTAGAAATGGTTATGTTGTGTGATAATGATTATGTGTGAGTTGTTTATTGTTATAAACATATATGGGTGTGTTTGTAACAATGATTGTGTGATGAGGTGTTGATTTGTTAAGAGTGGAGATGAGTATGTTTTTGAAAATGACTAAGTTGAGAGTTGCTTTATTGTTATAAACATATATGAGTGTGTTTGTGACAATGAAGGTGTTATAGATTATTTTACGATGAGGAAACAATGAGATAAGTTGTGTTTATCGTGTGTATCACATTGATGTGATATTTTATGTTGTTGTATGAAATGAGAGGTAAGGATAACTCTTTAACTTTTGCACTATGATAGAAAATGCGTGGATTTTCTGTTGTGGATAATGAAATGTAATGTAAATCACTTAGTCGTTACAAGCATATATGGGTATGTTTGTAGTGATGAGGAGTGGATATACTGTTTATGTATTGGTGGAGTGCCAATGGAAATAAAACTCGGAATAATGAAATGAATCGTAAATCACTTTGTAGTTATAAGCATATATGGATATGTTTGTAATGATGTCGGGTGCATTTACTGTTTATGTATTGGTGAGTGCCAATGGAAAAAAAAACTCAGAATAATGAAATGAATCGTAAATCACTTTGTAGTTATAAGCATATATGGATATGTTTGTAATGATGTCGGGTGCATTTACTGTTTATGTATTGGTGGAGTGCCAATGGAAATAAAACTCGGAATAATGAAATGAATAGTAAATCACTTTGTAGTTATAAGCATATATGGATATGTTTTTAATGATGTCGGGTGCATTTACTGTTTTTGTATTGGTGGAGTGCCAATGGAAATAAAACTCGGAAAATGTTTTGGTGGAGTGCCAATGGAAATAAAACTCGTTTTTAGCCGACCATGATTGGTTAGCGACTTTGGCTCAAGTAATGTAGCAAACTTTGGCTCGAGTAATGTAGCAAACTTTGGCTCAAGTAATGTAGCAAGCTTTGGCTCAAGTAATGTAGCAAGCTTTGGCTCAAGCAATGTTGCAAACTTTGGCTCAAGTAATGTAGCAAACTTTGGCTCAAGTAATGTAGCAAGCTTTGGCTCAAGCAATGTAGCAAACTTTGGCTCAAGTTATGTAGCAAAACTTTAATGAAAAGAAAACCTATTTTTGTTGCACCTAGAGTGGTGTAACGACTTTGGCTCAAGTTATGTAGCAAGCTTTAGCTCAAGCAATGTAGCAAGCTTTGGCTCAAGCAATGTAGCAAACTTTGGCTCAAGTGATGTAGCAAACTTTGGCTCAAGTTATGTAGCATGGTTACGTTTTTTTTAAAAAGAAATATTCCTACTCGTAGTGGTAGTGGATTATCTATGCGGTGTAGATGGGCCAGAGGTGGTCAAGAGTAAATTTGATGTCGATTGTAATTGATGAAAAGGAAAGGGATATGGAATGGATGAATATGCATGCAATAGAATATATATTATGGGATATATATACTATAGGGTAAATATGGATAAGATGGAAAGAGGATATGAATGATTATATTCATGTACTTATGAAATGTGTTCCACTTCAATGTTTAATTATTATGTGGTGATTTTGATAACGATTGAGTATGAAAGAATGGTATGTTGTATGGATTTGTATGAGTTGCCCAAGTGAGGTATGATGAATATACTAAGTGGATATATGAACCTTAGGTGGTATAATGTGTTGATTTGTATATGTTTAATATGATTGATGTTAGACATTGGATAGGTTTAATACTTTAATGTTATTACTCCATGTAATTCCACGCTACGGTCGCCGTTGTTCAGGTTGTGGCTGTAACGCAATGGACGCTCAAGGAGAAGAGTACAAGTAGAGTGTTTACTTTATGTATTCAATACGGTATATGGTTTGTATGTAATATGAGATTGATTAAGGATTGTAATCGAAGTATTTTTGAGAAAGGATAATCGTATAAATTATGTAATTAAATGGAAGTGTAATGACATGTTTTTAATGAAGTGAACGATTGATTTTTTCCGCACCTGAAAGATGTTTTGAACTTATATATATATATATTCAATCAGGTTTTCTAAATCGTTTGGGTAATGTCTTTAAAAAGTAATCATTTCACTTTCATGAGTAAATTTAAAATAAATTTTTGAGTTATGAAAATCGGGTCCTTACAATTTCACATTAAAATTGAAACCCCAAACACATTTTAGGGTTAGAACTTTGAAGATAAGAGAGAGAGGAGAGTTTTTCAAGAGCAAATAGCCTTAGGAATCATCTTAGAGTTTGACAAGAGGTAAACCTCTTGCTTCTAACTCTTCTTCTTCCTCTCTAACTTGTTTTGGGTATGCTGGATCTGTAAGGACCCGATTTTCATACCTCAAAAATTCTCTTTTAAAATCCTTATTCGTGAAAGTAAAATGATTACTTTTGAAAGACATTACTCGAGCAGTTTGGAAACTTGAGTGAATACGTTTATAAATTTGCAAGGCGAACATATTCCAAACACCTTTCATTTCAAAATCATGTCATTACACTTCCGTTCAAATACATCATTTATACAATTACACTTTCTCAAAATTACCTTGAATACAAACATTAGATCCAGTTCATTATACACTTACAAGAAAGTTCTTTATACATGAATTCACTTTAACATGTTCTTCATATTACAAATATTTATCATATAACATATCAATTACATATTATCCACTACTCTATCATGTACTCTTCTCTGCAAGCGTCCAATGCGCTACCTCCACAACCTGAACCCAAATATACAACACATACAAGGAAAACAGAGGGAGTAAGAACCAACTACGACGACCGTAGCGTGGATTTACATGGAGTAATAACATTAAAGTATTAAAACCACACACATCTAATATCAATCATGATAAGCATATATCAATCAACACATATTTTCCATATTAACCCTATAGTACACATATATCCCATACTATATGTGTTCTATAGTGTGCATACTTATTCATCACATATTATCCATATTCACCCTATAGTACACATATATCCCATACTATATGTGTTCTATAGTATGCATACTTATTTATCACATATTATCCATATTCACCCTATAGTACACATACATCCTATACTATATGTGTTCTATAGTGTGCATATTTATTTATCACATATTATCCATATTCACCCTATAGTACACATACATCCCATAATATATATGTGCTATAGTGTGCATATTTTATTCGTCCAAATATAATCATTTCTCATCATTCATATTCACCCTATAGGATATATATCCCATAATATATATCCTATGGCATGCATATGATTTTCATTCCGAGTATACACTTTTCACATCCTTCACATTCCGTAGTAATTTACCCTTGATCTCGTTCAACAGTTCTGCTCCGTACAAATAATCCCCATACCACATCGGGCAGGTCGAGCTCATTCCCCATACCGCATCGGGCAGGTCGAGCTCATTCCCCATACCACATCGGGCAGGTCGAGTTTCCACATTACACTCACATCCATGTCATACACAATCAACACAAGGCATCTCATTATTTTATCACCATAAATAACATACAATACCTTCATTGTCACAAACATACCTTTATCCATTTTAACACATTCACAGCTCATCACACATTCATTGTTACAACACTCCCATACATGTTTATAACAATCAACAACTCACAACATACTCATTTTGATAATCATACTCATATCCATTTTAACACATTCACAATTCATCACACATTCATTGTTACAACACACCCATACATATTTATAACAATCAACCACTTACAACATACTCATTTTGATAAACATACTCATATTCATTTTAACACATTCACAACTCATCACACATTCATTGTTACAACACACCCATACATGTTTATAACAATCAACCACTTACAACATACAAATTTATGCTTATGACCATAAAAATCTCACACACTATCATTATCACACAACATAACCATTATCATAAACAAACGACGCATAACATATTCTTCATCATATACACATTAATGTTAGAACCATCTTTAATGACAGTGTATTACCATAAATGAGCATATAGCGATTTACTTAAATAGACGGTTTCTCCCCACACATATATCTCCACTTTTATGGCTAATACATCCTCATGTAAAATAAAGACTCTCATATGGACCACAAACTCCCAAGAGAGTTTCTATCCGTTAATATGCTCCGATTCTTGAGAGAAATCGGAGATGATGACTCTAATGAAATACTCTAAGACCACAATGGTCTTCTCCATCACCTTACGTTGTGTAAGCTCCACGGATCCGCAAAAAGCTCCATATTCTTCCATCTCCTTCAACCTCCATTGTTGTTTTTTCATCTCCAAAGCTCTCCAATGTTCCATTAAGAAGCAAGAGGAAGAGGTTTTGATGTGTTTTTGAGGTTTAGGGGAGGAAAGAGTCGAAATCCATGAGGAGTCGCCATTAGGAGTGAGAGGGGAGAAAAGAAAATGAAGATTAGGGTTTGTGAAACCCTTTCTTTTCTTTTATAGATGGGCACTCTCACTCGGGCGAGAATATCTCGCTTGGGCGAGAAACCCACGATATTTTAAGTTTCCAGACACGGGCTCTCTCGCCTGGGCGAGATTCTCTCGCTCAAGCGAGAATCTCACAGCTTGCCCAGGCCTTCTCTCGCTCAAGCGACCCATTCCTCGCTTGGGCGAGACTCCCAGAATTTCCAAATTCAAAACACTGATCCTCTCGCTTGGGCGAGATCCTCTCGCTGAAACAAGAATCTAGCAGTATGCCCCATTCTTCAGGACTGTTACCTAATTTCAAGGAGGATAAATTTGGGGTGTTACAGGATCTCTTCTCAAAGTATGAGAAACCATGGAAACTCATCTTTTAGAGTTACGGTTCGTTTTATGTTGTTTTTCTCTTGTAAACTCTTGATTTAGAGTTGGTATTTGATGAATGGAAAGGTTTTGTGGGTTATTCATGAAAACCCCAAAAACCCCCAAAATGAGAATATGAGTAAAAAGGGAAATGAATGAAATGTTAAATGTGGATGTTGAGTTTGTGCTATGATGTTGATATATGAGATGAACATGTATGTTTAGATGTTTGGAAACTTGTATTAAAGTAGTTTTGGAAATCTTGAAAATATGTGAATCCCTTGTATGTTCGATGATGAAATACGAGTTGTTGATGTGTTATTTTGAATAAATGACTGACATTGTTGTAATTGGTGGGAATGACGAAAGATCCTAAGGTTGGAGGAAATTGCTGAGGAGACTTTTAAAGTTACTCGGAACCGACCCCCAACGCTCACCAAGGTAAGGGATAAGTTTCTCTAACTCATACTAGCTGATGTGAATGAGGTATGTGAAAGAGGTAATGTATTTGTAAGAATATTGTTGTTACCGTACTCGAAGGGGTAGTGGATTATTATTATTACTCTACCCGAGGTAGTAGTGGTTTATTGTTGTTACCCTACCCGAAATGGTAGTGGTCTATTGTCGATGTCCTAACCGGAGTGGTTGTGTGTTATGTGGAATGAAGAATGAACTCAACCTGCCCGATGTGGTATGGGGGGAATAAACTCGACCTGCCCTATGTGGTATGGGGGATAAACTCGACCTTCCCGATGTGGTATGGGGAATAAACTCGACCTGCCCGATGTGGTATGGGGGATAAACTCGACCTGCCCGATGTGGTATGGGGAATAAACTTGACCTGCCCAATGTGGTATGGGGGATAAACTCGACCTGCCCGATGTGGTATGGGGAATAAACTCAACCTGCCCGATGTAGTATGGGGAATAAACTCGACCTGCCCGTTGTGGTACGGGGAATGAACTCGGTGAATACGCTTAAGGGTGAATAAGAATGACGAAAATTAGGATGTTAAGAATAAAAGTAATATGCATGCTATAGGATATATATTATGGGATATATATATTATATGGTAAATATGAATGATGAGAAATGAGGATGTTAAGAATAAAAGTAATATGCATGCTAAAGGATATATATTATGGGATATATATACTATAGGGTGAATATGAATGATTAGAAATGAAGATGTTAGAATGAAAGTAATATACATGCTATAGGATATATATTATGGGATATATATACTATAGAATGAATATGAATAACGTAGAAAGGAAAGAAAGAAGATATGAATGTTTACATTTTACGTATTTGTGGTTATAATTTATATTAATGCTAAATCGTTTTTAAAATGTGGATTATCATGTAATGTTAGTTTTGAACTAATGACTTACTCCCTTGTTTTTGTGTGTTGTTTATGATAATCCCATTGTAGGTAAATGAAGGATTTGAGGAGGAAGCTCACTTAGGAATCTTATATGTTTATTAACTTGAATGCCTTTAGCGTTACTTTGACATTGTAGTTGGCTAGATAATATTTTGAGATGAATGTAATTTTGATTAGGACAATACTGGAGATATGTAGTTGTGGATATTATGACTCTTGGAAACCCATAACTGGTTGTATGTGGTAATTACTAATTGAATGAGTTATGTTTTTCTGCAATATGAACTATGTGATAATATAATAGGTTTAAAGAGTAGTTTCAAGGAATGATTCATGAGGGTTTTAAGTAAGATGATGAATGCATGTAAGGGAGGATTAAAATAAATGAAAAAATTTCAAGGGTAGAATTTGGGTCCTTACATTGGTAGTGGATTATCGTGGTATAGACCTGCCGTATGTGGTACGGGGAATGAACTAGACCTGCCCGATGTGGTATGGAGAATAAACTAGACCTGTCCGATGTGGTATGGAGAATTAACTAGACCTTCTCGATGTGGTATGAGAATAAACTAGATATCCCCGATGTGGTATGGAGAATTAACTAGACCTGCCCGATGTGGTATGGAGAATTAACTAGACCTGCCTGATGTGGTATGGAGAATTAACTAGACCTGCCCGATGTGGAATGGAGAATAAACTAAACCTGCCCGATGTGGTATGGAGAATTAACTAGACCTACTCGATGAGGTAGAGGATTATCTTTGCGGGGAGACTCGTTGAATGTGATTAAGGCTGAATACGATTAATGGGAAATGAGTATGTTTGGAATGAAAGTAATATGCATGCTATAGAATATATATTATGGGATATATATACTATAGGGTGAATATGAATAATGAGAAATGAGTATGTTTGAAATGAAAGTAATATGCATGCTATAGAATATATATTATGGGATATATATATACTATAGGGTGAATATGAATGATGAGAAATGAGTAAGTTTGAAATGAAAGTAATATGCATGCTATAGAATATATATTATGGGATATATATACTATAGGGTGAATATGAATGATGAGAAATGAGTATGTTTGGATGAAAGGAATATGCATGCTATAGAATATATATATGGGATATATATTCTATAGGGTGAATATGAACAACATGGAGATGGAAGGAAGGAAATACGAGTGTTTATATTTATGTGCTTGTGATGATAATTTATTCCAATGCTTATTTATACTTAAAATGTGGATTATCATGTAATGTTAGTCCTGAACTAATGACTTACTCCCTTGTTTTTGTGTGTTGTTAATGATAATCCCATTGTAGGTAAACGAGGGACTTTGAGGAGGCTCACTTAGGGATTTTATGCGTTTCTTAACTTGCATTTCTCTTTCTATCCTTTTTGTATTATAATGGACTAAATGCTATTTTGGGATAAATGTAATTCTGAGCATTGTAACTCTAGATATGTGTAGTTATGGGCATTATGATTCTTGGAAACCCATAATTAGTTGTGTGCGGTGGTTACTAAGGATTAATTGAATGAATTATGTTTTTCTGCAATAGGAAATGTATTGTAATATAACATGTTAAATATGAGTTTTATGGAATGACTAACGAGTGATTAAAGTAATATGATGAATGTATGCATGAAAGAATTAAAACAAAGGAAAAATTTTCAAGGGTAAAATTTGGGTCCTTACAATATAGTATCAGAGCATATGTCAACTCTGCGGCCTAGGGTATGTTTTGCATGCTTCTTTGTATGACTTATGTGAATTGTTTGCTGATTTTGTGATTGAATTGTGTTGGTTAGTATATACTAATGTGTGATTATGTGACCCTTGTCGGTTAAAAATTTGGTTTACTGACAAGTTAATGAGCATAGATATACATGACTGGTAGAGGAAGAGGAACTAGTCAGAATGTCCCAAATGATCTTTTAGCTCAGATGGTAGCTGCATTGCAACAAGTTAATGAGAATTTGTAAAGTCTGAATCAGAACGCAATGCCCAGTCCGAGTTCACACCCTTTAGTCCCACCCGGACCGGCCGAGTACCGGGGATTGGATGAGTTCTGTAAACAGAAGAGTAAACAGTTCCAAGGGGGATTCGCTCTGGATGCTGCAAATGAATGGGTTCAAAGCTTGGAGAGGATATTCCGAGCCATGGGTTGCGGCAATGTTCAAAAGGTAACCTATGCTTCCTATATGCTGGCAAATGAAGCTGAAAACTAGTGGGAGATGACCCGGCGTCAAATGGAAACGGAGGGCCAAGTGATTGTCTGAGGTACCTTCAAAGAGAAGTTCCTTTAGAAATATTTTCCCGCTGATCTAAGAAGGAAGAAAGATATGGAATTTCTGAGGTTGGAACAGGGAGACATGTCGGTGGGGGAATATGCGGCTAAGTTCAAGGAATTAGCTCGGTTTTGTCCCTACTCTGTAACACCCTAATTTTGAGTCTTTAAAATTATAGTATCAGTCCTAGAAGTCTCGCTTGAGCGAGAGATTCTCGCCTGAGAGAGAAAGGATCACCTGGGAAGGTGAAATCCTGGGCTATACTGGAGGATTCTCGCCTGAGCGAGAGTTGTCTCGCCTGGGCGAGAAATGGTATGTTGAAGCCTGTTGACACTGTGAGAACCCGACGACTGCTCTTTAAAATAGAAACCCCAAACAAATTTTAGGGTTATAACTTTGAAGAGAAGAGAGAGGAGAGCTTTTCAAGAGCAAAGAGCCTTAGGAATCATCTTAGAGCTTGAGAAGAGGTAAACCTCTTGTTCCTAACTCTTCTTCTTCCTCTCTAACTTGTTTTGGGTATGTTGGATCTATTTTCAAAACATGAGGAACCATGGAAACTCATCCTTTAGAGTTATGGTTTGTTTTATGTTGTTTTTCTCTTGTAAACTCTTGGTTTAGAGTTGGTATTTGATGAATGGAAAGGTTTTGTGGGTTGTTAATGAAAACCCCAAAAAACCCCAAAATGAGAATATGAGTAAAAAGAGAAATAGATGAAATGTTAGATGTGGATGATGAGTTTGTGATTTAATGTTGATATATGAGATAAACATGTGTGTTTAGATGTTTGGAAACTTGTATTGAAGTAGTTTTGGGGATCTTGAAAATTTGTGAATCCCTTGTATGTTTGATGATGAAATATGAGTCATTTATGTATTATTTTGAATAAATAACTGACATTGTTGTTATTGGTGGGAATGAGAAGAGATCCTAAGGTTGGAGGAGATCGTGGAGGAAACAGGTAAAGTTACTCACAAACCGAACCCCAATACTCACCGGGGTAAGGATAAGTCTTTAATTTTGCATTTGAAATAGAAAATATGTATTTTCTGGTTATGTAAAAATTAAGTTGTAAATTACGCATTTAATATAAACATATATGGGTGTGTTTATATTAAAGAAGGCGTAGATTTGCGGAAAAGGAAAATGTGGGTATTTTCTGGTTATGAAATGACTAAGTTGTAAATTACGCATTTAGTATAAACATATTTGGGTGTGTTTATACTAAAGTAGGCGTAGATTTACGGAAGATGGAAACTGTGTGTGCTTTCTGGTCATGCAATAATTATATTGTGAATCACGTAGTTAGCATAAACATATATGGGTGTGTTTATACTAAAGATGCCGTGGATTTTCTGTTATGGATGATGGATAAAATGTGAATCATTTATTCATTATGAACATATATGGGTATGTTGATAATGGTTAGAAGTGAATTTACGGTTTACTTATTGGGGGAGTACCAATGGAAATAAGACTCAAAATGAAATCATGAAATGTAAATCACTTTGTAGTTATAAGCATACGTGGATATGTTTGTAATGATGTCGGGTGTATTTATCATTTTTGTATTGGTGGAGTGCCAATGGAAATAAAACTCGGAATAAAGCAATAAATTGTAAGTCACTTTGTAGTTACAAGCATATATGTTATGTTGTAATGATGTCGGGTGCATTTATTGACTATTTATTGGTGGAGTGCCAATGGAAATAAAACTCGGGTGAAACAATAAGTTGTAAGTCACTTTGTAGTTACAGGCATATACGCTATGCTATAATGATGTCGGGTGCATGTATTGTCCATTTATTGGTGGAGTGCCAATGGAAATAAGACTCGGATAATACAATAAATTGTAAGTCACTTTGTAGTTACAGGCATATATTTTATGTTGTAATGATGTCGGGTGCGTTTATTGTATATTTATTGGTGGAGTGCCAATGGAAATAAAACTCGGAAACAAAATAATAAATGGTAAATCACTTAGTCACTACAAATATATATGGGTATGTTTGTAGTGATGATGGGTGGATTTATGGTTTATGTATTGGTGGAGTGCCAATGAAAATAAAACTCGTTTTAGCCGACCAGAATGGGTTTGCGACTCTAGCTCAAGTTATGTAGTATGGTTTTCAAAAGTATAGATGACGAAAATGGTTTTAAGTGGATTTAACTTATATCGTTGTTTAACTCTATTAAATGTGGATTAACTTACATTGAAATGTTATTGAGTTAATGACTTATTCCTTTGTGTTGTTTGTGTATGTTAAATGTTAATCCCATTGCAGGTAGATGAACGGAGAAAGGATTATTTTTGAGTAGGAGATTAGAGACCGTTATTTTGACGTCTCTTTATCAATTATTTTGTAACTTCGATTGATTGTAATTGAATCAACTAATTGTACTATGAATACTATTTTGTACGTGATTTTGATCATGGAGACTAGTAACTCGGGATATATGTAGCTTTGGGTGTTTTGGAAACCCATAGCTAATTGTATGCGGTAGTTACTAGGGTATACTCATATGAATTATGTTTTTCTGCTATCAGATTGTGTATGTACTTTTGGTTTATAGATCGGGTTTGAGGATGAAGAGAAAGATCTTTTAAATAAATTTATTCACTTGGTAATTATGACTTATCGTTAAATGCATGAAATTGGATTAAATAAGGAAAAAATTTCAAGGGTAGAAAATCGGGTCGTTACACATATAAAGAGGCATTGTCCTATGTCACGGTAGAGTATGAATGCTATTGGGACTGGACGACCTCAATCTATCGGCAGAGTGGTTACCATGTGTAGTGCAGATGCATTAGAAGCGGATGGTCTGACCCGATGTAGGATGTATGAGGAGAAGTTGAATGATAGCCAACGATCATATGCTTTAACTGGTGTCCGTCGTAACCATGGTTATCATGGGTCAAAACCTACCATTGGAGGATTTCAACCCGACGTATTTCCTATGTGCAGTAAATGTGGGCGGAAGCATGCGGGAACCATTTGTCCTGGTTCGGGAAATGGTTGCTTCCACTATAAGGAAAAGGGGCATATAAAAAGGTTTTGTTCAAGGTTGACTCGGAATGTAAATGTTGTGGAGGTTGGGAGGCCTAGTACAACGGGCCAAGTGAGCATCGTTAGTGGTACAGATACGACCAATGTTGACGGTTTGATCCGAGGTAATCGCATGATGACAGGTATTCCTTGTTTAGTGTTGTTGATTCGGGAGCGACACACTCCCTTATATGTGTTAAATGTGAAAATCGGCTAAAATTGTAAACTGAGTCGTTACTTCCGACTTAGTCGTGTCTACCCCAATCTATGTGTTGGTGGTGGTGTCGACGTTTATGTTCTACTGTCCGGTTGTGGTAAATGGTGAGATTTTATCGTAGATTCAGTCTACTTGTCGTTATCCCAGTTAGATAAAGTTCTGGGGATGGACTGATTGTCGGCAAATCATGTTATGATTGAATAGTGCTGACAAGGTTGTGGCGGTTGGGGGATCTGTGCGAGATCTCTGACCAGGCTTATGGTATGGGGCCAGTGTCGGCTAAGGGAGTCAGAACTCCCCTTCGAAAAAGGGATTGTTGTTTATTCTGTAAATGTCACGAGAGGGCATTTAAGAACTCGTTTGTATTTCAATATGATAAGATTTGGAAGAGGTATTTATTTTGTCTTGGAAAGTGGACTTTCTTCTATGAATGATTGACTTTTATAATAAGTATGCTGACAAGAAAAATGTCTAAGTCGGGGATACTTGTTTTCTCTTATGAGTTGTTAAAGGTTAACTCCCTTTGTTGGCCTTAGTGTGTATGCGTATGCTAAGTGATGAAACTCATATTTGGAAAATGAAATCGAGGTTGGATAAATTAACTAAATGTCCTTGCGAAGAGGTAAACCTCTTGTTCCTAACTCTTCTTCTTCCTCTCTAACTTGTTTTGGGTATGTTGGATCTATTTTCAAAACATGAGGAACCATAAAAAACTCATCATTTAGAGTTATGGTTCGTTTTATGTTGTTTTTCTCTTGTAAACTCTTGGTTTAGAGTTGGTATTTGATGAATGGAAAGGTTTTGTGGGTTGTTAATGAAAACCTCAAAAACCCCCAAAATGATAATATGAGTAAAAAGAGAAATAGATGAAATGTTAGATGTGGATGATGAGTTTGTGATTTAATGTTGATATATGAGATAAACATGTGTGTTTAGATGTTTGGAAACTTGTATTGAAGTAGTTTTGGGGATCTTGAAAATATGTGAATCCCTTTTATGTTTGATGATGAAATATGAGTCATTTATATATTATTTTGAATAAATAACTGACATTGTTGTTATTGGTGGGAATGAGAAGAGATCCTAAGGTTGGAGGAGATCGTGGAGGAAACTGGTAAAGTTACTCACAAACCGAACCCTAATACTCACCGAGGTAAGG
The DNA here is from genome assembly GCA_009771035.1 of Lupinus albus. Taxonomy (NCBI): domain Eukaryota; kingdom Viridiplantae; phylum Streptophyta; class Magnoliopsida; order Fabales; family Fabaceae; genus Lupinus; species Lupinus albus. The sequence continues at coordinate 9,225,582 of CM020004.1, read as the reverse complement.
ATAAGTCTTTAATTTTGCATTTGAAATAGAAAATGTGTATTTTCTGGTTATGCAAAAATTAAGTTGTAAATTACGCATTTAGTAGTAAATTACGCATTTAGTATAAACATATATGGGTGTGTTTATATTAAAGAAGGCGTAGATTTGCGGAAAAGGAAAATGTGGGTATTTTCTGGTTATGAAATGACTAAGTTGTAAATTACGCATTTAGTATAAACATATATGGGTGTGTTTATACTAAAGTTGGCGTAGATTTACGGAAGATGGAAAATGTGTGTTCTTTCTGGTCATGCAATAATTATATTGTGAATCACGTAGTTAGCATAAACATATATGGATGTGTTTATACTAAAGATGGCGTGGATTTACGGGAAATAATTGATGGTGAATTCAATGAAAAGAAAATATATTTTTAACCGACCATGAATGATTAGCGACTCTAGCTTGAGTATATAAGCAAAACTCTGGCTTGAGTATATAAGCAAAACTCTAGCTTGAGTATATAAGCAAAACTCTGGCTTGAGTATATAAGCGAAACTCTGGCTTGAGTATATAAGCGAACTCTGGCTTGAGTATATAAGCGAAACTCTGGCTTGAGTATATAAGCGAAACTCTAGCTTGAGAATATAAGCGAAACTCTGGCTTGAGTACATAAGCAAAACTCTGGCTTGAGTATATAAGCCAAACTCTGGCTTGAGTATATAAGCAAAACTCTGGCTTGAGTATATAAGCAAAACTAGCTTGAGTATATAAGCAAAACTCTAGCTTGAGTATATTAGCAAAAACTTATTTTTTGCCGACCACGAATGGTTAGCGACTCTGGTTTGAGTATATAAGCAAAACTTATTTTTAGCCGACCATGAATGGTTAGCGACTCTGGCTTGAGTATATAAGCAAAACTCTGGCTTGAGTATATAAGCAAAACTCTGGCTTGAGTATATAAGCAAAACTCTGGCTTGAGTATATAAGCGAAACTCTGGCGTGAGTATATAAGAAAGACTCTGGCTTGAGTATATAAGCGCGATTTGTTTTGAGAAAAATGAGAATCTGCTTTTAGCTAACCCTAAGGGGTGTAGCGACTTTGGCTCAAGTTATGCAGCAAGACAAAATGAATTTCGAAAATGGTTTACTATCCCTTTTTCTAATGTGGATTATCTTATAATGACGTTTATTGAATTAACGACTTACTCCTTTGTGTGTTTTGTACTTTTGTCATTGATAATCCCATTGCAGGTAAATAGATGAATGGAGTATGCTAGGTCGGGAGCTTTAGGAGCTTTAGACTTTGGATTCACTATTTACGTTTTTGTGCTTTAAATGACTACTTGCGGATTTGAATGATTGTAACCATGGTTAATACTTATTGGGTATTTCGTAACCATGTGTATTGTTATTTTTGGAGTGTTATAACTTTTGGGCTCTTAGTACACATGGGGAATAATAAAGGATGAATTATGTTTTTCTGCAATATTAATTGTATGATAATATAATAGGTTAAAAGATTAGTCCAAGGAATGATTCATGAGGACTTCTAAGTAAAATGATTATGTATGTCGTTATTGATTCATGGATTGAGTGTGAGGAGGGAAATAATATTTTGAAGTAAGGATATTAAATTGGTAATGTGAGTTATGAGTGATTGCATGGAATTGAATTAAAATGAGAAAAAATTTCAAGGGTAGAATTTGGGTCCTTACATACTCTGAGTTGGAAGTGGACGGACGGTCCAAGTGCTCTAAATTTGAATCGGGCTTAAGGCCCAAGCTGAAAAGGATGTTTGGACAGCAAGAGATTGTTGATTTTGCTACTTTGGTCAACAAGTGCAGGATGTACGAGGTTGACCTGAAGGCGGATGAGGTGGCGACACCCAAATCAATTCCTCCTGGGAACTATGGATCTCAACGCAACCATATGCAGGGGAGAGGTAAAAAGAGAGTGGAGGATGACCGAAAACCTTATGCGACACGTACTTGATATCGTGACAGAAATTTCCAAGGGTCGAGACCACCTATCATTCCTATCGGAGGGATTGCTACTCCTATGTGCAACAAATGTGGCAGACTCCATTATGGGAGCACTTTCCCGGGGTCGGGAAATGGATGTTTCCACTGCAAGGAGTTGGGGCACATTAAAAGGTTTTGCCCCAAGCTAGATCGAAGACTTAATGTCATTCATGCTGAGAGGGCAAGGGACCATGGTCGAGTGGTTACCCCGAGTGGTGCAGGGGCATCAGGTGTTGATGATCCGGTTAAAGGTAAAATGTGGATTAACGTACATTGACATTTATTGAGTTAACGACTTAATCCTTTATGTTTTCTGTGTATGGTCAATGTTGATCTCATTGCAGGTAGGTGGAAGATGTAAGGGTGTTTTGATTTTGGAGCTTAGAGGCTTTTATTTTTGAAGTCCTCATTTCCATTCTTTTGTAATCTAAGTGATTGTATTCTGAATTGACTATTTGTAACCATGGGCATGATTTTTTGTACATGTTAGTAACCATGGATAATGGTAACTCTGGATATTTGTAGCTATGGGTATTTTGGAAACCCATAGCTAGTTGTATGCAGTATTTACTAAGCTGCATTAATAGGAATTATGTTTTCCTGTCAAACGAAAGTATATGTCGTTATTGGTTCATAGATTGAGTGTGAAGAGGAAAGTGAGATTTTAAAATAAGGTTATTCAATTTGTAAATGTAAGTTACAGGAAAATGCATGAAATTGGATTAAAATAAGGAAAAAATTTTAAGGGTAAAATTTGGGTCCTTACAATTTACATATAATCCAGGCCCCCCTTCTAATCTCGGGAGATTTGATTCACTAAAATGAAATAATGTCTTTACACACACACTTCCAAGCACACTAGTTTTTCTCTCCTGAAAATCGAGCTACAAAGCCAAGCTTGACAATTTCCCCATTTCTAATGGTCTCTCTTACCAAGTCTAAAGGCTGCCAACTCATTCTTGGACTCGCTATCAAGATACTCGTACGTGAAGTCCATATCCACTAATCACAACTAACGATATTATCCAACATTCTCTAAACCTTAGAGAATATAGTCTATCTCTCAAAGAAACAAAATCTTTTATCAAAAGCAACCTAAAATAGGAGCTTAACTCTCACAAAGAGTAACCTACAAACCGAATTTAGAATATCTCACACAACCGAAAACTAAGAGTATGATAATGCATTTGGTTTGTAAAATAAGATTTTGGATGCACCTAATGCACAAGTAAAACAATTAAGCCTTTTTCACCCTAAATTCAATACAAGAAACTATCTCATAGGGTTTTTCTAAAATAGTGCAATTTGACTCAAAGAATCTAGGGAATATTGAAATTTTTGGAAAATGTTCATTTTGAACTAAGTTGTAGAAAAACAGATTTTATAGTTAACTGATTTCAACAATACTTAATCTATTAACATAAATCATAATCGATTAACGCAATTAAAATTAACAGACATTTGTTGAATTTAATCGATTAATAAGAACCATAATCAATTAATGTCATCAAGAAAATCAAGATGGTAGCTATTGAAACTCTTATTAAACGATTAATGAAATGCTTAATCGATTAAAAATCTTTCACAACTACTTAATCGATTATTGAACTATTTAGTCAATTAACACTTAAACATAAAATGTTTCTTGGTTTTCAAGTAACCCTCCTATATGATGTAAATTGATGCAATGAATGAGTTTTAATAAAACCTATCATTTTATTGCAACATACTCAAATATGGATGGATGGTGACTCAAACTAGTTTAGACACTTTTTAAGATCATGTGAGATATTCATCCTAGGGTTTTATCTACATAGACTCAAACTAAGCAAGCATCTTAGGACTTCTAAAAATATAAAAAATGACTTCCCTTAAGACTTAGATGATCTTGAGTCTTGGTTTGTTGTTTGTTGACATGTCATGTATTCAAGATTTTCCATAGCAGTTAGGGTACCGCAGGTCAGAGTTAATACCTAGACGGAGGGGGGTGAAAAGTTGGAAGCGGATAAGTATGCTAGCTTTTTCCAATGCGATAAGTGAGATAATACATAGAGAAAATTTAATCGATTAAATCAATTAATAATCGATTAATGATAGCAGATATAATCGATTAAGCACAGTTATAATCGATTATTTGTATTAGAAAATTTAGAACACAACAATTCACAAGTTTCTTGGATAACACACAATCACTAATTCAAGGAGTAATATATCGAGAATTGCTATAACATATAGTAAGCATATTTAAATAAGCAGTATGTAAACAACAATGAAATAAAAAAAATTATTTAAACAATTTGATATATAAAAAATGATCGAAATGTAAAAGTTAAGGGATGAGGGAATTGAGAGATGCAGGTTTATTTTGGTTCGTTTGCTTGTCCACATGCAAACTACATCCAATCCTTCCATTCTGATCTTGAGAGATTTGCTTCAATAGAATTGAAATAATTTTTTGATACAAGCATGCTTCCAAGTACAAGAGCCTTTCCTACTTGAACAACGATCTAACGAACCAAGCCTTGACAATTTCCCCCCATTCCTAATGGTCTATCAACCAAGTCTAACGATTCCCAATCTTGCTATCTGACTCTCTCTCAAGATGCTCGATGTGAAGTCTATATCTGACTAACCTCAAGTAGTTGATATTATGCACCTTTTCTCTAAACCTTAGAGAACTCAACTATCTTATCAATGACTCAAAATCTTGAAGCAAGAGCTTTCTAAAACAGAAGCTAAATACTCATAAGAGCAACTTGCAAACCTAATGATTGAATACCTCAAACAACCTAGAATGAGATGTATTTGTATGCAATGTTTTGTGAAAATTATGACAATTAAGACTTTTTCTCTCAAAATGAATGCAAGAAACTATCACATATGCTTTTCTAACAAAATGCAATTTTCGCTCAGAGAATCTCTTAGAATCTAAAATTTGAAAATCAAAGTTATGAGCTAAAATGCAGAAATTTTTTTTTATAGTTAATTGTTTTCAACAGTACATAATCGATTAAATGAAATCTTAATCGATTAATGAATTTAAAAATAACAACCTTTGTTGAATTTAATCGATTAATAAGATCCATAATCAATTAAAGCCATCAAGAAACTCAAGATGGTAGCTACAGTAACTCTCATTAATCGATTAACCAAATGCTTAATCGAGTAACGAACTTACACAACTACTTAATCAGTTATTGAACTACTTAATCAATTAACAGTTAAACTAAAAAGTTTCTTGGTTCACAAGTACCCCTTCCAAATGAAGTAAGTTGATGCAATGAATGAGTTTTCATGAAAACTACCATTTTAATGAAACCTACTCACATATGGATGAATGTTGACTCAAAAATGATTTTAGACTGTCGCGACCCGATTTTCGGTTGGAAGACCGGCCCTGCGACTTAGAGAGAGGCGAACTCGATTTCTACCACTTCCAATTGATTTTGAGTCGCCACTATGTTTTTTTGCGGATAAAACGTAGAAAACTCTCTATATGCCCAGTTTGGACAATTTGGTATTTGAATAGATATTCTGAGCTTGGGAGTCGATTATGGATCGGGGAAGGTATTAGCACCCCGTCCTCCCGTATTAAAATGGTATCCTCGCTAATAACATGGACTTTTATACCCTTAAAAATTATTTATTAAAATTCAATTATAAAAGCAAAATGTTTTATTTTTTATTGTTGTGTCTAACAAGAGTTCATCTTGCTCCTACGTATCCCTAGGTGCAATAGGGAAATCAAGCTACGTAGTTCTGGTTCGAAAATTAATTGGTTGATTTCATTGATTTGAAGGTATCGATTTGGTTGAATAATAAAATAAGTTTTTACTGAAAATTTTTTTATATGAAATTAATAAACGGCACTGGTCGTAGACCTTGTTACCATTTTCAGATAAGTTAGAGACAACACGGGCCATAACCTTACTATAAAAATTTCATTGAAATTCATTGAATAATAGAGTATTTTTGAAGTTATGATTGATATGGAATTAATAGTTTAGAGATGGCACTAGTCGTAGACCTTGTTCCCATTTTCAAAGAAGTTAGAGACATCACGAGACATAACCTTACTATAAAAATTCCATTCAAATTCGTTGAGTAATAGAGTAGTTTTGAAGTTATTTTTTATATGAAATTAATAGTTTAGATACGGCACTGGTCCCATTTTCAGAGAAGTTAGAAACAACACGGACCATAAACTTGCTATAAAAATTCCATTAAAATTCTTTTTGTTTTTTATTAAAACGAACTTTGTAGTACTCCAAATTAAAATATAATCATATTAACGAATTCGTTGCATGATAAAATAATGATGGAACAAATAAATATACATAAATAAATAATACAATATAAAAATATTAATTAATTAATAAATAAAATAAATGGGATTAGAGTAAAAGGGGTAACGTGAAGTTTCTCCTGAGAACCTGTTGAACGTGAAAAAATGAAGGGGGAGAGGGGAAGTGAAATCCCTAAATCTCCAATCCTTTATCTCCTTCGTCTCCGCCAATGGCGGTGGGTTCTCGCTGACGAGAGGTGGTGATGGTGCTCCATGGCGACCTTTATTCTTTTCTTCTCCATCTCCTTTCTTCGCAACCTCTCCTCTCTTCTCTTTCGTTTCAGTAGTGACGGCAACGCCAGGCAGTGGCGGAGGTTGTGACGAAAGGCAACGGTGACGACTAGGAAAGCCATTAATGGCGATGATGGCGAGTTATCCTTCTCCAATTATGTTATGCGACCCTTGATGACGATATGTGGAGATTTCCAACCTGAATTGAATCTAAACCGTGAAGGTGGAAGGAAGCTACCCCAATCGACCTTGCTCAGCAAGAACCACCCATCTTAATGGTAGTTCGAAAGGTATGTTACCACCCCTTTTCGTTTACCCTCCTTTATTTTGACATCTCTATGTATAGTGCTCTCTAATTGCTATCTGATTTGTCGTGTGGTATGTGTATGATGTATGTCTGGTAGGTATGTTCTTCTTTGGTTGCTGTAGATGTGGTATCGATGAATGCGTCTCTTTTGTGCTGTTTTTGACTGCTTGTTTGATATCAGAGTGTGTGTATTGATATGTGGTTGTGGGTTTATGTGTATGTGTGATATTTGTTTGTGGTGTGGGTGTATGGACCGGGATTTTTTTACTATGATATGGTGTTTCTTTGGGCTGTTCTGTGTTTTTCTTATTCGCGATATATGGGTGATGCCTATTTGAGGAAGATAAGGGTTCTCTGGAAGCTCTGGTTATTTTTAGAATACCAATGTGTGTGTCTATTGGTTGCCTATCTTTTGAGTTAGGGATGAGTATATGTGATATGTATATCTGTGTTAGCCCCCTTGTTCATATCATTGTGATATCCTTTATAAGAGTTGAAAAACCGGTTGTATGCCCTTTTGATTCCTGATTTAATACATACCTGCAACCTCGTATTATTGCCAATAATGTTTGCAATTACAGCTAGTGTAACTGAAGTCTTTTCAGTGTTGTATTCCAGACTTTCTTGCATGGATTTAGTACCATGCTACTGTTTCTGATTATTCTCACCTTTCCATTACCTGGAATATGTATTTAATGATGCCCATCATTTATGCTCTGTCGTAACTGAAGTTAGTGACTCATGATTTTTAGATGTTTCTCACATGGCTTTTGATTGTTTACTTATGGGTGCGTAACTTGCTGAGACCTTCTGCTTCTTTTTGTTTATCCTCTTTAATGCCCATCACTGTTGCCTAATCATTCCTGCCACTCGTTTTGATTATGACTAAGAGGTGACATATTTTTATATCCCATTATTGATGGTCCACAATTGTTTCTATTCTTTTTCATTTACCCTCATTTCATTAATTCTTTACTGCCTCAAATTGTAACTGCGAGCACAAGGAAGGTATCTGTGGCTGATTTTTTTTTACTTGTCTCTTGCACTACCAATTTTCATTTTCTTCTTGACCTTCATGTTATATTGAGCATGCTAGTGTTAGAACCATTCTGTATCTTTCTTGAGATGCCACCCAAGCACTTAGTAATTGACATTAGAGTTCATAATATTGTCAAACCAACTAAAAGAATCTCCAATTGTACACTTCTCGTCAGTTTCAACAGGTTACGGATCAACCTGAGGAAAATTATTGACTCACGTACAACATGTGTTCCCTTATAACTACACATCCATCTTATGCTTAACCTGGACATTGTTATTGTTGTTGTTTGTTGTTGATGATGTAGTTTGACTCAATCCAGGTGTCCCCTTTTTCCAGGTTGTTTATAGACTTGCTCATAAGTCGATTATTAGAACCACAACCTGCTTCTTCATGACCAAAAGGCTATACGAATTTTTCCGAGTAACGGTATCGCATCATACCCATCTCTTCACGCACAGTTCCTTCAAAAACTTAAAGAACATTGCTCCCATAATGGAGAAGTCAAAGTCTGTATTGCATTGATGAAGGTGTCACGATAATTTTGACAAGTACATTTTTGAACACCATACAACAAGGTCTTGCCATGCTAGAATCTGATACTAGACTTAATGATGACCTTGTCACCAAGTTTATCATTGACTTTTATTTTAATAATCCAATATTTAGGCTTTCTTTTGAAACTATTTTCTTTTGTTGAAATTGTTGTAAAGATGGGCCAAATTGGAGTCAAAACAGGCTTCCATGGGGAGATGAGGCACAAGTGCTCAAAGTTCAATTAGAGTGCTTGACTCTTTGTTATCCTTGTAACAACACCAATTAAAAATTGCAAACATCTCTTTCTATTACAGATTCCTATAGATGAAACTTGCTAACAACTTTTGAAATCAACAACTAAAAACAGAATTGTTAGTAATTAACTAACGGTTGATATAAAATTGGTTTCAGAACATTTAACAAAAATTATTTTTTTGTGATTTTTGTTGCTTTGGAATCTTTTTGTATTTTTTTTATGATATGTAAACAGGCCGGACAAAATTAGGTGTTCACATAGACACTTCTAAGATTATGTGAGATATTCATCATTGGGTTAAATCTACCTAGACTCAATCTAAGAAATCATCTTAGGACTTCTAGAAATATAAAATTGACTTCCCTAAAGCCTTCGATGGTCATGGTGAGATTGCAAGCCTGCATCATCACTTTGGGGAGATGGAAATGTAGCGTGCATCACTATATTGTTTTGATGAGGACAAAGTGAAGACAAAGGAAAGACAATGAGAAGTCAAATAAAGGACAAGGATAAGAAAAAGCACGCTTGAAGACATATGCAACTCAACAAACAACAAGGTCAAGACTCAACATCACTCAAATAGACTTGGGCTTAGAGTTTTATATTTTCTAGAGTCTATGTTTGATTGGGTAGAGTCTAGGCTAGGTCAACCTAGAATGGAAGTCTCACAAAGTCTAAAATTGAATATAACTAATCTAACTAAAATTGAGACTTGCATACATTTATACATGATTCAAATGCTCATGCATTTACATATGATAACATGATTTTAAGTGCATCAAAATTGAATATATCCCATGTATTTTCAAAATCATGTATCATGCATATACACATGCTCATGCATTTACATATGAAAACATAATTTTAAGTGCATCAAAATTGAATATATCTCATGTATTTTCAAAATCATGTATCATGCATATACACATCATGTAGAAGGTTCATCATGCCTGAAGAAAACACTTTTTAACACAATTAATCGATTAAAACTTGTGTTAATCGATTAAATGAACTTGGGAACCAGTTAATGGATATTAAATGGAGTTGTAGTAGGTGAAATCTTGGATTTCTTAAGGCCGTTAATTGATTAAGTCTGCATTTAATCGATTAACATCACTAAAAACAAATTTCTATAAAAGCTTACTTTTTCCCAAATGTTCATAACTTTTGTCATTTTGAAAATTCGAAAGTTTGTAGAATTCTCTGAGCTTATCGTTCATATCATTATAGAGATGTTCTGGCTATGAGAAAAAGATTCTTTAAGTTTTCTTGCATTTCTTAAGAGAGATAGGATAGTCAAGAATTATCCTTTTTGTGCTTAATCTTTCATATTCTTTTTGAAAGAAAAACCAAGCATTAATCACACATAGTTCTTTGAGTCTTTGTGAGATTTCTTGGCTGGGTTCTTAGTTCTTTTACTGTTTCATATCCGCACATCTTAGGTGCTTTTGTAACTTGAGCATATTGACGATTTTTGTGAGAAAATCCTAGCTACGGTTAGGTTGTAATCTTTTGAGAAAATCCTAGCTGAGGTTAGGTGGTGATCTTCACCTTTACAAGGGTCTTGGTAGGGAGTGAATGCTCGGCTGGGGCTATACCGTGAGTAGGTGAGGATTATCCGAAAGAGGCAGGTTGAAGGTCAAACCGAAGAGAGGGACTCTAGGACCAAAATGGGAGCATTTGTAAAGTTTATTTGAACGATTGTTTTGTAAAACATTATTCAAATAGTGAATAAAATCTCCCAATATCAGAAGGGGAGGCTTGGATGTAGTTTGCAAGTGGACCCGCAAACGAACCAAGATAAAATCGTCGTCTCAAGTTTTCTTGATCCTTGATCTCTTTACTTTTCAATCATTTGTGCTTTATATGTTTAATTGATTTACTTATTGAATTTAGTGCATGTTCTTGAATCTGTTTAATACATTGACATAAATTCTTTGAGTAGATTGCATATGTTCTTGATTGAAATTGATGTAACATTTCTTGCAAGAAAACTGATTTTCAAAGAACGCAAGAATCAGGTTAATCGATTAAACCTGTCTTTAATCGATAAATAATAGATCGATTTAATCGATTAACTGAATCTTTAATCGATTAAACTGAGCTTATTTTAGAATTTCTCATTTACCGCAAAAGTGTTAATTGCTTTCGCGCACACCTATTTACCCCCCTCTGGGTGTTATTTGTTCTGGGGTATACCCAACACATGAGTGTTGGTTTGTTGTTTGTTGTCAGGTCAAATCTTCAAGATTTTCCAAACAACTTTGTCTTCCTCGAAATCATGATGGAAGATGGATGTTGCAACCTTGCTTGTTGACTCCTCTTGAAATCTCAATAGCGACTTTGTCTTCATCGAAACCAAAATAGAAGATGGATGTTGCAACCTTCCATGTTGCCTTCTCTTGCAATCTCACATAATTGTCATTGAAGCATAAACAGGTTCATACAAAAACATAGTTTGTGTGAAGAAGATCTTGCTCCTGACCTTGACACGGTTTTGATGAAGAGACCAAAATCACAAAAAGAAGAAAGGAAGAAGACATACCAAGACTATCGAAGACAAAGCTCCAAGATTTAGAGTCTAAGTCTTTAGGTACTTCTATCCTTACAACTACTTTATTACCTTTGTTAATGATGCTCAAAATTGTTTTCAAAAAAATCTGAAAAATCTAAATGTGATTTAAAAATAATATTCAAAATAACATGTAACGTGTTACCATACTTGAGTAACAAGTTACATGAGTGAGAAAAGAGTTATCCCTCCTCCAACGGCTATAAGTAATCCATTACTGACTTTGAAGTAACAGATTACCATTTTGAGAAAATAGGGTAATCGATTACTCAAAGAGCTGTAATCGATTATACTAAGGCAATTTCACAACACTGCTGGACAGTAACGTTGAGTAATCGATTACACTTTGTGAAATTCAAAATAGATGTTAGCATGATTGTTGGGTAATCGATTACCCACATACAGTAATCGATTACAGAGAGTTGTTGTATCAGTTTTCAGATTTCAAAGTGAAAAGGTTTCACTGCAAACTGATTTTTTCATTCCAAACGAAACCTACCCTAGAGGTGTTATTCTTGATTGGAAGCCTATATAAAGGCATTAAAACACTCTTACAACAACAACAACTCAGATTACAAACTCTCATTGAAACTCTCATAAAGCTCTCACACTTTCTGAATTTTCTGCACTTTTTAAGCAACAAACTCTCAAACTTTCTAAGTATTTCAGAGTTGCTTCTAAGTGCTTTTCAAACTTTTTCAAAGTAAAAGAGCATTATTATCTATAATATAAGAGTTGTTTTTGGATTTCAAGTCTAGAATTGTTACATACACTTGTAAAGGCAATCCAAGCCATATTGTATATTCTTCACTTTAGCAAAATTCACTTTCTTTCAAAAGGTGTGAAGAGAATGGGTTTGAGTGACTTGGTATAGTATTTATCAATGATGTTACTTGGAATAGGGTTTTCCAAGGGATTAAGTATAAATGAGTGTGCAAGGTACAAGGAAATCTTGGGGTGAGATAATTGTAATTTTTAATAAAGGAATCTCTTGCGAGTTAAGAGTACTGAACGTAGCCTTCGGTGGACAAGAAGGTGAACCAATATAAAAACACTTGTGTACTCTATTCTCCTTATATTTGTTATCTTTCTATCTTTCAAAGTCAATATTTTCTGCATACTATTTCCGCTGCACTTTAACTTTGATAATGCAGAAAAATTGGCCATCGTTTTGCAACAACTAATTCATCCCCTCTTAGTTACAATCTCATTCTTACAATTGGCACCAGAGCTATTTTTGGGAAAGTTACTCTCAAAATCTGATCCTACTACAGGATGACCTCAAGATCATTCCTAGGAGAAGGCTCCAACATAGACAGACCTCCAAGTTTTGTTGGAGAGTGCTACGACTTCTGGAAAATCAGAATGAGGATTTTCATAGAGTCGCAAGAGTTGGATATTTGGAATGCTATCGATGAAGGACCATATGTGCCATTCACAGTGATCAACAACATAAGGGAGACAAAACCAAAATCTTCATGGAATGATGAAGATAAGAAGAAAGTGCAATATGATTTGAAGGCAAAGAACATCCTCACATTGGCATTTAGAATTGACGAATTCTTTAGAGTGTGCAACTGCAAATCCGCTAAGGAAATATGGGACACTTTAGAGACCACACACGAAGGTACTGAAGCGGTAAAGAGATCAAGACTAAACACACTTTCCCAAGAATACAAAATGTTTCGTATGAGACATGGGGAGAAGATCTTGGATCTTCAAAAGAGATTTACTCATCTCACCAACCATCTTATTGCACTTGGCAAAGTGCTGTCAAATAGTGACTTGAACCTAAAAGTTCTAAGATCACTAACAAGAACATGGCAACCAAAGGTAACGACCATTTCTGAAAAGAAAAGTTTCAAAAATATCTTTGGTTGCTTTGTTTGGAAAGTTGCAGGAACATGAACTCGAATTGAGTCAACTTGATCAACACGAAGAACAATAGAAGAAAAAGAAGAACATTTCTCTTAAAGCAAAAATAGGAAAATATGATTCATCGGAAGATGAAGACGACAAGGAAGAGACCGATGACATGAGCCTCTTCGTAAAGAAGTTCAGCAAGTTCCTTAGAAGGAACAAAGGCGCAAGAACCGGCCCAATGAAGAATTCTCCATAAGCAATGAGGCTTCCACTTCAAACCAGAATTTTACATGCTCTGACTGTGGCAAACCTGACCACATGAAGATGGACACTCCAAATATCAAGAAAGGTTCTTTCAAAGGGAAGAACAAATTGAAGAATCGACGAAGAGCCTACATCGCTTGGGAAGACAACAACACAAGTTCATCCTCTGAACCAAAAAGCAAAGAGCAAGCACATCTCTCCCTAATGGCATCTCATCATTCAAACGATGAAGAGGTAAATGAGTCTATCCCTTTTTCTTCTTCTGAATTACAAAATGCTTTTAATGATCTACATGATGAATACATGAAATTAACGAAAATGTTTCTAAAACAAAAATCGAAACTAGATTCTCTTAGAAACAAACCATCATCATCCTCATGTCTAAATTGCATTACTCTTGGCAACAAAGTTTCAACATTGAGTCTTGAAATCAACAAAATGAACAAGAGTAGCAAGAGCTTGTGTAAGATCATTAATGATCAGAGACACTCTACAGGCGAAAAGGTCTTGGCTATGCAAAAGGCCCTGCTCTTAAAAAGCAAAGTAAGTCTATCATGACAAACTTTCAAAAATCATGTATCCATGCATCTACACATAGTAAAAATAAATCTAGGATACATAAGCATCAACTCATATGCTCTTATTGTAAAAATCATGGGCGCACACCAAATACTTGTTCTATTATAAAATATAGTGTTCGCTTAGGACATTTTATATGGGTTGAAAAAGGATCTAACCATGTAGGACCCAAGACAAGTTGGGTACCTAATATAACATAACCTGTTTTGCAGGTAGACTTGAGAGTCGTCCGCAATTTATGGTATTTTGATAGTGGTTGCTCAAAGCATATGACAGGCGATAAAAGTAAGTTCTCTGTCCTCACTCCAAGGGACAAAGGCTATGTCACATATGGTGACAACAAGGGAAGAATACTTGGAGTCGGTAGAATCGGCAAGCCACCTTCAATAACCATAGAAGGAGTGCTATATGTGGAAGGACTTAATCACAATCTTTTAAGCATAAGTCAACTATGCGACAAGGGCTTCCATGTATCATTCTACCCAGATATGTGCATCATTGAAAGTAAGGAATTTCTAAATTCTAAACTTCTTGGTAAGAGAATTAATAACATTTACATGATAGACATAGATTTATCTCTTCCTATAACAAATTTAGTAGTAAATGACAATCATGATGCATGGTTTTGGCATAGGAGAATTGCTCACATTCATATGGACCATTTGAATGAGCTAATTAAGAAAGATTGGTTGTTGGTTTACCCAATATGAAGTTTGTTAAAGACAAACTATGTGGTGCATGTCAAATGGGTAAACAAACAAAAACTTCTTTCAAGCCAAAGCATATGATTTCTTCTGATAGACCATTGCAGTTACTACACATGGCCTTATTTGGCCCTTCAAGGACAAAAAGTTTTTGTGGTAACTACTATGCTCTTGTTATAGTAGATGATTTTTCATGTTACACTTGGACTCTATTCTTAGTACATAAGAATTAGGCATTCAAATCCTTTAGCACTTATGCTAAAAGAGTCCAAAATGAAAAGTCACTTAAAATCGCTGCTATAAGAAGTGATCCTAGGGGAAAGTTCCAAAATGCTTCTTTTGAGGAATTTTGTGATGATCTCGGGATTAATCACAACTTTTCTACTCCTAGAACACCACAACAAAATGGCGTTTTAGAGAGAAAGAATCGATCTTTATAAGAACTCGCTAGAATAATGTTGAATAAAACTAACCTCCCAATGTACTTTTGGGCTGATGCGATATGTACCACTTGTTATGTTTCAAATTGAGTTCTCATAAGACCTATTCTAAGGAAAAACCCCTATGAACTCTTCAAAGGAAGAAACCTAAACATTTCACACTTGCATGTATTTGGGTGTAAATGTTTTGTCTTAAATAATGGCAAATAAAACTTAGGCAAGTTTGATGCAAAGGCCGATGAAGGAATCTTCCTATGTTACTCTCTCACGAGTAAAGCTTATAGAGTCTTTAACAAAAGAATTCTAACCATTGAAGAATCCGTTCACGTCTCCTTTGATGAAACCAATCCCTTAATCAAGGAAAGGTTATCTGTTTATGAAGAAGATTTGCCTAATTCTACTTTTAATGAAAATGCCATTATTGAAACTACACCTAATGCAGAGCATGTGGAAATAGATGATGATCCATCCTTTCAAGAAGAGCATATTCACTCTGATTTACCTAAAGAGTGGGAACTCATCGAGATCACCCTATAGACAACATCACCGACGATATAAGTAAGGGTATTACTACCCGCTTAATGTTGGAAGATGCATGTCTAAACATGGCCTTCGTCACTCAAATGGAACCCTCAAAGGTTGATGAAGCAATCGAGGATGAACACTGGATTCTTGCTATGCAAGAAGAACTTAACCAGTTTGAGAGAAACGAAGTTCGGGAACTTGTTCCTAGACCTAAGAATAGGCATGTAATAGGAACTCGTTGGGTGTTCCGAAATAAATCAGATGAAAATGGCATCATCATTAGAAACAAGGCTAGACTAGTAGCCCAAGGATACAACCAAGAAGAAGGTATAGACATTGATGAAACCTTCACTCCGGTTGCTAGACTTGAAGCTATTTGATTACTGCTTGCATATGCATGTTCTTTGAGCTTTCAGCTTTACCAAATGGACGTAAAGAGTGCGTTTCTTAATGGGTATATACAAGAAGAAGTATTTGTAGAACAACATCCTAGTTTTGAGGACTACAAACATCCCTCTTATGTATACAAGTTAAATAAAGCCCTTTATGGCTTAAAGCAAGCTCCACGTGCCTGGTATGATCGTCTAACAAACTTTCTAACGGAAAAAGGATTTTCTAAAGGCAAGGTCGACACCACACTTTTTATTAAGAAAATAAATCATCATACTTTACTTGTTCAATTTTATGTAGATGATATTATTTTCGGTTCTACTAACGAAAGTTTGTGTAGTTAATTTGGAAATATGATGCAAGGAGAATTTAAAATGTCTATGATGGAAAAGTTAAACTACTTCCTTGGACTCCAAATAAAACAACTTAGCGATGGCATATTTGTAAGTTAGTCCAAATACTGCAAAGATTTGTTGAAGAGATTTGAGATGGATGACTGCAAGCCGATTGCTACTCCTATGGGATCAAGTACCTATATCGATGCTGATGACACTGGAAAATGTATTGAAATATCTAAGTATCGAGGTGTGATCGGATCCCTTCTTTATCTTACAGCCAGTAGACTAGATATTATGTTTAGTGTATGCTTATGTGCGCGATATCAATCTAAACCCAAAGAGTCACATCTAGTTGCCGTTAAGAGAATCATGAAGTATCTCAAAGGCACAACCAATGTTGGACTATGGTATCCAAAGGGAAGCGTATGCGATTTGGTTGGCTTCTCGGATTCAGACTTTGCGGGATGCAAGTCTGAGAGAAAAAGTACAAGTGGTATTTGCCACATTTTAGGGAATGCTTTGGTTTCTTGGTCTTGCCAGAAACAAGCTTGTGTTGCCTTAAACACCGCTGAAGCAGAATACATAGCAACCGGTAGTTGTTGTGCCCAAGTGTTGTGGCTTAAACAACAATTACGGGATTATGGCTTGAACTTAGGCTGCACACCCTTGAAGTATGACAATACAAGTGCTATTAATCTCACTAAGAATCCGATTATGCACTCAAGAACCAAACATATCGATATAAGGCATCACTTCCTTAAGGACCATGTTCAAAAGAAGGATGTGTTGGTAGAATTCATTGATACTCACAACCAACTAGCGGACGTATTCACTAAATCGTTAGCAAATGAACTTTCTTACAAAATTAGACGATAATTAGGGATTCTCGATGAAGCTTACTTGTCTTAACATGTTTATATTATATTATGTATGCTTCATTGTGTGTATCCAATGCCTACTTGATCTTAAACTATGCTTCTTATGCTTTAAAATTTCAAGTTTTTAGAGTCAAAAACCATTTTTAGCATCCGTGGAGAGACATGAGGTTACAATAATCGATTACTGTAAACCAAGTAATCGATTACTCCGTGCAGTTTATATATGAACTGCTGCACTTTTTCAGAAAACATTATTTTCTCTCTCCTGTTACTCGTGTTCTTTCTCTCTACTCTCTCTCAAATTCTAAAAACTTCATTTTGCACCGTTTTGATTGATTTTTGTTGAAAATCACATCACATTCTTGATTTTAAACACTTCTTCATCTTCATTTTCGTGATTTGTGGCCTCAATAAAAAAACCCCAATTTCCAAAACCTAACCCTAAATCTTTAAAACCAACAATGGTTTCTTCTTCAAAGAGACCAAGAACTTCTAAGTATAAGCAAGGAGAATCATCTTCAAAGACCAATCCATTGAACTTGACGAGGCTTCTTGCAAGCGACTCACAAAGGAAGGTCTTAGAAGAAAATTTCCATGGACGCGCCATTTTCACTCCAAAATACGATAATATAGGAAATTTTTAATTTCAAGATTTTCTATTTCCATACTTATTGCGGCAACAAAAACTTTTTGATTTTTGCTGCGAAGCGAACGATATCTATCCCGAGCTTGTTCGTGTATTTTACTGCAATATGAACTTTAGGAAGAATCTTATGACTTCCCATGTTAAGGGAAAGGATATAGTTTTGGATATCAAAACCTTCAGTTCTATATGTCGTGATATACCGATGATAGTCAACATTACTGGTTTCGGTCTAGTATGTGATTGGAACGATTACGATCGCAAGGGATTCTATCTTTCTATTTGTAGAATCTCTAAAGAGGAAATAGAAAGGCGAAAGCAACAAAGCCTTGGTGAGACTATTAAGAACAGGGATATCCTCTCAGCTGGATATCTCACGCTGGAAGATCGTTTGGTTCATTATTTTCTTACCTATGTCATTTTGCCGAAATTTTTAAATCATTCGCAAATTAGTGACATAGAGCTCCAATTAATGCATGCTATTAAGTATAACATCAAGATAAATTGGGCTAAGATGATAATGCAACAAATGTGCCATGTTCGCGGCTCCCGAAGTCCGTTGCCTTACGCCATCCTCATTACAAAAATCCTTGAGCATTTCGGCGTATCTTTAGATGGTGAGACAAAAGTGGCCCTCAATATTCGCGAAAGCAAGAATGATATAGAGGTTGTCCACAAGATGGAGTTTGTTCTAGATCCTATCACTCGTCGAACCTATAAGCATCGCACCGACCGTAAAACTGCTCCTACCGACCAACCAGAACCTACTACACCAAACCAGCCTGAGTCTCATGCTCCATCTTCATCATCTGCTGCAATGCCTTCTAATAAGATGATTATGGATGAATTGGTTTCTCTTCGAGGCAACATCACCACAAGGATGGATGCTATCGATACCCAGAACCATCAAATCCATTATGAACTTCATCGTCTTTCATCAAGGCTGAACAACATGGACGTTAATGAAGATAGTTCTGAGCCCGAGTCTTAGATATATGTCTAGGTTTCTGTTTGTAATGATTGTGGTTGTGCTTTTACCATTAGGATTTGAATATTGTGTGGTTAATGTCTCTTATTTCTGTTTTGGATATTTTTGTATGAACATCTTGTTATTGCAGTTGTTATGCAATACTTTCAATTTGTGTTTCATACATGGTTTTACATTATTCTGCTTATATTATTGCAATTTCA
Organism: Lupinus albus; assembly: GCA_009771035.1. NCBI lineage: Eukaryota > Viridiplantae > Streptophyta > Magnoliopsida > Fabales > Fabaceae > Lupinus > Lupinus albus. Next base: position 9,206,477 of record CM020004.1, on the reverse strand, counting down.
TATACAATGAATATATTGTATGCTATGTTCTACAATTTCTATTGTGCAAGAATCTTGACTTTTTTCTTTTTGATGAAGTCAAAAGGGGGAGAAAAGTTGGGAGTAGTGTATTTTCTGTATAAATTCTTTCAGGCACATAACTCCAAAAGAAAGGGGGAGCATACATATAGGGGAAGCATACTCAAGATGTAACACCCTAAATTTGAGTCTTTAAAATTATAGTATCAGTCCTGAGATCCTCGCTTGAGCGAGAGATTCTCGCCTGGGCGAGAAAGGCTCACCTGGGAGGGTGAAATCCTGGACTATACTAGAGGATTCTTGTAAGCACCCAAATTCTACCCTTGAAATTTTTTTCTCATTTTAATTCAATTCCATTCAATCACTCATAACTCACATTACCATTTTAATATCCTTACTTCAAAATCTTATTTCCCCTCCTCACACTCAATCCATGAATCAATAACCACATACATAATCATTTTACCTAGAACTTCTCATGAATCATTCCTGGAACTAATCTTATAACCTATTATATTATCATACAATTAATCTTGTAGAAAAACATAATTCATTCATATCATTCCCTATGAGTACTAAGACCTCAAAGGTTCTGATCCTCCAAAATAACATTACGCATGGTTACAAATATCCAAATAATGGTTAGTCATGATTACAATCATTTAAATCCGCAGGTAATCATTTAGAATACGAAAAACAGAAATAGTGAATCCAAAGTCTAAAGCTCCTAAAGCTCCCGACCTGGCATACTTCATTCGTCTATTTACCTGCAATGGGATTATCAATGACAAAAGTACAAAACACACAAAGGAGTAAGTCATTAATTCAATAAACGTCATTATAAGATAATCCACATTAGAAAAAGGAGTTAATAAACCATTTGTTTTATAAATTCATTTTGTGCTACATTACTTGAGCCAAAGTTTTGCTACATAGCTTGAGCCAAAGCGTTGCTACATAACTTGAGCCAAAGTATTGCTACATAACTTGAGCCAAAGTTTTGCTACATAGCTTGAGCCAAAGCATTGCTACATAACTTGACCCAAAGTTTTGCTACATAGCTTGAGCCAAAGCATTGCTACATAACTTGAGCCAAAGTATTGCTACATAGCTTGAGCCAAAGCATTGCTACATAACTTGAGCCAAAGTATTGCCATTGCTTCATAACTTGAGCCAAAGTATAGCTTCATAACTTGAGCCAAAGTGTTGCTACATAGCTTGAGCCAAAGCATTGCTACATAACTTGAGCCAAAGTATTGCTTCATAACTTGAGCCAAAGTGTTGCTACATAGCTTGAGCCAAAGCATTGCTACATAACTTGAGCCAAAGTATTGCTTCATAACTTGAGCCAAAGTGTTGCTACATAGCTTGAGCCAAAGCATTGCTACATAACTTGAGCCAAAGTATTGCTTCATAACTTGAGCCAAAGTGTTGCTACATAACTTGAGCCAAAGTGTTGCTACATAGCTTGAGCCAAAGCATTGCTACATAACTTGAGCCAAAGTATTGCTTCATAACTTGAGCCAAAGTGTTGCTACATAGCTTGAGCCAAAGCATTGCTACATAACTTGAGCCAAAGTATTGCTTCATAACTTGAGCCAAAGTGTTGCTAACCATTTATGGTCGGCTAAAAATACGTTTCCTTTTCATTGATTTCACTATCAACCATTTCCTGTAAATCCACGCCATCTTTAGTATAAACACACCCATATATGTTTATACTAAACACGTGATTCACAATATAATTATTGCATGATTAGAAATACACACGTTTTCCATCTTCCGTAAATCTCGCCTACTTTAGTATAAACACACCCATATATGGAATATATACTATAGGATGAATATGAATGAGGAGAAATAATTATGTTTGGATGTAAGAAATATGCACACTATAGAACATATATATTGTGGGATATATGTGTAATATAGGGTGAATATAGATAATATGTGATGAATAAATATGCACACTATAGAACATATATATTAAGGGATATATGTGTACTATAGGGTGAATATAGATAATATGTGATGAATAAATATGCACACTATAGAACATATATATTATGAGATATATGTGTACTATAGGGTGAATATAGATAATATGTGATGAATAAATATGCACACTATAAAACATATATATTATGGGATGTATGTGTACTATAGGGTGAATATGGATAATATGTGTTGATTTGTATATGTTTAATATGATTGATGTTAGATGTGTATGCTTGTAATACTTTAATGTTATTACTCCATGTAAATCCACACTACGGTCGCCGTAGTTGGTTCTTACTCCCTCTGTCTTTCCTTGTATGTGTTGTGTATTTGAGTTCAGGTTGTGGCGGTAGCGCATTCGACGTTTGCGGAGAAGAGTACTTGGTAGAGTAGTGTTTTATGTAATTGACATGTTATATGATAACGTTGGTAATAGGAGAACCTTGTTGGTTTAATTCTTTTGTAAAATGGAACTTCTCCTAAAGTGTATAATGAAGTAGATTTAATATTTGTAATTAAAAGTAAACTTTGTTAAAGGGTAATTGTTTAGATTATGTATTTGAAAGTGTAACACCCTAGATTTTAAAGTCATAAAATTATAGTATCAGTCCTCAGAGTCTAGCTTGAGTGAGAGATTCTCGCTTGGGCGAGAAAGACTCATCTGGGAGGGTGAAATCCTGGGCTATACTGGAGGATTCTCGCCTGAGCGAGAGTTGTCTCGCCTGGGCGAGAAATGGCATTTTGGGACTGTTGATACTGTGAGATTCTCGCTTGAGCGAGAGGGTCAGATCTGAGTTTTTAAAATAGGCGAGAACCCGACGAGACAACATTAAAATAGAAACCCCAAACACATTTTAGGGTTAGAACTTTGAAGAGAAGAGAGAGAATAGAGCTTTTCAAGAGCAAGAGCCTTAGGAATCCATCTCAGAGCTTGAGAAGAGGTAAACCTCTTGTTTCTAACTCTTCTTCTTCCTCTCTAACTTGTTTTGGATGTAAGGATCTCTTCTCAAAAGTATGAGAAACCATGGAAACTCTTCCGTTTGAGTTATGGTTCGATTTATTTCGTTTCTCTCTTGTAAACTCGTGGTTTAGAGTTAATATTCAAAGAATGGAAAGGGTTTGTGGGTTAATTTATGAAAACCCCAAAACTCCCCCAAAAGGAAAATGTGGTCATAAGAGTGAATGTGTTAAATGTTATATGATAAATAATATGTTTGGTGTGGTTTGTTTATAACAATGATGTGTTATGAGTTAGTGATTTGTTATAAGAGGTGAATGGTAATTACAATAAACATGTATGGGTATGTTTGTAACAATGATTGAGTGATAAGTGTTTAATGGTAACAAATGGGCGAGATTATGTGATATGAGAATGATAGTGTTATGAGCATGTGTTATAATGTTGAATACAAGGTGAATATGTATGTTTAGAATGGTTGGAAACTCATGATGAAAGTAGTTTAGAAACATTGAACATGTATAAAACTCCTGTGTGTTTGACAATGAAATATGAGTCATGTATGTGTTATTTTGAATAAATAACTGACATTGTTGTTATTGGTGGGAATGAGGAAAGATCCTAAGGTTGGAGGAGATCGTGGAGGAAACTAGTAAAGTTACTCACAAACCGAACCCCAACACTCACCGAGGTAAGGATAAGTCTTTATTTGAGCATATGGAATAGAAAATGTGTGTATTTTCTGGTTATGCAATGATTGAGTTGTGAATTACGCATTTAGTACAAGCATATATGGGTGTGTTTATACTAAAGTAGGCGTAGATTTACGGGAAATGGAAAATGTGTGTATTTTCTGGTTATGCAATAATTATATTGTGAATTACGTATTTAGTATAAACATATATGGGTGTGTTTATACTAAAGATGGCGTGGATTAACGGGAAATTATTGATGGTGAATTCGATAAAAAGAAAATATATTTTTAGCCGATCATGAATGGTTAGCGACTCTGGCTTGAGTATATATGCGAATCTCTGGCTTGAGTATATAAGCGAAACTCTGACTTGAGTATATAAGCGAAACTCTGGCTTGAGTATATAAGCGAAACTCTGGCTTGAGTATATAAGCGAAACTCTGGCTTGAGTATATAAGCGAAACTCTGGCTTGAGTATATAAGCGAACCTCTAGCTTGAGTATATAAGCGAACCTCTAGCTTGAGTTTATAAGCGAAACTCTGGCTTGAGTATATAAGCGAAACTCTGGCTTGAGTATATAAGCGAAACTCCGGCTTGAGGGGTGTAGCGACTTTGGCTCAAGTTATGCAGCAAAGCAAAATGAATTTGAAAAATTGTTTACTAACCCTTTTCTAATGTGGATTATCTTATAATGATGTTTATTGAATTAACGACTTACTCCTTTGTGTGTTTGTATACTTGTCATTGATAATCCCATTGTAGATAAACAGGTGACATGAGGGGGACTCATTTTTGGGGAGCGTAGGGAGCTTTATATTTTGGAGTTATTTAATTGCACTTTTTTGTACATGAGTGCATATTTGATAGTTTAAAACATTATGTAATTAAGGATACATATTAGCTAACATGAGGGTGTAACTCAGGATATGTGTAGCTATGGGTATTTTGGTAACCCATAGCTAGTTGTATACGATAGTTACTAATCTGCATTAATACGAATTATGTTTTTCTGTCGAATGATTATGTATGTCATTATTGATTCATGAATTGAGTGTGAGGAGGGAAGTAAGATTTTGAAGTAAGGATATTAAATTGGTAATGTGAGTTATGAGTGATTGCATGGAATTGAATTAAAATAAGAAAAAAAAATTTCAAGGGTAGAATTTGGGTCCATAAAATATGGTATCAAAGCATAGTTAATCCTGCTGCCTAGGATATGGCCTTACATATCTTTGTCAAAATATTTTATGCCTGAAATAAATTTGAACAAACAAAACATACCCTTTTCTCCCCCTTTTGACATTATCAAAAAGGAGACTAGGAATAGCAGATTAAGCATAATAATGAAAGAATAATATGCAGAAAATCATTCATAATTTAACTTAATTCTTTTTCAGCCAAAATGCCAAGCTCTTTCCTAATTTTGAAGAAGGGTTCTTTTCCTAAAGGTTTTGTGAAAATGTCAGCCATTTGTGCATGTGTGTCAACAAACTTAAGTTCAACATCCTGCTTAAGAACATGGTCTCTTAGAAAGTGATGTCTAATGTCTATATGTTTTGTTCTAGAGTGCATTATAGGATTCTTAGAGATATTAATGGCACTTGTATTGTCACACAAAATGGGAATGCAGCCTATGTCAATACCATAGTCACACAGTTGTTGTTTTAGCCACAAAACTTGGGCACAACAACTACCGGCAACAATGTATTCTGCCTCAGCGGTACTTAAGGCTACACTAGCTTGTTACTTACAGGACCAAGCAATTAATGCATTGCCAAAAATGTGACAAGTACCACTAGTACTTTTTCTTTCGGTTTTGCAACCGGCAAAGTCAGAATCAGTATATCCAATTAAATTACATAGACTGCCTTTTGGATACCATAAACCAACATCCAAAGTTCCTTTTAAGTATTTTAAGATTCTTTTTACGGCAGTTAAATGCGACTCTTTTGGACAGGATTGATATCTAGCGCAAAGACACACACTAAACATAATATCAGGCCTACTAGCAGTAAGATACAACAAAGATCCAATCATGCCTCGATATTTTGTTATATCTATGGGGTTTCCTGATAAATCCTGATCTAGATATGTGTTAGTACCCATAGGTGTGGCTATCTCTTTACAACTGTCCATTTCATATTTCTTTAAAAGCTCTTTGCAATATTTAGTTTGACTGATAAAGATTCCACTACTCGTTTGTTTAATTTGCAAACCAAGGAAGAAGTTTAATTTGCCCATCATGGACATTTCAAACTCTCCCTGCATCATGTTTGCAAATTCACTACATAAAGATTCATTTGTGGAACCAAAAATGATATCGTCAACATAAATTTGCACAAGCAGAGTATGATCATTAAGTCTTTTGATAAAAAGAGTTGTATCGACTTTTCCTTTTGAAAAGCCTTTGTTACACAAAAAAGTGCTTAAACGATCATACCATGCTCTTGGGGCTTGTTTTAGCCCATAAAGAGCCTTTTTCAACTTATAAACATGAGTGGGATGATGATGGTCTTCAAAACCAGGGGGTTGACTTACATACACTTCTTCTTCTATATATCCATTTAAGAAGGCACTCTTAACATCCATTTGGTAAAGTTGGAAGTCTAATGAGCATGCATAGGCTAAGAGCAATCTAATGGCTTCTAGTCTAGCCACAGGAGCAAAGGTTTCTTCATAATCTATTCCTTCTTCTTGATTATAACCTTGTGCTACCAACCTAGCTTTGTTTCTAACTATTATGCCATTTTCATCTAATTTATTTCTAAAGATCCATTTGGTTCCTATGATTTGCTTGTTACTAGGTCTAGGGACTAGTTCCCATACTTGGTTTCTTTTAAATTGATTTAACTCTTCATGCATAGCAATCATCCAATGTTCATCATCAATAGCATCATTTATCTTAGAAGGTTCTATTTGAGAAACAAAAGCCATGTTAAGACATGCATCTCTAAGACTAAGTCGAGTAGTTACCCCTTTATTGATGTCACCAATGATGTTGTCAATTGGATGATCTCGGTGTGCTCTCCATTCTTGAGGAAGGCCATCGTGTTCTCGAGTAGAGATATGAGGTAGTTTTTCTTCTTTCATCATTTGCTCTAGGTTGAGTTGTTCCATTGACTTTGTGACTTCATTTTGAGAGGTGCTTGGTAAATCACTGTCATGATCATCACAAACAACTTTTTCTTCCATAGAAGGGTTAGATTCATCAAAAGAAACATGTATAGATTCTTCGATGGTTAAAGTTCTTTTATTAAAAATTCTATAGGCTTTGCTTGTGAGTGAATAACCAAGGAAGATTCCTTCGTCAGCTTTAGCATCAAATTTACCAAGTTTACTCTTTCCATTGTTAAGAACAAAACATTTACATCAAAAAATATGCAAATGAGAGATATTTGGCTTTCTACCTTTATATAGTTCATAAGGGGTCCTTTTCAAAAGAGGTCTTATTAGCACTCTATTGGACACATAGCAAGCAGTATTAATAGCATCAGCCCAAAAGTATTTGGGCAGATTGGTTTCATTTATCATGCTTCTTGCTAGTTCTACTAAAAGCTTATTTTTGTGTTCCGCAACACCATTTTGTTGTGGAGTCCTTGGTGCAGAAAAATTGTGTGAAATTCCATGTTCATCACAATATTCTTCAAATAAAGCATTTTGAAATTCCCCACCATGATCACTCCTTATAGAAGTAATTTTCATGGATTTTTCATTTTGAACACGACTGGCATACTTTCTAAAAACATGAAAAGCTTCATTTTTATGAACTAACAAGAATGTCCAAGTATATCTAGAAAAGTCATCAACTAGAACAAAACCATAGTAATTTCCTCCAAAGCTTTTGATGCTAGAGGGGCCAAATAGATCCATATGAATTAATTCTAATGGCCTATTAGTAGAAACTATATGCTTAGGTTTAAAAGAAGTTTTCTTTAATTTACTCTTTTGGCATGCAACACATAATTTATTACTAGCATATTTCTTTTTAGGCAAGCCAATGACTAAGTCATGTTTTACTAATTTGTTTAAATGATTCATGTGAATGTGAGCAAATCTCCTATGCCATAACCATGCATCATCATTATTGACAGATAAACACTTGATTTTTAATGATTGGTCACTTAAGGAAATCATAAATATGTTGTTTATTCTTTTTCCGAAAAGTTTAGTCTTATGAGTCTTGCTATCTTCTATAGTACATAAGTCCTTCTTAAAGATGACATTTAAGCCTTTATCACATAGTTGACTTATGCTAAGATGATTATGTTTTAAGCCATCAACATATAAAACATTTTCTATAGTAACATGTGGAGGTTTACCAATCCTTCCAATTCCTAAAATTTTACCTCTATTGTTATCGCCATATGTGACAAATCCATCTTTTGGTAGAATAAAGCTGAACTTTGATTTGTCACCAGTCATATGCCTTGAGCAGCCACTGTCTAGGTACCATAGATCGTTTTCTGCTCCAAAGCATACCTACAAAATAAATTTATATTTTAGATTTAGGTACCCAAAGTGATTTGGGTCCTTTTATGTTAGTGCCTTTCTCAACCCATACAAATTTACCTTTTGGTACTCCATAATTTTTAACATAACAGTTGTTAGGAGTATGACCATGATGATTACAATAATTACATGTATACTTATAGATCAAGTTATTACTTTTAAAATTTTGGGGGAAGTGTAGAAATCTGAGTTCTTAAATTTTAGTATAGTCCTTTCATTGACATAAGGAAGTTTACTAACATTTTCCTTTATAAAGACAGTTTTGTTTTGGCCACTATTATTATTAGGAGAATAACCAATCCCTCTTTTGTTATTTGAAGGGCGTTGATTCAACAAGATTTTGTCCAAGTTTTTAGTGCTCCTATTTAAAGTGTTTATTTCATTTGTTAATACATGTATTTTGGATTCTTTTTCTATACATTTATTACAACTAGTGAGTTTGTTTTGAGAGTTGACTTTACTTTCTAATTCTACAATGGTTTTCTTTTGTTTAGAACATATTTTAGAAAGCTTTAGAAATTCATCATGCAATTCATTAAAAGCTTCTTGTAACTCATCATAACTATGTAATTCAAAAGAGTTACTAACCTCATCAAGTTCATCTTCTGATTGGTGTGAAGCCATTAGTGCTATTTGAGCATTCTCTTCATTGTCGGAATCAGATGATGAGCTTATATCATTGTCATCCCAAACTATATAGGCCTTCTTTGTTTTATTGTTGTAATTGTTGACTTTGTTGTTGTTGAAGTTCTTGCTATAGCTGTCCATCTTTTTAAGAGTAGGACAATCTGCTTTTATGTGGCCACTTTTGCCGCATTCAAAGCAAGTGATGTTTTGAGAGGAGGAATTTTCATTTTTTCTTGAAAATTTGTTATTCTTGAAGTTTTTGCTTTTCTTCAAGAATTTATTAAATCTTCTGGCTAGAAGAATCATGTCCTCATCGTCATCAATATCACTATTTCTATCTTTAGTGACAGTATTTAGAGCAATTGATTTGTGTTTCTTTTCTATTTCTTCATTTTGCTCTAATCTCCCTAATTCTAATTCATGTTCTTGCAATTTACCAAAGAGGGTTGCAAGAGACATTTTAGACAGACTCTTCTTTTCTGATATGGCAGTAACTTTGGGTTGCCAATTTCTATTTAGGGACCTAAGAACTTTTAAGTTTAAGTCATTACTAGATAGGTCTTTTCCTAAGGCAATGAGATGGTTAGTAAGGTGGGTAAATCTTTTCTGCATGTCTTGTATTTTCTCACCAGGAAGCATTCTAAAGAGTTCATACTCTTGTGACAGAGTATTGAGTCTTGAACGCTTAACTTCATCTGTTCCTTCGTGGGTGGTCTCTAAGGTTTCCCACATCTCTTTTGCAGTTTTGCAATTTGAGATTCTAAAGAATTCATCCATTCCCAAAGCCGAAGTTATAATGTTCTTGGCTTTTAGATCATATTGAACTTTTCTTTTATCTTCATTATCCCAAGCACTTCTTGGTTTTGTTTCTACTATACCACAACTAAGATGACTTGGAATAAAGGGACCATTTTCAATGGCGTCCCAAATTTCTAAGTCTTGAGACTCAATGAAGATTCTCATCCTAATTTTCCAGAAATCGTAATGTTCACCATTAAAGTTAGGTGGACGATTTATATTGGATCCATCTCCTAGATAATGTTTTGAGGCCATAGTTAGGATCTTAGGAGAAAATTACCTAAACTTAAGCTCTGATGCCAATTGTTAAGATATATGGCCACCTAAGAGGGGGGTGAATTAGGTGTAGAGACTTAAATTCAATATTTCTACTTTTATTTTAAAACTTTGCAAGTTTAAAGAGAGTTTTTCTATCAGCGGAAGTAATAAACAAAATAGTTGAGTAAAAGTAGAGGATAGTGCAAAATGTAAATAGTTCAGGGAAGAGAAGATCACACCAAGATGTATATTGGTTCACCTTCAATCTGAAGGCTACGTCCAGTCCTTCTTGTTACCAAGAAGATTTTTCCACTATTGCAAGAACCAATGTTACACCTTCTTCGTCTTCTTCCAAGACTACTCACCTATTCCACTAGGCACTAGGCTAACACCGTTCTTCACAATATACTGCACTTCACCACACTTGGTGAAATGTTTACAAGACACTAACTTGTATTCTTAAGATGGTTTTTACAAGGCTTTTGAATAAGTGACTCTCTAATAGTAATTGAAACTTTAAGATTGAATCACTCACTAAATGATCACTTAATTTAGAATCAAATAACTTGGATAAAGGCTTTTGTTTATGCTTAAGACTTTGAATAATTTCCAGAATTGGAAAGATATGAAAATTGATATCAAAGTCTTAACACTTATGAATGAATGACAAAAATTATGAGAATTTTGTGACTTTGTGAGTATGAAAGTTGTATTCAGAATTGTGTTGAAAAACAAGTCATAGAACACCTATTTATAGTGTTTAATTCGTGCACATGAACCAGTATGAGTTTGTGAAAAGTTAAGAGCTACATCAGTTCATTCAAAATAGAACCAATATACTGTTCTGGTATGTGTAATCGATTACCATATGGTGAAATCGATTACACCAGTTAAAAATTTCAAAAACAAGCTCAACGGATTGATGTAATCGATTACCAAACATTGTGTAATCGATTACAATGTGAAAAAATGCACGTATCTGATGCTTTTAATATGTTGTAATCGATTACAAGTATATGTAATCGATTACATCATGTAAAAATTTAAAATACAAAACTCAACGGATTTATGTAATCGATTACCAAACATGGTGTAATCGATTACAATGTGTAAAACGTACATATCTGGTACTTTTAATATGTTGTAATCAATTACGAGTATGGTGTAATCGATTACATCATAGAAAATGCACAGGTCTGATGAGTTTATCAACTTGTAATCGATTACAAGGGTTGTGTAATCCATTACATCATGGAAAATGTACATGACTGATGAATTTATCAATATGTAATCGATTACCAGAGTAGTGTAATCGATTACACTGTTTAAAAACAGAACACCTATGCTTTAGTGCAAATGATTTTGGTTTTATGCATGAGTTTTTCAGAATTTAGCCTTTATCGTATAGTTAAGAGATTTTAAGATTAAGTATAGTTTTACCTAGAAGACTTAGACTACACATATGAGCTTCTTTGACTTTTGATTTGCTAGTCTTCTTTTTGCATTTGATGACATGGTGAGCATCATCAAAACCTTAGCCATAGGTTGGGAAAGATCACCATCTTCACAGTGTAATCATGCAAAATTTTAAATTATAGGAGTCTGCAAACATGTAATTGTCTGCTTTGCTTGGAAATGAACAGGTAGATATTGATTTATTCTTGCATACAAATTTACTTATCATGCATGAAAGTTTAGAAAGCTGAAGGAAATGAGGATATTGTGTGTAACATGTTTTGTATGACAATGGTGAAATATCTTTTGAGTTTAAGTGCTAATGCTTGGTTAATTGTCCCTTGATGCATGAATTATGAAAATAGAATGTTATCCATTTCGGTAATAATTGGAAGAGTAAATTGACAGAGTTCTATGAACATGTAAATGATTTGTGTTTCATTGAATGGGGAATATGAATGATTGACTTTTAGAATTATTATGCTGACCAGAAAAATGTCTAAGTCGGGGATCCTTGTTTTCTTTTATGAGTTGTTAAAGGTTAATTCCCTTTGGTGGCATTAGTGTGTATGCGTATGCTAAGTGATGAAACTTATATTTCGAAAAATGAAATAGAGGTTGGATAAGTTACCTACATGTCTTTGCGATGAATGTGTTTGCATGAACGTTGAATATTTAGATGTGTTATCATTTTGAGGTGACTTATGGTTGGTAACCCAAAATTGATTCAGAATGAAAAAGTTATTTTTGATTCTTGTGCATGAAGCTTCTAATCTATAAAAATTGATTTTTGTTAAAGATGAGTACTCGCTGTAACAGATGTATATTGGTAGTGAACACCAAATTACGTGCAGAGATGTTGAACCTCAAAAACGTATGTTGTATCATGTGTGTCGGTGATTGCTATGCATAATGGAAGTATTATTGCATAGGTGAGTTTAGTTAAATGGATTATGAGGACTCTCGTGTCCTGAATGGAATGTCACTCAAGAACTAACCAACCTTTTGAAAGTTGTGATTTGAACATTCAGTGTTGCATGAGGAAAAAGGGTTTTGAGTTATTTTGGAGTGATTATGAAAACCCTTGCTTCCTCAAGATTATTGCCATGAAACTTACATCCAATCTATTTCGAAAATCATTTTTGCAAGAAGTGTACTATTCGGCTAAACATTGATTAAGTTTCATGTTAAAAATCCAAAAGTTTAACGACTGCATCCTGAGCGAATGAAATGTTGCTAAAAACTGTGTGAAGTAACTCGAACTAAGTGTTTCTAGACATGCTTTAGAGGTGAGTACTACATGTATATTTGCAATTGTAAATGAAATATCCATACATAACGTAAATTATTAGGTGGAGTGTTTGTAAAAAAAACAAATACATAAATAAATTGCAATGAGCATTGGTGGCCAAGCATGTGATTCAATTGACTCTGTGACCTTCTATGCTTAGTTGGGACGATGAACTAGAAAATCTTCTTGAACCGCAATCGTTGTAGTAAGAATGTTTGGTTGAGTGGATAATTACTTGGTAATTTGATTTTGTACTCGGAATGACTCCAAAAATCTGGTTTGCCTAAATGATACTTGTTGGATGACTACCATGTTTCAGTGTTTAGCAAGTATGAATTGATAATTTTTGAGTAACTTGTGATTATTGCGCATGTGTGGAATGAAATGATGATTGTAGTAATAGATCGGAGAGATCCATTATGACTGAGAAGGGGTTTGGGAATCTTTATTCCGGTTGTGGTAATTTCCCTTAGTTGTTCTCATGGTTGACCATGGTATATGGACTTCTGAAGTTAGTCCATGATTTGGCTATGTGGTATCACTGTTGAGTGGTATGCGCCATAGTATGTCGTATCAAGGATCTTAATGGTTTAGACGGTTGGGTCTAAGCTTGGTTGATGGTATTTTATAGGGGATGATGGTGTCTTCATGAGAGTAACCTAATCAAATTTCAGGGACGAAATTTCTTTTAGGGGTGAAGGATTGTAACACCCTAGATTTTAAAGTCATAAAATTATAGTATCAGTCCTGGGAGTCTCGCTTGAGCGAGAGATTCTCGCCAGGGAGAGAAAGCCTCACCTGGGAGGGTGAAATCTTGGGCTATACTGGAGGATTCTCGCCTGAGCGAGAGTTGTCTCGCCTGGTCGTGAAATGGCATTTTGGGACTGTTGATAATGTGAGATTCTCGCTTGAGCGAGAGGGTCAGATCTGAGTTTTTAAAATAGGCGAGAACCCGACGAGACAACATTAAAATAGAAACCCCAAACACATTTTAGGGTTAGAACTTTGAAGATAAGAGAGAGAAGAGAGCTTTTCAAGAGCAAGAGCCTTAGGAATCCATCTTAGAGCTTGAGAAGAGGTAAACCTCTTGTTTCTAACTCTTCTTCTTCCTCTCTAACTTGTTTTGGATGTATGGATATCTTCTAAAAAATATGAGAAACCATGGAAACTCTTCCGTTTGAGTTATGGTTCGATTTATTTAGTTTCTTTCTTGTAAACTCGTGGTTTAGAGTTAATATTGAAAGAATGGAAAGGGTTTGTGGGTTGATTTATGAAAACCCCAAAACTCCCCCAAAAGGAAAATGTGGTCATAAGAGTGAATGTGTTAAATGTTATATGATGAATAATATGTTCGGTGTGGTTTGTTTATAACAATGATGTGTTATTAGTTAGTGATTTGTTATAAGAGGTGAATGGTTATTACAATAAACATGTATTGATATGTTTGTAACAATGATTGAGTGATAAGTGTTTAATGGTAACAAATGGGCGAGATTATGTGATATGAGAATGATGGTGTTATGAGCATGTGTTATAATGTTAAATACAAGGTGAATATGTATGTTTAGAATGTAACACCCTAAATTTGAAGTCTTTAAAATTATAGTATCAGTCCTGGGATCCTCGCTTGAGCGAGAGATTCTCGCTTGGGCGAGAGAGGTTCACTTGGGAGGATGAAATCCTGGGTTATACTGGAGGATTCTCGCCTAAGCGAGAGTTGTCTCGCCTAGGCGAGAAATGACATTTTAGAAAAGAAGAAGGGTGAGAGAAGAGAGCTTTTTCAAGGACAAAAAGCTTGGATACTCATCTAAGAGCTTGAGAAGAGGTAAAACTCTAGATTCTAACTTTCTTCTTCTCTTTAAAACCTATTTTGGGTATGTTGGATCTATTCTCAAAAATGAAGGAAACCATGGAAACTCATCCTTTTGAGTTACGGTTCATTTTATGTTGTTTCTCTCTTACAACTCTTGGTTTAGAGTTAGTATTTTGAAAATGGAAAGAGTTGGTGGGTTGAGTCATAAAAACCCCAAAACCCTAAAGTGAAAATGAGTAAAATGCTAGAGGTAGAATATGAGTTTACCTTCTAATGTTGAAAAATGAAATGAATAAGCATGTTTTAGATGGTTGTATACTTATGATGAAAGTAGTTTAGAAACATCTAAAATGTGACGAATATCTTGTATGGTTAAATAATGCAGTATGAGTTGTTTATGTGATATTTGGAATAAATGACTAACGTTGTGTTATGTGATGGGATGAGGAAAGATCCTAGAGTTGGCGACGGTGTTGGTGGAACTTGTGAAGTTGCCAAGAACCAAACCCAACACTCACCAAGGTAAGTATAAGTCTTTAATTGTGCATTTGGAATAGAAAATGTGTGTATTTTCTGGTTATGCAATGATTGAGTTGTGAATTACGCATTTAGTATAAACATATATGGGTGTGTTGATACTAAAGTAGGCGTAGATTTACGGAAGATGGAAAATGTGTGTATTTTCTGGTCATGTAATAATCATGTTGTGAATCATGTATTTAGTATAAACATATATGGGTGTGTTTATACTAAAGATGACGTGGATTTACGGGAAATGATTGATGGTGAATTCGAGGAGAAGAAAATATATTTTTAGCCGACCATGAATGGTTAGCAACTATGGCTTGAGTATATAAGCA
Organism: Lupinus albus; assembly: GCA_009771035.1. NCBI lineage: Eukaryota > Viridiplantae > Streptophyta > Magnoliopsida > Fabales > Fabaceae > Lupinus > Lupinus albus. Next base: position 9,191,197 of record CM020004.1, on the reverse strand, counting down.
AAACTCTGGCTTGAGTATATAAGCAAAACTCTGGCTTGAGTATATAAGCAAAACTCTGGCTTGAGTATATAAGCATGTTTTATTTAAAAATGTTAGGTATCAGTGATTACAATACACCTAGAAGGGGGGGGTTGAATAGGTGTAGCGGTTAGAGTGTCCGCTTTTCGAAAACAACACTTAATGCTGAAAAACACCTTGATTAATCGATTAACAGAACAGGATAATCGATTAACACTTTCAACACAGTCCACGTAATCGATTAACAGATTAAAGTAATCGATTAACACACCACACTTAATCGATTAAACCAAGACAGAAAGCAAATGCAAGTACAGTTTCTTGCTCGACAATTAATTGATAATGAAACGATTATACCAGGCTTACAGAATATTATCAGAGTACAAGTAAAACAGTATAGACACTACTTATCAATTAAATCTACTTGACAAAATAATCGATCAAATGCAATAAAGAGATAGAGATAGAAAAAGTCCTGCAACAAGAATTTTATCCTGGTTCGTTTGCTTGTCCACCGCAAACTACATCCAGGCCTCCCGGCTGATTTGGGAGATTTTTCTTCACTATAATTGAATGAATGTTAATTACATACACACTATCCAATTACAACAATTAGACACTTACAAGATAAAAAGAAACCTATTCTATGGTTTGACTCCCTTCCTACCGACAAAGAAAACCTTTCTTTCGGCGTAGCCCCAGCCAAGAACCTTGTTCTTTACTTATCCCTAAGTCTAACACTCAGTGAAGACACACTCAATCTCTTGGTGATATGACACCTTGAGATTCCCACAATTACAACACTTTTTCAAACAAAACAATACAGAGTAAATTTAAGCTATAACAAGACTTATATCTAACAAGATAAGGCTTTACTCTAATCACCTAATACAAGCTCATGCAGTATGAAAAATGTATTAGTGAAAAACAGAATGCATAATGTGTAAACATCTAATCAAGAATCATGTAAAAATGCAAGAACATGTGACAAGAAAAGATGAGAAATGTATCATGAAAAGCACTCAATCCTAAAGCATAGAATTCTCTCTTTTCTAAGCTCACAAATGCATTTACAACTAGATGCAACAATTAACACGAAAATATGCTCTAACTCTCTAAAAATTTAACATGCAACTTATGAGATCAATTCTGAAAAAGCAGTTTATAAAGAATTGAAATAAAAGCCCAGTTAATCGATTAACGACAGCTTTAATCGATTAAGCTTCACAAAAATGTTAGATTAATCGATTGACATTTGTTGTAATCGATTACACTGTGCAAACAGTTAGATTAATCGATTAAGCCAAGTGGTAATCGATTAACAGCACACTTTCATGTGTAAAAACTTCAAATATGTTATGCACTTAAATTCATACATGTTTAATACTTAGATTATGCCTAGAATGCATATGTACATGTATTTATATGATGCATGAACATATTATGAATGACATATCTCAAGATGAAAAAGATTTAAAAGATTTATGCAATTGAGATATGTATTAGGTGACTTAAGCCTTGGACTCAACCTAAACTAATCTAGTCTAAGCAAGATACCAATCGGAAGGCTTAAGCATGTTGATTTGTTGATGATCTTCAAGCTCATGTTAGCACAAGTTGTCCTCATCAAAACCAAGTCATATAAGGAGAGCTTTCCAAAGTGTTCCTCTTGACATGCACACTTTCAATCTCCCCCTTTTTGATGATGACAAACTCCACATCAAATGTAAATAGCTTGAAGATTGTGTTGGCAAGGTTGATATGATGCGCAAATATCGGAAGCTGTTATTTCGATCAACCTGCACAATCAGAAAACAAACAAAACAACCTTTCTCCCCCTTTTGACATTATCAAAAAGATAACCCAGGTCAAAATAGAGGCAGAGATATGAGTAATGCATAAAACACAGTTAATGAGTTAATATTGGGATATAACAATTAACCTGTTTTACATTAAAGAGGATTAAACAAGTGCGCAAGTTTATACAACAGAAATAGCCAAACAAGTAAAGTGAACAGCATACGAGATGAACCATATCAAGGCCGAAAATCTCATACGATCAAGAACCATACACATAAACATAGTAGGCTATTCGACATAGTTAAAAAAATAGCAGAAAGAGTAACAATGTTTAGCAACCAGATAAACCAGAAAATGTCAATTATCAACATAAAGAGGCACGCAACAGAAATACTCGAATCCATAACAGTATCTAAATCCAAAGAGTGCCAAAAAGAAGAAATAAACCTAAGGTAAGATATCCTAGGCCTAAAGTCTTCTAAACTAAGGTTGAGGTGGAGGATGAGGATCGTCAGTGTGATCAACAGAAGTGACAATGTTCTGATCTCCCCTGATAAGCATAGATAGCTTCTGAAATTCTGAACAAAACAAGGCATTCTGAGCTTCAGCCGTAGATTGAATCAGACTCCTCAACTCCCGAAATTGGTTATCCGAATACGCAGTTTGTCGCTCCTCATACTGTTCCATACCAGCAAAGTATGAGTCTTTTAGTCCTTGGAAGTGAAGATCCATACGGTTGTTAAGCCGTTGCTCCATAGCTTCCAATTGATCGAATCCAAAAGCAGATTTCTGAGGTGCTGATCCAGAAGGCTCCCCCTGAGCTGTAGCATGCTGATTATCTGTGTCATCCTGATTATCATCATCAGATAAATCCAGACCAAAAGTGGTGTAGTCCTCTTGGTATTGCCAAGTACTACCATACTTGTATATACCCATCTTATGTATGAGGCTTTCACCAACCAGATGATCCTTGTCGGTATATTCAACAATGATAGTATCGGAAACGTCAATGCGCAAATAGTCAACGATGCGTGATATGAAGATACTGTAGGGAAGCAGCTTCGACTGAGATAAAGATACACTGTTCATAATTTTCAAGATCTCCTCAGGCCAATTTATCATCACATTATTCTTCACTGCATACATGAAGCGTAAATCATTCACAGTAGGCTGTGCATGATTTGTGTTCCTCTGTACTAGGATGTAAGCAATAATGTAGTGTAGCAGCCTGTTCTCAACAGAAAGTGACCCAGCTTTGGTCAGTTGACCCTGAATGTATAAATGAGGGCCTCTTAGAAAAGACTTGTAGACTTCTGTAGGATCAAAATTTTCCTTTACCCAGGAACAATCTCCTATACTATATCCAGAAGACGATAAACCACCGACATTCATGAAAATTTCATCGTTGAGTTCAAACAAATTTCCAGAAATCATTGACCAATATTTTCCATCCTTATATCTAAAGTTAGCATAGAATTCCCTAACGAGAGCAGGGTAGACTTGTCCCTTTAATTCCATGAACTGAATAGTTCCCTGAGCTTCCATGTCATGCGGGAAGCTAAAGTTCTGTTCCGATAACCAAGTTAAGTCAACATACCGTATATATGTAGGTTTCCGACCTTGGAATTTCGCCATACGAGTCTCTTGCAGAATGAGTGAATAGTAGGGGTCACCACGGTCCCGAGCAGAAGGCGAACCGACCTCTCGTCTTCGTACACGAGTGGCTGATGTTTTGACCCTTTTAGGACGACTTTGCTCCATAATGTGGCAGAAACCGAAATGGCAGTGAGAGGTCAAATATGAGTGTAGGCAAACCTAACCTAGGTTATGTTTAGTGGAACCTTGGAAATGGGATATGATGAGGATGCAAAGAGATGATTCCTTGATGGTTTTAAGAGGGTTAGGAATAGGTGTTTCTACTTTTGATGCACTTTGGATTAGTTGTGTTATAGATTTAGTATCTCAAAGCAGAAAGGAGAAAGAGAGAAAACCAGAAAAAAAAAAATGTGAAACCGAGCTACTGTTTGCCTTTATAAAACTGGTTTTAATCGATTAACGGGCAGGGTTAATCGATTAATCAGTGTGAAATTTCGAATTTTTTGAAAGAACTGATGCCCAGGTAATCGATTAAGTGAAAATGTAATCGATTACTTATAGTATAATTTCGAATTTTCAAGCAACTGATGCCCAGGTAATCGATTAATTGAATATTTAATCGATTAATGCATAGAAAAGAGAATTTTTCAGGCAGTAAAAATGGTTTCAACTTCTTAAGGCTTTGGCATGCAATGTGACAGATTTATTTAAACATCCAGAATCACAAAAAATAATAATAATCAAGAGACACAAATATCGAACAGCTAAAGAAACAAAGACATAGAGAAACTAGACGATAATGTAAACACCTAAACAATTTTAATCAAGATATTGTTCATCAAGAATTCCAAGTTCTCTCCTTAGAACAAAGAAAGTATCCCTGGGAAGGGGCTTGGTGAAAATATCAGCTAATTGTTTAGAAGTTTCAACAAATTCAAGAACGCAATCACCTTTTTGTACATGATCACGCAGAAAATGATGTCTAATTTCTATATGCTTAGTTCTAGAATGCAAGACGGGATTCTTGGAAAGGTTTATAGCACTTGTGTTATCGCATTTAATAGGGATCTTTTCAATATTAAGACCATAGTCCTTGAGTTGCTGCTTCATCCAGAGGATTTGAGCGCAACACACACCAGCGGCAATGTATTCCGCTTCGGCGGTGGACAGAGCAACACAAGCTTGCTTTTTGCTGTGCCATGCTACTAATGAACTCCCCAACAAGTGACAAGTACCACTAGTGCTTTTCCGATCCAATTTACATCCGGCGAAATCGGAATCGGAATAACCTACCAAGGATAATGAGGCATCCCGAGGATACCATAATCCCATGTTAGTTGTTCCTTTTAAGTATCTCATGATTCTTTTAACAGTTGTAAGATGTGATTCTTTAGGAGATGACTGAAATCTAGCACACATGCATACACTAAACATGATATCAGGCCTACTTGCAGTTAAGTAAAGTAAAGACCCAATAATTCCTCGATACTTTGTTACCTCTATAGTTTTTCCTTTTTCGTCCTTATCTAGGTAGCAAGCAGATGCCATAGGAGTGGAAGCTTCCTTACAATTGTTCATCTCAAATTTCTTGAGCAGCTCTTTGCAATACTTTGTCTGATGGATGAAAATACCACTTTCTAGTTGCTTTATCTGAAGTCCTAGAAAGAACGTAAGTTCTCCCATCATAGACATTTCGAACTCCCCCTGCATCATCTCAGAAAAATCCTTACACAAAATATCATTAGTAGATCCAAAAATTATGTCATCTACATATATTTGCACAAGTAATACAGAGTTTTCTGATTTACGAATAAAAAGCGTTGTGTCAACCAAGCCTCTTTCGAACCCTTTTTCTAAAAGAAAGGTACTAAGTCTATCATACCAAGCTCTAGGAGCTTGTTTGAGACCATAGAGTGCCTTTTTAAGTTTATAAACATGGTTCGGATATTTAAAATTTTCAAAACCAGGCGGTTGGTTAACATAAACTTCTTCTTGAATATAGCCATTCAAGAAGGCGCTTTTTACGTCCATCTGAAATAATTTGAAGTTCATAATTGATGCAAAGGAAAGTAGCATCCTGATGGCCTCTAATCTGGCTACAGGAGCATAGGTTTCGTCATAATCGATACCTTCCTCCTGGTTGTAGCCTTGGGCCACCAAGCGTGCTTTATTTCGAATGATCAAGCCTGATTCATCAAGCTTGTTTCTGAAGACCCATCGAGTACCAATCACAGGATGATCTTTAGGTTTAGGGACCAAGTCCCAAACATTATTACGTTCGAACTGGTTTAGCTCTTCTTGCATAGCTATACCCCAGTGTACATCCTCAATGGCCTCATCAATGGTCTTAGGCTCAATTTGAGATACAAAGGCTACGAAATTACAGAAGTTTCGTAAGGAACTACGGGTTACCACTCCCGTAGATATGTCACCTATTACTTTATCGATCGGGTGAGCTTTCTTGGTTTTCCACACAATTGGCATATCTGAATGCTCCTGAGATTTGTTTTGACGTTCTTCATCGGTTGCTTCTACATTATCCATGTTCTTTGAGTATGCTTCTTCCAAAGCACCTGCAACATCATCAGAAACAGCCTTTCTCTTCTCTTTTGGAGAAGATTCATCAAACTGTACATGGATAGACTCTTCAACTTGCATAGAATACTTATTAAAGATTCTGAACGCTTTGCTATGAATCGAGTATCCCAAAAATATTCCCTCATCGGCTTTTGAATCAAATTTTCCTAAAGCCCGCTTTCCATTATTTAATATAAAACATTTGCAACCGAAAGCGTGAAGATGGGATATGTTTGGTTTACGGCCTTTTAATAGTTCATAAGGAGTTTTATTCAAATTAGGCCTTAACAATACTCGATTTATAACATAGCATGCAGTATGAACTGCATCTGCCCAGAAATATTTAGGAGTATTACTTTCATTAAGCATGGTTCTCGCTAATTCTTCTAACACACGATTTTTCCTTTCAACAACTCCATTTTGTTGTGGAGTGCGAGGAGCAGAGAACTGATGCATAATGCCGTGCTTATCACAGAATTTGTCGAACTGAAAGTTCTCAAATTCCCCCCCGTGATCACTTCGTATATATACTATTTTCAGGTTAAGTTGGTTTTGGATTTGCTTGGCAAGATTTTTAAAAGATTTGAAAGCGTCGCTTTTAGCAGATAAAAATAATGTCCATGTAAAACGAGAGAAATCATCAACAATAACTAAAGCATAGTAGCTACCACCAAAACTCATGATTTGTGATGGTCCAAACAAGTCCATATGGAGTAACTCCAAAGGTCTTGAAGTGGATATCACATTTTTGTTTTTAAAAGAATTTTTGGTTTGTTTACACTTTTGACAAGTGTCACAAATCTCTTTAGTTTTGAAATTTAGTTTTGGTAGCCCTTCAACTAGTTGGTTTGATGACAATTTATCTAGATGTTTTATATGGATGTGTGCAACGCGTCTGTGCCAGAGCCAGATGTCATCTTCTTTAGAAATGAAACATTTTGAAAATAATGTGGTGACATCATCCAAGTTAACCATGTAAATATTATTTATACGATGACCAACAAATTTAACATTATTAGATAAAATGTCACGAATGATGCAACAGTCAGAATCAAAAGATACTCGATTACCTTTGTCACAGAGTTGACTTATACTTAGAAGATTATGTTCTAGTCCTTCAACATACAGAACATTTTCAATTTGAGTATGAGATGAGTTACCAACTGTTCCGGTACCAAGTATCTTTCCCTTATTGTTGTCTCCGTACGTGACGTATCCTTTTCCTTTAAGTGATAGATCCAGGAAATTTGATCTGTCACCTGTCATATGTCTCGAACATCCACTGTCTAAGTACCATTTTTGTCCTTGTGTTCGAAGACATACCTGCAAAATAGATCACCTGCTTTTCTCAGGTACCCAAATTATGTTGGGTCCTTTTCTGTTAGTGATTAGGGAATTATCTCCCTTCTTTATCCATACATAAGCCCCGCTAGGTATACCATATTTTCTAATGTAACAAGAGTAAGAGGTATGACCATACGTATTACAATAAAAGCAAGTAGGAGAGCGCCTACGATTTTTATCCTTAGTAATAACTACAGGTTTTCTATATGGTCTCTTGTTTTTAGCAGAGCGAGTATAACCTAGACCAGTACGATCACCAACATTTCTTGTTTGACTGAGCAGAGTGTCTAATTGCTGTTTACTGTTTGTGAGACGTTCGAGTTTTTCTTTTAGTTTAAGATTGTCTTCTTGCAAAATCTCGCAAGTCTCACATACAGGCTTTAGACATAAATTATCAGCAGAGCAGTCACATGTGTTACAAGAATAGATGAGATCTAAGGTTTCATTTTCTAATTTTAATTCATCTAATTCTTTTTGTAATTGGCTTAGTTTCTTTTCATTTCTAAGGATTTCCCTTTTCTGATCAACATTAACTCTAGCCAATTTCTTTAATTCCTCATGTAACTCAACATAAGCATTATATAAAACTTCATAAGAGGGTAAGTCATCCGAAGTGGATGAGGTGTCGGAATATACCTCATCATTATCCTCGTGTGAGTCTGAGTTGCTATTGTTGTCAGATCTGACCATCAGACACAGCTTCGCTGACTCCTCCTCACTAGAAGTGCTTGATGTTGTTTCCTCCTCAGGTACATCCCATACAATGTAAGCTTTCTTGGATTTGAATTCCCTGGGAGTGCTCTTCTCTGAATCAACCTTTTTCAGATAGGTAGGACATTGAAATCTCATATGTCCGGCTTTTCCACACTCATGGCAAGTGAAGCGATCTTTGTTGTTCTTGCCTTTGTTGGTTGACTCTTTCGCTTCTTTCTTCTGAAACTTCTTGAATCCTCCTTTTCTTTTGATGAATTTGCTAAATTTGCGAACAAGGAGATTCATAGTTTCATCATCTAGATCGGAGTCAGATTCATCATCATCTTTATCTTCTTTTGATTTGGAGGTCGAGGCCTTTAATGTGATGTTTTTCTTTTTCCGATCTGAATCTTCGTGCATAGTCAAGCGCCCCAATTCCATTTCGTGCTCTTGAAGTTTTCCAAATAGAGTAGCTAGAGGCATAGAGTCCAAATCTTTGGATTCAACAATTGCAGTTACTTTTGGTTGCCATTTCCTGTCAAGACAACGCAAAACTTTATTAGTTAGTTCACCTCTGGCAAAAGATTTATCTAGAGCAACTAAATGATTAATAATATGAGTAAATCGCTTTTGCATATCACAAATTGATTCACTAGGTAACATGCGAAATAACTCATACTCATGGGTAAGCGCATTTAATCTAGCGCGCTTGACTTCGCTAGTGCCTTCATGAGTCACTTGTAAAGTGTCCCACATTTCTTTTGCATTTTGGCACTGCGAAACTCTAAAGAACTCATCATAGGATAGGGCCGATGTGATGATATTTTTGGCGCGTAGATTATGCTGCACCTTTTTGCGCTCATCATCGGTCCATAGACTTTTAGGCTTGTCTTTAGGTTCATTGTCCACAAGATGTTGTGGAACGAAAGGGCCGTTGACTACGGATTCCCAAATATCCGAGTCTATGGCTTCAATAAAAATTTGCATGCGGACTTTCCAGTAGGCATACCCTTCACCACTGAATATAGGTGGTCGATTAATGGATGAACCATCACCACCAAATGGGTTTGACGAACCCATTCGTTTTTCCCTAAGGATCACGAATACGCGGTTGAGCTAGCACTTCGCACTAGCTCTGATACCACTTGTTAGGTATCAGTGATTACAATACACCTAGAAGGGGGGGGTTGAATAGGTGTAGCGGTTAGAGTGTCCGCTTTTCGAAAACAACACTTAATGCTGAAAAACACCTTGATTAATCGATTAACAGAACAGGATAATCGATTAACACTTTCAACACAGTCCACGTAATCGATTAACAGATTAAAGTAATCGATTAACACACCACACTTAATCGATTAAACCAAGACAGAAAGCAAATGCAAGTACAGTTTCTTGCTCGACAATTAATTGATAATGAAACGATTATACCAGGCTTACAGAATATTATCAGAGTACAAGTAAAACAGTATAGACACTACTTATCAATTAAATCTACTTGACAAAATAATCGATCAAATGCAATAAAGAGATAGAGATAGAAAAAGTCCTGCAACAAGAATTTTATCCTGGTTCGTTTGCTTGTCCACCGCAAACTACATCCAGGCCTCCCGGCTGATTTGGGAGATTTTTCTTCACTATAATTGAATGAATGTTAATTACATACACACTATCCAATTACAACAATTAGACACTTACAAGATAAAAAGAAACCTATTCTATGGTTTGACTCCCTTCCTACCGACAAAGAAAACCTTTCTTTCGGCGTAGCCCCAGCCAAGAACCTTGTTCTTTACTTATCCCTAAGTCTAACACTCAGTGAAGACACACTCAATCTCTTGGTGATATGACACCTTGAGATTCCCACAATTACAACACTTTTTCAAACAAAACAATACAGAGTAAATTTAAGCTATAACAAGACTTATATCTAACAAGATAAGGCTTTACTCTAATCACCTAATACAAGCTCATGCAGTATGAAAAATGTATTAGTGAAAAACAGAATGCATAATGTGTAAACATCTAATCAAGAATCATGTAAAAATGCAAGAACATGTGACAAGAAAAGATGAGAAATGTATCATGAAAAGCACTCAATCCTAAAGCATAGAATTCTCTCTTTTCTAAGCTCACAAATGCATTTACAACTAGATGCAACAATTAACACGAAAATATGCTCTAACTCTCTAAAAATTTAACATGCAACTTATGAGATCAATTCTGAAAAAGCAGTTTATAAAGAATTGAAATAAAAGCCCAGTTAATCGATTAACGACAGCTTTAATCGATTAAGCTTCACAAAAATGTTAGATTAATCGATTGACATTTGTTGTAATCGATTACACTGTGCAAACAGTTAGATTAATCGATTAAGCCAAGTGGTAATCGATTAACAGCACACTTTCATGTGTAAAAACTTCAAATATGTTATGCACTTAAATTCATACATGTTTAATACTTAGATTATGCCTAGAATGCATATGTACATGTATTTATATGATGCATGAACATATTATGAATGACATATCTCAAGATGAAAAAGATTTAAAAGATTTATGCAATTGAGATATGTATTAGGTGACTTAAGCCTTGGACTCAACCTAAACTAATCTAGTCTAAGCAAGATACCAATCGGAAGGCTTAAGCATGTTGATTTGTTGATGATCTTCAAGCTCATGTTAGCACAAGTTGTCCTCATCAAAACCAAGTCATATAAGGAGAGCTTTCCAAAGTGTTCCTCTTGACATGCACACTTTCAAAAAAGGGAAATGAGAATCTGCTTTTAGCTAACCTTGAGGGGTGTAGCGACTTTGGCTCAAGTTATGCAGCAAAGTAAAATGAATTTCAAAAATGGTTTACTAACCCAATTTCTAATGTGGATTATCTTATGATGATGTTTATTTGAATTAACGACTTACTCCTTTGTATGTTTGTGTACTTGTCATTGATAATCACATTGCAGATAAACAGGTACATGAGGGGGACTCATTTTTGGGGAGTCTTAGGGAGCTTTACATTTTGGATTTATTCACTTGCACTATTTTGTACATGAGTGCATAGTTAATATTTTGAAAATATGATGTAACTAATGATGTAGATATAATTGCTAACATGAGGGTGTAACTCTGGATATGTGTAACTATGGGTATTTTGGAAACCCATAGCTAGTTATATGTGGTGGTTACTAAATTTTATTAATACGAATTATGTTTTTCTGTCGAATGATTTTGTATGTTATTATTGAGATAGTGTGCGAAGAGGGAAATAAGATTTGATCTAAAGATATTAAATTGGTAATGTGAATTAGGAGAGATTTGCATGGAATTGAACTAAAATGAGAAAAAAATTTCAAGGGTAAAATTTGGGTCTTTACAATATGGTATCAAAGCATAGTTATTCTTGCGGCCTAGGGTATGGCCTTACTTGCTTCTTTGTAACTTCAAAATGATTGGACTCTGTGGTTTAAGTGAACTGTTGTGTGGTAAATTGTTGATTTGTTTGGTTAAACCTGGTTTACTAACAAATGAGAATCGAGTTAAACAGGTACCCATTACAGAGATGTCTGGAAGAGGAAGAGGAAGAGGATCGGGTCAGAATGACTTATTGGCTCAGATTGCTGCAATACTGACGAATATGAACGAGAACTTACAGCACCTGAACCAGAATGCGACCCCCAGTCCGAGTTCGCAACCATTGGTTCCACCTGGGCCGGCTGAATACCGAGGTCTGGACGAATTCTGCTGGAGAAAACCCAGTCAGTTCCAAGGCAGATTCGCTCCAGATTCGGCCATTGAATGGGTCCAAGGATTGGAAAGAATCTTCAAGGCCATGAGCTGTTCTGATGCTCAGAGAGTGGCCTATGCCACCTACATGCTGGTGAAAGAGGCAGAGAATTGGTGGGAAATGACCCGGAGACAAATGGAGATCGAAGGGCAAATCATCACGTGGGAAGCTTTCAAGAGTAAATTTCTCCAGAAATATTTTCCTGCAGACCTGAAAAGGGAGAATTAGAGGGAATTCCTGCAATTAGAGCAAGGGAACATGTCGGTGGGGGAATATTCGGCCAAATTTGAAGAATTCATCCGGTATTGCCCTTATGCTGAACTAGAGTTGGACGGGAGGTCCAAATGTGTGAAGTTTGAGATGGGGTTGAGGCCCGAGCTCCGGGGGACATTTGGTCACGAAGAAATTTCTGATTTCCCTACACTAGTGAACAAGTGTAGGATGTATGAGGATAATGTGCGGAGGAGGGACGCTGCTGCTAGAAAAGATAACCCTCCAAAACACTATGGCCCTCAACGGAACTTCTCACATGACAAAGGAAAGGGGAAAATGTTTCAAGATGAGCGGAAGCCTTACTCTCCTCCAACGGGTAGTCGGGGAAATACTTCACATGGGCTGAAGACTCATGGTAATGCCAGAGGGTCACGGTTGAATTCTCCATCCTGGTGCGGCAAATGTGGCCGAACTCATGTAGGTGTCTCATGACCTGGAACGATGCTTACCTGTTTCTACTACAAGGAGGTTGGGCACACTAGGAGATATTGTCCTAAGCTAACACATAGAGTAAATGATATGAGAGCTGAGCAACCTCGATCTACTGGAAGAGTATTCACCATGAGTGGTGCTGAGACATCGGGTGTAGATGGCCTGATTAAAGGTAATTGCATGGTGGCAGGTATTCCTCTTTTAGTGTTGTTTGATTCGGGAGCGACACACTCCTTTGTATCTATTGACTGCGTGGATAAACTGAAATTGCAAACTGAGTCGTTACCATTCGACTTGGTCGTATCCACCCCAACTGATGTGTATGTGGTGGTGTTGACAGTTGTGTCTCGATTTCCGGTTGTGGTAAACGGTAGGGATTTTACCGTGGGTTTAATCTACTTACCACTATCCCAATTAGATTTGATTCTGGGAATGGACTGGTTGTCTGCAAATCATGTGGTGCTTAATTGTGCTGATAAGACCGTGAGGTTTGGGAATCTAGATGGGATTTCTGAGGAGGTCGGTTGTATGAAGCCGATGTCGGCAAAGGAAGTTAGAACTTCCTCTAAGGAGGGAGGGGCCGTGTTTATGTTGATGGCATCACTGGAGGGTATTGAGAAACCCAAGGTTAGGGATATTCCGATAGTTCGTGAGTTTCCTGAGGCATTTCCTAGTGGTATTCCGGAATTGCCTGCAGTGAGAGAAGTTGAATTCTCTATTGACTTAATGCTTGGGACGGGACCCATCTCTATAGCACCTTACAGGATGGCACCGTTAGAATTGGCGGAGTTGAAAAAGCAGGTTGAGGACCTACTGGCAAAGAAGTTTATTCGTCCTAGTGTCTCGCCGTGGGGCGCGCCTGTTTTGTTGGTTAAGAAGAAAGATGGTAGTATGCGGTTATGTACCGACTACAGGCAATTGAACAAGGTTACTATCAAAAATAAGTATATGTTGCCTACGATTGATGACTTAATGGATTAGTTGAGGGGAGCGGTGTTGTTTTCAAAGATTGACCATCGGTCGGGTTACCACCAACTTCGTGTGAAGGCAGAAGATATTCCTAAAACAGCCTTTAGGACAAGGTATGGGCATTTCGAATATTTGGTCATGCCTTTTGGCGTAACGAATGCCCCAACAATATTTACCGGCTACATGAATTGGACTTTCCATCTGTATTTGGATTCATTCGTGGTGCTATTTATTGATGACATTCTGATTTACTCCAAAAGCCGAGAGGAACATGCAAAGCACCTAAGGATTGTCCTAGAGCTCTTGATAGTTTAAAACATTATGTAATTACGGATAGATATTAGCTAACATGAGGGTGTAACTCAGGATATGTGTAGCTATGGGTATTTTGGTAACCCATAGCTAGTTGTATACGGTAGTTACTAATCAGCATTAATACGAATTATGTTTTTCTGTCGAATGATTATGTATGTCATTATTGATTCATGGATTGAGTGTGTGGAGGGAAGTAAGATTTTGAACTAAGGATATTAAATTGGTAATGTGAGTTATGAGTGATTGCATGGAACTGAATTAAAATAAGGAAAAAAAAATTTCAAGGGTAGAATTTGGGTCCTTACAGAAAGGAAGTGCAATGACATGCTTTCGAAATGAAAGGTATTTGGAATATTTTCGCCTTGTAATTTATAAATGTATTCACTCAAGTTTCCAAACCGTTCAAGTAATGTCTTTCAAAAGTAACCACTTCACTTTCATGAATAAGGTTTTAAAAAGAATTTTTGGATTAAGAAAATCGGGTCCTTATAATATGGTATCAGAGTATATGTCAACTCTGCGGCCTAGGTTATGACCTTACATGCTTCTTTGTGTAATTTGTGTGAGTTAACTACTTGACTTATGTGCATTGTTTTTGACTATGTGGTAACTGCTAATGTGAAGATGATTGTTAAATTTCTTGTGGTACGCGTTTGGTTGTCAATTTATGGTTGGATGTCTTGTTGCGAGTTATTGATGAAATGCTTGTTGAAAATTCCTTGTTGTTAATTTCGTAGAAGATTTCTTGTTGTAAAAATTTTGTTGAAATTATTGTGTGAGACCCTTGTTGGGGATTCACTGGTGAAACTCTTGCTGAAAGTTTCTGGTTGTGCCATAATTATATTGTGAATCACGTATTTAGTATAAACATATATGGGTGTGTTTATACTAATGATGGTGTAGATTTACTGTTTATGAGTTGATGGCGAAATAGTGACTGACTTGCCCTTCGTGGTATAGTGTCTGACTTGCCCTTCGTGGTATAGTGCCTGACTTTCCCTTCGTGGTATAGTGCCTGACTTGTTTTTCGTGGTATAGTGCCTGACTTGCCCTTTGTGGTATAGTGCTTGACTTGCCCTTCGTCGTATAGTGTCTGACTTGCCCTTCGTGGTATAGTGTCTGACTTGCCCTTAGTGGTATAGTGACTGACTTTCCCTTGTGGTATTGGCTCTTTGAGCAATGACTGGCTTGTCCTTCGGGGTATTGACTAATGGTAATGAATGATTAAATTGACTTTCTTGGATGTTGGCTTAACTGTTTCTATGGTTCTAATAGCACAAGACTAAGGTAATGTAAGGATAAGTCTTTATTTGTGCAATTGAAATGGAAAATGTGTGTATTTTCTGGTTATGCAATGATTGATTTGTGAATTACACATTTAGTATAAACATATATCGGTGTCTTTATACTAAAGTAGGCTTAGATTTACGGGAAATAAGAAATGGCGAAATCAAGGAAGGGAAAAATATATTTTTAGCTGACCATGAATGGTTAGCGACTCTGGTTTGAGTATATAACCGAAATTCTGGCTTGAGTATATAAGAAAAACTCCGGCTAGAGTATATGTAGCACGTTTTCTTTTAAAAGAAATGAGAATCCACTTTTAGCTAACGTTAAGTGGTGTAGCGACTTTGGCTCAAGTTATACAGCAAAGTAAATGAATTTCAAAATGGATTACTAACCTTGTTCCAATGTGTGTAACATCCCAAAATTTTCAATTCTTGAATATAGTGGATTTCAGGAAGTCTGGGAGCTACTGGGTGATTCTCGCTTGAGCGAGGGGATCTCGCCCAAGCGTGGGGCTCAACGTTATTCCCATGTATTTTCCTGGAATTCTCGCCTAAGCGAGATGGAGCTCGCTTAAGCGAGGGAGAGGCGTGGCTACTAGAAGAATCTCGCCTGAGCGAGATGTAGCTCGCTCAAGCGAGAGAGGGGTGTTGCCAATGGACAAATCTCGCCTGGGCGAGAAAATGTCGCCCAAGCGAGAGCATCAGTTCCTGAATGATGCGAAGAGTCGTGGGTTCTCGCCCAAGCGAGTTTACCCTCGCTTGAGCGAGAGTCTAAAATCTGATAACCTAAAATAGACGTCCCAAGTTAGGATAAGGGTTATTTTTCGAAAAACAAGAGAAGAGGAACGGTTTGAGGAGTAATGCACCCTTAGAGTCAAAGAGGAGACCGGAGAAGAGGTAAATCGCTTAGCCTAGCCTCTCTTATGGTTGAATGTCATCGTTTTGAATGGGGTTTCTTCTCCACGTTTAGGGATAAAACCCCATAAACCCTCTTTTGACATTGTGGTTCGTTTTGCTTTGGAAAACCTTGTAGAACTCGTAGATTATGAGTTGTTTTTCGAAATGGGAGTGTGAAGGGTTGTTTTCAAAAACCATAGAGTCATTTCAATAATTATGGAAATCTTCCTTTGGAGGATGAAGTGAATAGATGATGTTGTCTCGTGTTGTATGAGTTTTGGTTAGTATTATTCTTGTCTTGACATGTAAATTGATGTGTTGTGATTGTTGTTGTGTTGGGTTGAAAGACCCTAAGGTTGGAGGAGACGACGGAGAACGCAACTGAGCTTGAGTGCAAAGCATTAACAAATACTCAGGTGAGGGAGCAGCTTTAAAACTTGTGGTATTAGAATCTTGACATCGGAAACTCCAACGACACTCACTAGTTGGAGGATTTCAATTGGTTAACGCGATTAAACGGGAAACCTCATGAACTTCCTATTTAACCGTGTTAGTCCTACGGATTGGATTGATATGTTTAGACCTGCCCTTCGTGGTATGGAATTATACCTGCCCTTCGTGGTATGGAATTTAGACCTGCCCTTCATGGTATGGAATTTAGACCTGCCCTTCGTGGTATGGAATTTAGACCTGCCCTTCGTGGTATGGAATTTTGACCTGCCCTTCGTGGTATGGAATTTAGACCTGCCCTTTGTGGTATGGTATTTAGACCTGCCCTTCGTGGTATGGAATTTGACCTGCCTTCGTGGTACGGATTGTGGTGTACTTGTAGTGTGGACTTTGACTGTGGTTCGAGTGATGGACATTGGATTTATATTATGTATGGGTGGCATGATCATGGTATATTGGTATATGGACTCTCGTGGATGTGCTTGTGCTGTAATGTTGTATAGTTCCTGTGTAGTAATGTTCCAATGCTACTATTCTATTTAAAACCACCATGTTATATATTGCATGTATTTAATGACTGACTCTCTCTCTATGTTGTCTTGTTTACTCAATCCGTGGTAATCGGATTGTAGGTGGAGCGAAGGATTAAGAGACTGCAGAGTCATGAAGTGTTTGCATGGCATTTGGAATTAGTGTGTGTCTACTAGTTATTCTAGGGATTTGTAATTGTTGACATTGGACCCTTTTGTGGGAATTTGATCCATGTTTTGTGGTTTAGTTAATTGACTACTGATGGAATTACTGTATTGTTTTCTTACTATCGCTCTATCTATATTATTTGGAGTATTTTCTCGTTAAAGTGAAGGTTTTAAATGATATGGAATTTTATTATGTTAGAAAAGATTTGAATTTTCCGTGTTAGTAATTTGAGGCATTACAATTATGGTATCAGAGCGGAGGTTAATCCTACGGCCTAGGGTATGGCCTAACGTGCTTCTTTGTGTGATTGATGAGAATTGTGTGGTGTGTTTGACTTGTTTGACTGAGGTGAGTGGTTTGAATTGCTTGTAAGGAGCCCGAACACATAAAGAGGTTCTGTCCTAAGTTGAATAGGAATGCCAACCTTCCGAATGCTGTGAGGCCCAAGACTAATGGCAGAGTATTCACCATGAATGGTTCTGAAGCCATTGATGCTGAAGGTCTAATCAAAGGTAGTTGTGTAGTGAATGGTACTTCTTTGTGTGTGTTGCTTGATTCGGGTGCCACTCACTCTTTTATATCTTGTGAGTGTGCAGAACGTTTGAGCTTGAAAATTGATGTGTTGCCTTTTGATTTGATGGTTTCTACACCTACAAATGCACTTGTTGTAGTGTCGACCTTCTGTCATAAGTGTCCTGTGATTGTATATGATAGGACGTTCTTGGTAGATTTGATATGTTTGCCACTATCCCAGATCGATGTGATACTGGGGATGGACTGGTTATCTGAACATAGGGTCCTGCTAAACTGTTTTGACAAAACGGTAATGTTTGGAAACTCTGGTGGGATGTCCGACACACCTAAGTATCCGAAGTTGTTATCGGCCCGTGAGGTTGAAACTTCCCTTAAGGAAGGAGCACTAGTTTATGTGCTGCTTGCTTCCTTGGAAGGGGAGAAGAAGTCAGAGATGAAGGACTTGCCGGTAGTATGTGAATTTCCAGGGGTGTTTCCCGCGGAAATTCCTGAGCTACCACCAGTTAGAGAAGTGGAGTTTTCAATTGAGCTAGTGCCTGGAACCGGACCTATCTCGATAGCTCCGTATAGAATGGCACCTCTAGAATTGGCGGAATTGAAGAAGCAGATAGAAGATTTATTGGCTAAGAAGTTCATCCGTCCAAGTGTTTCACCTTGGGGTGCACCGGTTTTGTTGGTCAAGAAGAAGGATGGTTCCATGAGGTTGTGCACTGATTACCGACAGCTGAATAAGGTCACAATCAAGAATCATTATCCTCTGCCTAGGATCGATGACTTGATGGACCAGTTGAAAGGAGCCGTAGTGTTCTCAAAGATCGACCTCCGGTCGGGTTACCATCAGTTGAGAGTCCGGACCGAGGATATTCCTAAGACTGCTTTCAGAACGAGATATGGGCACTATGAGTATCTGGTGATGCCTTTCGGTGTAACTAATGCTCCTGCAATCTTTATGGAGTACATGAATAGGATTTTCCATCCTTATCTGGACTCGTTTGTGGTAGTCTTCATTGACGACATCTTGATATACTCGAGAAGTCGGGAGGAATACACTGAACATTTAAGAATGGTATTGAAGATTTTGAGAGACAACCAGTTGTACGCTAAGTTGTCGAAGTGTGACTTTTGGCTTGAGTCTGTGAACTTTCTTGGGCATGTAATAACCAAGGAAGGAGTTGTAGTGGATCCCTCTAAAGTTGAAGTAGTGATGGAATGGGCTGTACCAAGGTCGGTGACAGAGATCCGGAGTTTCCTTGGACTAGCCGGATACTATCGGAAGTTTATTGAAGGATTCTCGAAATTGGCTTTGCCTTTGACGAAGCTGACTAGAAAAGGAGAACCTTTTGTGTGGACAGCCCGATGTGAAGAGAGCTTCCAAGAATTGAAGCAGAAACTAACCTCAGCACCAGTATTAAGGTTGCCTTGCTCGGAAACGAACTTCAACGTGTATTGTGATGCTTAAAAACAAGGTTTGGGCTGTGTGTTAATGCAAGAAGGGAAAGTGGTCGCTTATGCTTCGAGACAATTGAGACCTCATGAGCAAAACTACCCTACTCATGATTTGGAGTTAGCAGTAGTAGTGTTTGCTTTAAAAATTTGGAGGCACTATCTCTACGGTGTACAGTTTGAAGTCTTTAGTGATCACAAAAGTTTGAAGTATCTTTTTTATCAGAAGGAGTTGAATATGAGGCAAAGGAGGTGGATGGAATTTTTGAAGGATTATGACTTTAGCTTACAATATCACCCTGGTAAAGCTAATGTGGTAGCGGATGCCTTGAGTCGTAAATCCTTACATATATCTGCTCTTATGGTGCACGAGATGAAAATGATCGAGATTTGAACTTAGCAGTAGAAATGAAGTCGAAGAGTGTAGTATTGGGAATGCTCAAGGTGACTAATGAGTTCTTTGATCAGATCAAAACCATGCAATTGTGGGATGTTGAACTACAGGCTAAGATTGTCTTGGTAGGTGACAACAAAGAAAAAGACCTTCAGATAGATACTAATGGTTTGTTGAGATACAAAGGAATGATTTGTGTGCCACAAGACGCAGAGTTGAGAAGAGATATTCTAGATGAGGCGCACAAGAGTAAGATGAGCATTCATCCGGGGACAACAAAAATGTATCAAGACTTGAGGAAGATGTTTTGGTGGTCGGGGATGAAAAGAGATGTAGCTCTCTACATGTCAAGGTGTTTGACTTGTCAGAAAGTGAAGATTGAGCACCAGCGGCCTGCGGGGGAACTTCAGTCATTGGAGATTCCAGTATGGAAATGGGACAGTATCTCTATGGACTTTGTATCTGGCTTCCCGAGAACGCAGAAAGGTTATGATTCGATTTGGGTCATTGTGGACCGATTGACTAAGTCTGCACATTTTCTACCGGTTAATGTAAGTTATTCATTGGAAAGGCTAGCGGAGTTGTACATAAGGGAAACAGTGAGGTTGCATGGGATTCCAGCGAGTATCGTCTCAAATAGAGATCCTCGTTTCACTTCGAATTTCTGGAGTGGCTTACAATCTGCTTTGGGTACTAAGCTGAAATTGAGTTCTGCTTATCACCCACAAACGGACAGTCAGTCTGAGAGAACGATTCAGTCCTTGGAAGACTTGTTAAGGGTGTGCGTGTTAGAACAACCCGGAAGTTGGGATAGTATGTTACCTCTGATTGAATTCACGTACAACAACAGTTTTCACTTGAGTATTGGAATGGCACCGTATGAAGCCCTGTATGGGAGGAAGTGTAGGACCCCGATCAGTTGGTTTGAGACCGGAGAGAATTTGGTGTTGGGGCCTGAAGTAGTCCAAGAGACAACCGAGAAGATTAAGAGAATCAGGGAGAATATGAAAACGGCACAGAGTAGACAAAAGAGCTACTATGACAATCAGAGGAAGCCGATTGAATTTCAAGAAGGAGATCACGTTTTTATGAGAGTGGTTCCTACCACTGGAATTGATCGGATATTGAAAACCCGAAAGCTTATTCCGAGGTTCATTAGACCATATCAGATTTTGAAGAGGATTGGTCCCGTTGCTTATCAGATTGCATTACCACCATTGTTGTCTAATCTCCACAATGTATTCCATGTGTCTCAACTACGGAAATACATTGGGGATCCATCCCATGTTATCGAACCAGATTGGATACAATTGAAGGAGAACTTGACCTTCAGGACTCCTCCGGTAAGGATTCTGGACAGAAGCATCAAGAAGTTGCGTGGGAAGGAGATTCCTTTGGTCAAGGTATTATGGAGTCAAGTAGACACGGGAGACGCTACTTGGGAAGTGGAGCATGACATGAGAATGGACTACCCGCAATTGTTCGATGCAGGTATGTTAATTTTCGGGGACGAAAATTCTTTGAGGGGAGAAGGATTGTAACATCCCAAAATTTGCAATTCTTGAATATAATGGATTTTAGGAAGTCTTGGAGCTACTGGGTGATTCTCGCTTGAGCGAGGGGATCTCGCCCAAGCGAGGGGCTCAGCGTTATTCCCAAGTATTTTCCTGGAATTCTCGCCTAAGCGAGATGGAGCTCGCTTAAGCGAGGGAGAGGCTTGGCTACTGGATGAATCTCGCTTGAGCGAGATGGAGCTCGCTCAAGCGAGAGAGGGGTGTTGCCACTGGACAAATCTCGCCTGGGCGAGAAAATGTCGCCCAAGCGAGAGCATCAGTTCCTGAATGATGCGAAGAGTCGTGGTTTCTCACCCAAGCGAGCTTACCCTCGCTTGAGCGAGAGTCTAAAATCTGATAACCTAAAATAGACGTCCCAAGTGAGGATAAGGGTTATTTTTCGAAAAACAAGAGAAGAGGAACGGTTTGAGGAGTAGTGCACCCTTAGAGTCAAAGAGGAGACCGGAGAAGAGGTAAATCGCTTAGCCTAGCCTCTCTTATGGTTGAATGTCATCGTTTTGAATGGGGTTTCTTCTCCACGTTTAGGGATAAAACCCCATAAACCCTCTTTTGACATTGTGGTTCGGTTTGCTTTGGAAAACCTTGTAGAACTCGTAGAGTATGACTTGCTTTTCGTGGTATAGTGCCTGACTTGCCCTTCATGGTATAGTGCCTGACTTGCCCTTCGTGGTATAGTGTCTGACTTGCCCTTCGTGGTATAGTGCCTGACTTGCCCTTCGTGGTATAGTTCCTGACTTGCCCTTAGTGGTATAGTGACTGATTTTCCCTTGTGGTATTGGCTCTTGGAGCAATGACTGACTTGCCCTTCGCGGTATTGACTAATGGTATTGAATGACTAAATTGACTTTCTTGGATGTTGGCTTAACTGTTTCTATGGTTCTAAGAGCACAAGATTATGGTAATGTAAGGATAAGTCTTTATTTTTGCAATTGAAATGGAAAATGTGTGTATTTTCTGGTTTTGCAATGATTGAGTTGTGAATTAGTATAAACATATATGGGTGTGTTTATACTAAAGTAGGCGTAGAATTACGGGAAATGAGAAATGGCGAAATCAAGGAAGGGAAAAATATATTTTTTGCCGACCATGAATGGTTAGCGACTCTGATTTTAATATATAAGCGAAATTCTGGCTTGAGTATATAAGCAAAACTCCGGCTCGAGTATATGTAGCACGTTTTATTTTAAAAGAAATAAGAATCTACTTTTATCTAACCTTGAGTGGTGTAGCGACTTTGGCTCAAGTTATGCAGCAAAGTAAATGAATTTCAAAATGGTTTACTAACCTTGTTCCAATGTGTATCATTGTTGAATTGCCTACCCGAAGTGGTAGTGGACCATTGTGGAATTGCCTACCCAGAGTGGTAGTGGTCCATTGTGGAATTGCCTACCCGAAGTGGTAGTGGATTACCATTATATTACCTACCCGGAGAGGTAGTGGATTATCTTTTGTACATGAAACTTTTGGTCTATGATGATTGAACTTTTGTAGTTGAATATTTGCAATGCACGATATAGTGGTACTGAACTCAAATTAACTGCTTTGATATTGTGCTTACAAAACTTGTTTCTAATTCATGTGCGTCAGTAATTGTTATGCATAATTGCAATGTTATGGTATAAGCATGTTTCTGTAAGTGTACTATGTGGACTCTCATGTCCTGGATGAAATGTAACTCCAGAACTAACTAGCTTTTGAAAATTTTGATTTGGGAATTCGGTGTCGAATGAGAAAATGGGCTTTAAGTTATTTAGAAACGATTATGAAAAAAAAACTTTCCTCCACAAGATTATTACCATGAATCTTACATCTAATCTATTTTCGAAAATAATTTTTGAATGAAGTGTACTAATCGGCTAAGCATTGAGTAAGTTTCATGTTGAAAATCCGAATGTTTAACAATCGTATCTTGGATGAGTGTGATGTTGTTAAAAATCTTGTGATGTAATTATGACCATGTGTTTCTGGATATGATGTAGATTTGAGTACAAAATGTATGCCTACTATTAAAGTTGAGACTATTAACTACCAAATCTTCTTTACAGCATTCGTTTGTGGTAGAAAAGGTTGGATTGAATTAGATAAAGAATTGGTTATTTCATTTTGTACTGGAAGGGACTTCAGAATCTTGCTTATCTAAATTGGAACTATTTTCAGGAGTGAAATGAAATGGCGTTGTTTCCATCGAGTAGATGTCGATCTAGTTTTTGCGTTTTTGATGCGAACTAGTGCATCTTGATGAAAGATGGGTATGGAGTCCCACTTTCTTTCGAATTTGAAGGTGTCGTTGTGAATCTCACTACTTTTGTAATCGTTTTGAAATGATAATTGTAGTGATAGATCGGGGAGATCTAGTGGGATTGCGAGATACTTGAGAATCTTTATTTTCGATTGCGATAAATTTTCTCTTAGTATTCTAATGTTTGACTTTGGTATTTGGACTCTTGAGGTTAGTCCATAATCTGACTATATGGTGTCATGGTCGTGTGATATGTGCCTTGGTTGTAATCTAAGTAATCTTAATGGTTTAGACGGTTGGACCTAAGCTTGGTCGAGTTTATCTTGTGCCTACAGTCTAGGCGATGTTAATGTCCTCCTGAGAGTAACCTAAAAAAATTTTGGGGACGAAATTTCTCTTAGGGGGGAAGGATTATAACACCCAAATTTATTCTCCTTGAAATTAAGTAACAGTCCTGAAAAATGGGGCATAATGTCAGATTCTCGCTTGAGCGAGAGGATCAGTGTTTTGAATTTAGAAATTCTGGGAGTCTCGCCCAAGCGAGGAATGGGTCGCTTGAGCGAGAGAAAGCCTGGGCGGGTTGTGAGGTTCTCGCTTGAGCGAGAGAATCTCGCCCAGGCGAGAGGGTCCGTGTTTTGAAAATTAAAATATCGTGGGCTTCTCGCCCAAGCGAGATATTCTCGCCAGGGCGAGAGTGCCCAACTATAAAAGAAAAGAAAGGGTTTCACAAACCCTAATCTTCATTTTCTTTTCTCCCCTTTCACTTCCAATGGCGGCTCCCCATGGATTTCGACTCTTTCCTCCACTAAACCTCAAAAACACATCAAAACCTCTTCCTCTTGCTTCTTAATGGAACATTGGAGAGCTTTAGAGATGAACAAGGCAACAATGGAGGTTGAAGGAGATGGAGGGAGATGGAGCTCTTTGCGGATCCATGGAGCTTACGCAACCTAAGGTGAGGGAGAAGACCATTGTGGTCATAGAGTATTTCATTAGAGTCATCATCTCCGATTTCCCTCAAGAATCGGAGCATATTAACGGATAGAAACTCCCTTGGAAGTTTGTGGTCCATGTGAGAGTTTTTATTTTACATGAGGATGTATTAGCCATAAAAATGGAGATATATGTGTGGGGAAAACCGTTTATTTAAGTAAAACGCAATATGCTCATTTATTGTAATACACCGTCATGAAAGATGGTTCTAACGTTAATGTGTTATATGATGAAGAATATGTTGTGTGTGGTATGTTTATAATAAAGATGGTAATATGTGTTGTTTAATGGTAAAAGTAGAAATGGTTATGTTTTGTGATAATGATTGTATGCGAGTTGTTAGTTGTTATAAACATATATTGGTGTGTTTGTAATAATGAATGTGTGATGGGTTGTTAATGTGTTAAAATGGAGATGGGTATGTTTGTAATAAAGGACGTGTGGCATTGAGATCACCTTCGTGGTGTAGACTTACCCGATGTGGTATTGAATCACCTTCACGGTGTAGACTTACCCGACGTGGTATTGAAATCACCTTCACGGTGTAGACTTACCCGATGTGGTATTGAATCACCTTCACGGTGTAGACTTACCCGATGTGGTATTGAATCACCTTCACGGTGTAGACTTACACGACGTGGTATTGAAATCACCTTTACGGTGTAGACTTACCTGATGTGGTATTGAATCACCTTCACGGTGTCGACTTACCCGATGTGGTATTGAATCACCTTCTTGGTGTAGACTTACCCAACGTGGTAATGAAATTCCCTTCTGGTGTAGACTTACCCGATGTGGTATTGAATCACCTTCATGGTGTAGACTTACCCGACGTGGTATTGAAATCTCCTTTGCGGTGTAGTGTTGCCCGAGGTGGCATTGAATAAATAAATGTTAATCTTAGTGGATGGGAGTACAAAGGAGTTACGTAATGAAAAGGAAAGTGATTTGAAATGAAATAAATATGCATGCTATAGGATATATATTGTGGGATATATATACTATAAGGTTAATATGAATGATGATAAATGAGTATGTTTGAAATGAAATAAATATGCACGCTATAGAATATATATTATGAATGAGGAGAAATGAGTATGTTTGAATGTAAGAAATATGCACACTATAGAACATATATATTATGGGATATATGTGTACTATAGGGTGAATATAGATAATATGTGATGAATAAATATGCACACTATAAAACATATATATTATAGGATATATGTGTACTATAGGGTGAATATGGATAATATGTGTTGATTTGTATATGTTTAATATCATTGATGTTAGATGTATGCTTGTAATACTTTAATGTTATTACTCCATGTAAATCCACGCTACGGTCGCCGTAGTTGGTTTTTACTCCCTCTCTCTTTCCTTGTATATGTTGTGTATTTGAGTTCAGGTTGTGGCGGTAGCGCATTGGACGTTTGCGGAGAAGAGTACATGGTAGAGTAGTGTTTTATGTAATTGACATGTTATATGATAATGTTGGTAATAGGAGAACCTTGTTGGTTTAATTCTTTTGTAAAATGGAACTTCTCCTAAAGTGTATAATGAAGTGGATTTAATATTTGTAATTAAAAGTGTACTTTCTTAAAGGGTAATTGTTTAGATTATGTATTTGAAAGGAAGTGCAATGACATGCTTTCGAAATGAAAGGTATTTGGAATATTTCCGCCTTGTAATTTATATATGTATTCACTCAAGTTTCCAAACCGTTCAAGTAATGTCTTTCAAAAGTAATCACTTCACTTTCATGAATAAGGTTTTAAAAAGAATTTTTGGATTACGAAAATCGGGTCCTTACATCTGCCTCATCAAGTAATCGCTTAGTCGAATAGAATAATTAGTTATCTCCCTCATATATTGAATTCTTCAGGCATTTCAATGCTTGGTAATTGGCTACTATACCAAATAATTGATTATTTTATCCCAAAATATCTAAAAATGAAGCATTTAAATAAATAAGAGAACACATAGGCATTGAATAATCATCATGAATCAAACATATATGAATATAAGCATGTTAAGACAAGTCAACTTCATCTAAAATGCCTAGTTATCTTCTAATTTTGAAAAAAAGTTATTTTTCTAAAGGCTTAGTGAATATGTGTGCAAGTTGGTCATGAGCATTAATAAACTCTAAGAATACATCTTTCTCTTGGACATAGTCCCTCAAGAAGTGGTGTCTTATTTCAATGTATTTGGTTCTAGAATGCATCACTGGATTCTTTGTGAGGTTTATAGCACTAGTGTTATCACATTTCAAAGGAAAGCATCCCAATTCCAAATCATAATCACGCAATTGTTGTTTAAACCACAACACTTGGGCACCCCAACTACCTATTGTCATGTAGTCTACCATAGCAATACATAGAGCAACACAAGCATGTTTCTTTCATGACCACAATACTAAAGCATTTCCTAAAATATGACAAGTACCACTAGTACTTTTCTACTAAGTTCTGCAATCACAAAAATTTGAATCTGAATTTCTACTAAGTCATACACACTCCCTTTAAGATACTATAGCCCACCATTTTTTGTTGCGTTGAAATATTTCATAATTCGTTTGACAGCGACATACAAGCATCATTTAAATTAAAGCAACTAGAGAATCCCCTATTTATATCAGCAATGATGTTGTCGATATGATGATCTCTATCAGTTCTCCATTATGTGGGCAAGTCATGCTCATTAGCTGAGGTAGATCACCATCTATCTTCATTTGGTCCAGGTTGTTTGTTTTATCAATAATGGATGTTTCTCCTTGAGAAGTGCTTGGTAAATCATCATCATCATCAAAAACAACATTATCCGTTTTAGAGGGGTTAGTTTCGTCAAATGATACATGCATGAATTCTTCAATGATTAAAGTTCTCTTGTTGAAAATTCTATAATATTTAATTGTAAGAGAATAACCAAGGAAAAAATATCATCACCTTTTGCATCAAAATTATCAAGGTTGTCTTTACCATTATTTAAAAAAAAATTATAACCAAAGACATGCAAATGAGAAATATTTGGTTTCTACCTTTATGCAATTCATAGGGGTTTTCTTAAGAATAGGTCTTATTAAAACATGGTTGGACACATAAAAAGTCATACTAACCATATCTGTCAAATAATATTTTGGAAGATTGGTTTCATTCAACATGGTAGGGGTAGAACTTCTAAGAACCTAATCTTTCTCAATACAAAACAATTTTTTTAGGTGTTCTAGGAGCAGAAAAATTATGTGATATTCCATACTTATTACCTATTCTTTGGACTTCTATAATTTTTTTTCCAAATTGCGACTTCTGTTGTTTTGTTTATTATGATTAAGACATAATGTTGTAACTTTACAAACATTGGGTTGGCCAATCCTGGAAGGACTTGATTTTTCTTGGTCCACATGGACGTCCCCCTTGTGCATTTATAAGAAAACTTAGGAAGATCACATGATCCACACAGAATGAACACTTTTCAAAGTTGGCATAGAGCTTTTCAGCTCTTAGCACGATCAGAACACTCATGAGATGTTCATAATGCTCAGCCTCAGTTTTACTATAGATTAATATGTCGTCAAAGTAGACGATAATAAATTTCCCCAAAAAATCCTTCAGTACATGGTTTATTAGTCTCATGAACGTACTTGGGGCATTAGTTAGCCCGAAAGGCTTAACTAGCCACTCATATAAATCAATTTTCGAAAATATGCATGCACCATAAAGATCATCTTATAAATGGTCTAGTATAAGGATAGAATGGCGATACTTCACTGTTATGTTGTTGATGGCCCGACAATCCGTGCACATCCTCCAACTTCCATTTTTCTTGGGCACCAGAATCACAGTTACAACACATGAACTCATGCTTTGTTATACCCAACCCTTCTACATCAGCTCATCGATTTGCTTTTGCATTTCCTGTGTATCATGGGTGTAAGGACCCAAATTCTACCCTTGAAAATTTTTCGTTTATTTAAAATCTTTCCTTACCTACATTCATTATTTTACTGAAAAACCTTCAGGAATCATTACTTGACACTAATCTTTTAACCTATTATATTATCATGAAATTCATGTTGTGGAAAGACATAATTCATTCATTTAGTAATTACCACATACAACCAGTATGGGTTTCTAAGAGTTATAACCTCCATAACTACATATCTCAGTATTATCCTAATCAGATTTACATTCATCCCAAAATGTTATCAAATCAACTACAATGTTAAAGTAGCGATAAAGACAATCAAGTTAATAAACACATAAGCTTCCTAAGTGAGCTTCCTCCTCAAATCTTTCATTTACCTAAAATGGGATTATCATAAACAACACACAAAACAAGGGAGTAAGTCATTAGTTCAAAAACTAACATTACATGATAATCCACATGTCAAATACGATTAAGCTTTAATATAATTTATAATCACAGATACGTAAATGTAAGTATTCATATCTTACTCCTTTCACTTCCACGTTATTCATATTCATCCTATAGTATATATATCCCATAATATATATCCTATAGCATGAATATCTCTTTTATCCTTCACATCCTCATTTCCATCCTTCATATTCACCCTTAATCGTATTCATCGATTTCATTTCCCATACCACATCGGACAGGTCTAGTTTATTCCCATACCACATCGGGTAGGTCGAGTTATCCCCATACCACATCGGGCAGGTCGAGTTATCCCCCATACCACATCGGGCAGGTCGAGTTATTATCCATACCACATCGGGCAGGTCGAGTTATTATCCATACCAGATCGGGCAGGTCGAATTATTATCCATACCACATCGGGCAGGTCGAGTTATCCCCATACCACATCGGGCAGGTCGAGTTATCCCCATGCCACATCAGGCAGGTCGAGTTATCCCCCATACCACATCAGACAGGTCGAGTTATCCCCCATACCACATCGGGCATGTCGAGTTTACAATAATCCACTACCACTCCAGGTAGGATAACCACAATAATCCACTACCACTTCGTGTAGGGTATCAACAATAATCCGCTACCACTTCGGGTAGGGTATCAATAATAAACCGCTACCACTTCGGGTAGGGTATCAACAATAATCCACTACCTCTCCGGGTAGGGTATCAACAATATTCTTACAAACACATTACCTCTTTCACATACCTCATTCACATCAGCGAGTATGATTTAGAGACACTTATCCCTTACCTTGGTGAGTTTTGGGGATCGGTTCCGAGTAACTTTAAAAGTCTCCTCCGCGATTTCCTCCAACCTTAGGATCTTTCCTCATTTCCACCAATAACAACAATGTCAGTCATTTATTCAAAATAACACATAAACAACTCGTATTTCATCATCAAACATACAAGGGATTCACATATTTTCAAGATTTCCAAAACTACTTCAATACAACTTTCCAAACATCTAAACATACATGTTCATCTCATATATCAACATCAAAGCACAAACTCATCATCCACATTTAACATTTCATCCATTTCTCTTTTTACTCATATTCTCATTTTGGGGCTTTATGGGGTTTTCATGAATAACTCACAAAACCTTTCCTTTCATCAAATACCAACTCTAAACCAAGAGTTTACAAGAGAAAAACAACATAAAACGAACCATAACTCTAAAGGATGAGTTTCCCTGGTTTCTCATGTTTGGAAAAGAGATCCAACATACCCAAAACAAGTTAGAGAAGAAGAAGAAGAGTTAGAAACAAGAGGTTTACCTCTTCTCAAGCTCTAAGATGAGTCCTAAGGCTCTTTGCTCTTGAAAAGCTCTCCTCTCTCTCTTCTCTTCAAAGTTCTCACCCTAAAATGTGTTTGGGGTTTCTATTTTAAAGAGGAGTCTTCGGGTTTTCGCTCAAGCAAGCCTATTCTCGCTTAGGCAAGAAAATCCCGCCTTTTTAAAATTTCAGATCTGACGCTCTCGCTCAAGTGAGGGATTCTCGCTCAAGCGAGAATCTCACAGTCTCAACAAGCTTCCTCTCGCTCAAGCGACCCATTCTCGCTTGGGAGAGACTCCCAGAATTTCCAATTTCAAAGCACTAATCCTCTCGCTTGGGGGAGGTCCTCTCGCTCAAGCGAGAATCTGGCAGTATGCCCTATTCCTCAGGACTGTTACCTAATTTCAATGAGGATAAATTTGGGGTGTTACAATGGGGGTTGCTCCGATTGGCAGGCCTATTGGGCAAAGAGGCCCCCATGATGAGGTCGATATGATGTTCTATTCCCCTCAAGGGTGGAAGACTATGTGGGACTTCCTTGGGGAACACATCTTCAAACTCTTGCAAAAATCCTTTTATAAAGGTTGGTAGTTCATCAGCAACAGCATAATTTTTTAGCACAAAATCCCTACAATATAGTAGGTAGAAGGGTTGCTTTTAAATTAAAGCGCCCTTTACTTCACCCCGAGAGGCTAGCAAACTCTTTTTCTTTTCTTTCTGTTTTTCCTTTTCAATGTTTTTCTCTTCTTTCTTTCATTACTATTTTTTTTCTGGATCTTCTTGTTTTGTTTCTTTTTTCTTTTCTTGATCCATTTTTTATGTCAATTTTTTTATCTTCACTTACTTGTCTTGGAGACAAGGGTGAGAGTACAATCTTTTTTTTGTCTACGAACAAATGTATACTTGTTGGAAAACCCATCATGGATGGCTTTCCTATTGTACTGCCAAGGCCTTCCTAATAGCATGTGGCTGGCCTCCATGGTGACTACGTCACACAATACAGTGTCCCCATATTTCCCAATGGAAAATGGGACCTCATCTTGCTGGTTGACAACCATTTCTCCAACCTTGCTCAACCATTATAGCCGATTAAGGGGTTGGGTGGGTCCTTGGAGACCTCTTCTCTTGAGGTCTCCAACTCCGATTCCACCACTCCATTTCTGGCCACCATAGTTCTCCTTGTTGGAAATTGAAAAGCAATATGACCATTCCCTATGCACTTGAAACATTTGACCTTCTGACTCTGATTTGTGGTCTCTATGGCCTTCTTTCCAATGTTAGTGATCACGACGTCCTTTGATGTTGAAGACCCTCCTTCTTAGCTTGTCTTTCCAAGTAGACGACTGAAACTTAGGCGTGTTGGTTGAATAAAACTTAGACTTCCTTCTCTTCAACCGTTTCTCCACCTTCATTTCTTTCTGCACCAAGTCTTCCAACTCTACCTTGCTTTCTGCACCAAGTCCTCCAACTCTACATGGATGTCCTGATGATAAGACGGGGGCATAAACCTCCTTCTCATGACCGTCTGCATCTCCTCCCACATGCTTACGGGCTGAGCACCACACCTCCGCCTATCCTTTTGTTGTTGGTCCCACCAGACCATAACATATTCCTTAAACTCCAATGCGGCCACCTTCACCCTCTTCTATTCTGAATAGTTATGGCAATCGAACACTTGTTCATCACCATGAATGTAGGGACTTTGATTTGTACTCCCTCCATTCGGTCATCCCTACTTCTTTCCATTTGGCCCTCTTCCTCATTCCTCCTTTCCCTCCACCTCCTTCTTTTTCTTTATGATTCTGAATCGGTTGACTCATCATCATTGGTTTGTCTTAGGTTCCGTTGAACCCTCATTTCCTCCATCTGTTGTTGAAGGATTTTGTATTGATCATGGATCTCATGTAGGGCGGCTGTAAAGGTTGTTGTTCTAGGTGACACCACTGATGATGTAGTACTATGTGTAGAAGACATTCCTCACTCACTTTCACTCGCTCACTATTCACTCTAATCTCTCCTTGGGATTCTGGATTGAACCAAGAAAGTTCAGAAGACAATTATTAATGGCGATATATATTGTGGCTTATCAAACAACTTTAAGGTTGTTGATGTTTGGATGAGGCTACACTGTTTGGAACTTAGTTTTTGACTTTGGGTTCGGCTGGATTTGTGTTTGACACTTTTTGACTTTGGGTTCGGCTGGATTTGTATTTGACACTTTTTGACTTTGTGACTTTGGGTTCGGCTAGAATCATGTTTGATTCCTTTTTTATTTTGGTTCGAACACTTTGACACTTTTCAACCCCACTTAAATTCGGTTTGACACACTTTTGATACTTCAAACAATGCTAGCTTTTGATACCACTTGATAGCAACCTCCTTATGGGGGTTGGTATGTGAAGAAGATCTTGCTCCTAACCTTGACATGGTTTTGATGAAGACACCAACATCGTAAAAAGAAGAAAGGAAGAAGACTTATCAAGACTATCGAAGACAAAGAATCAAGATTTAGAGTCTAAGTCTTTAGTTACTTCTATCCCAAAACTCATTTATTACCTTAGTTAATAATGCTCAAAACTATTTTCATGAAAATCTGAAAATTCTAAGTGAAAATAAAAATAATTTTCGAAAACAACATGTAACGGGTTACTATACTTGAGTAACAAGTTACATGATTGACAAAAGAGTTATCCATCCTCCAACGTCTAAGAGTAGTTCATTATTGTCTTTAAAGTAACATATTAACATTTTGAGAAAACATGGTAATCGATTACTCAAAGAGCTGTAATCGATTACACTAAGGCAATTTCACAAGACTGCTGGACATTACCTTTGAGTAATCGATTACTCAAATACAGTAATCAATTACACTGTGTGAAATTCGAAATAGTTGTTAACAGGATAGTTGGGTAATCGATTACCCACTTGCTGTAATCGATTACTAAGAGTTGTTGTATCAGTTTTCAAATTTCAAAGTGAAAAGGTTTCACTCAAAACTGATTTTTTTCATTGCAATCGAAACATACACTTCCCTAGAGGTGTTATGGTTGATTGGGAAGCCTATATGAAGGCATTGAAACACTCTTAACAACAACACAACTCAAATTACAAACTCTCATTGAAACTCTCTTAAAGCTCTCACACTTTCTGAATTTTCTGCACTTGTAAGCAACATACTCTCAAACTTTCTAAGTTATTTCAGAGTTGCTTCTAAGTGTATTCTAAACTTTTTCAAAGTACAAAGAGCATTATTATCTATTGTATTAGAATTGTTTTTGGATTACAAGTCTAGAATTTTCATATACACTTGTAAAGGTAATCCAAGCCATATTGTATATTCTTCACTTTTGCTAAGTACACTTTCTTTCACAAGGGTGTGAAGAGAAAGGGGTTGAATGACTTGGAATAGTGTTTTCCAAGGGTGTTAATTGGAATAGGGATTTTTCAAGGGATTAAGTATAAGTGAGTGTGTAAGGTACAAGTAGATCTCGGGGTGAGATATTTGTAATTGCAACTCATTATATTTAATAAAGTAATCTCTTGCGCGTCAAGAGTACTGGACGTAGCCTTCGGTGGACAAGAAGTTGAACCTGTATAAAAACACTTGTGTACTCTCTTCTCCTTATCTTTGTTATATTTCTATCTTTCAAAGTCAATATTTTTTTGCATACTTTTTCCGCTACACTTTAACTTTGATATTGCAGAAAAATTGGCTATCGTTTTGCAACAACTAATTCACCTCCACCCCCCCTCTTAGTTGCATTCTCATTCTTACAATTGGCACCAAAGCTATTTTGAGTAAGTTATTCTCAAAACCTGATCCTACTAAAAGATGGCCTCAAGATCATTCCTAGGAGAAGGCTCCAACATTAATAGACCTCCAAGCTTTGTTGGAGAGTGTTATGACTTCTGGAAAATCCAAATGAGGATTCTTATAGAGTCACAAGACTTAGATATATGTAATGCGATCAAGGAAGGACCACATGTGCCATTCACCGTGATCAACAGCACAAGGGAGACAAAATCAAAATCTTCATTGAATGATAAAGATAAGAAGAAAGTACAATATGATTTGAAGGCAAAGAACATCCTCACATCGGTGCTTGAAATTGAAGAATTCTTTAGAGTGACCAACTGCAAATCCTCTAAGGAAATGTGGGACACTTTAGAGACCACACACGAAGGTACCGAAGAGGTAAAGAGATCAAGACTAAACACTCTTTCCCAGGAATACGAAATGTTTCGTATGAGACCTGGAGAGAAGATCTTGGATCTTCAAAATAGATCCACTTATCTCACCAACTATCTTATTGCACTTGGCAAAGTGCTGTCAAACAGTGACTTAAACCTTAAATTTCTAAGATCACTAACAAGAACATGACAACCAAAGTTTACGGTCATTTCTGAAAAGAAAAGTCTTTCAAAAATGTCTTTGGCTGCTTTGTTTGGAAAGTTGCGGGAATAAGAACTCGAATTGAGTCAACTTGATCAAAACGAAGAACAAAAGAAGAAGAACAAAAAAAATTTCTCTCAAAGCAAAAATTGAGAAATATGATTCATCGGAAGATGAAGACGACAAGGAAGAGACTGATGACATGAGTCTTTTCCTAAAGAAGTTCAACAAGTTTCTTAGAAGGAACAAAGGCGCAAGAACCGGCCAAATGAAGAAGCTCTCTAAACGCAATGAGGCCTCTACTTAAAACTAGAATTTTACATGCTTTGAGTGTGGCAAGCCTGGCCACATGAAGATGGACTTTCCAAACATCAAGAAAAGTTCTTTCAAAGGAAAGAACAAATTAAAGAATGAACGAAAAGCCTACATCGCTTGGGAAGACAATGACACGAGTTCAGTCTCTAAACCAGAAAGCGAAGAGCAGGCACATCTCTCCCTAATGACGTCTCATCATTCAGACGATGAAGAGGTAAATGAGTCTATCCCTTTTTCTTCTTCTGAATTACAATCTGCTTTTAATGATCTACATGATGAATACATGAAATTAACGAAAATGTTTCTAAAACAAAAAATCTCAACTAGATTCTCTTAGAAACAAATCATCATCATCCTCATGTCTAAATTGCATTACTCTTGGTGAAAAAGTTTCAACATTGAGTCTTGAACTCAATAAAATGAACAAGAGTAGCAAACGCTTGAGTAAGATCATTAATGATCAAAGACACTCTACGGATCGAAGAGGTCTTGGCTATGCAAAAGGCCCTGCTCTTAAAAAGCAAAGTAAGTCTATCATGACAGACTTTCAAAAATCATGTACCCATGCATCTGGACATAGTAAAAACAAAACTAGGATACATAAGCACCAACTCATATGCTCTTATTGTAAAAATCATGGGCACACACCAAATACTTGTTCTACTATAAAATATGGTGTTCCCTTAGGACATTCTATATGGATTGAGAAAGAATCTAACAATGTAGGACCCAAGAGAAGTTGGGTACCTAATATAACTTAACCTATTATGCAGGTAAATTTGTGTGCCGCCCGCAATTTATGGTACTTGGATAGCGGCTGTTCAAAGAATATGACAAGCGATAAAAGTAAATTTTTTGTCCTCACTGCAAGGGACAAAGGCTATGTCACATACGGTGACGACAACAAGGGAATAATACTTGGAGTCGGTAGAATCGGCAAGCCACCCTCAACAACCATAGAAGGTGTGTTATATGTGGAAGGACTTAAGCACAATCTTCTAAGCATAAGTCAACTATGTGACAAGGGCTTCCATGTATCATTCTATCCAGATAAGTGCATCATTGAATGTAAGAAATTTCTAAACTCTAAACTTGTTGGTAAGAGAACTAATAACATTTACATGATAGACATAGATTCATCTCTTCATATAACATGTTTAGTAGTAAATGACAATCATGATGCGTGGCTTTGGCATAGGAGAATTGCTCACATTTATATGGATCATTTGAATAAGCTAATTAAGAAAGATTTGGCTGTTGGTTTACCCAAGATGAAGTTTGTTAAAGACAAACTATGTGGTGCATGTCACATGGGTAAACAAACAAAAATTTCTTTCAAGCCAAAGCATATGGTTTCTTCTAATAGACCATTGTAGTTACTACACATGGACTTATTTGGCCCTTAAAGGACAAAAAGTTTTGGTGGTAACTACGATGCTCTTGTTATAGTAGACGATTTTCCACGTTATACTTGGACTCTATTCTTAGTTCATAAGAATGAGGCATTCAAAGCTTTTTTCACTTATGCTAAAAGAGTCCAAAATGAAAAATCACTTAAAATTGCTGCTATAAGAAGTAATCATGGGGAGAATTTCAAAATGCTTCTTTTGAGAAATTTTGTGATGATCTTTGGATTAATCACAATTTCTCTGCTCCTAGAACACCACAACAAAATGGTGTTGTAGAGAGAAAGAATTGGTCTTTAGAAGAACTCGCTCAAACAATGTTAAATGAAACTAACCTCCCAAAGTACTTTTGGGCTGATGCGGTAAGTACCGCTTGTTATGTTTCAAATTGAGTTCTCATAAGACCTATTCTAGAGAAAACCCTCTATGAACTCTTCAAAGGAAGAAAACCAAACATGTCACACTTGCATGTATTTGGCTGTAAATGTTTCGTTTTAAATAAGGGAAAGGAAAACTTACGCAAGTTTGATGCAAAGGCCGATGAAGGAATCTTCCTAGGCTACTCTCTCACGAGTAAAGCTTATAGAGTTTTTAATAAAATAACTTTAGCCATGGAAGAATCCGTTCACGTCTCTTTTGATGAAACCAATCCCTTAAACAAGGAAATGTTAAATCTTGATGAAGAGGACTTGCCAAGTTCCACTATCAATGATAATGTTATTATGGAAACTACACCTAATGCAGAGCATGTGGAAGTGGATGATAATCTATCCTTTCAAGAAGAGCATATTCACTCTGATTTACCTAAAGAGTGGAGAACTCATCGAGATCACCCTATAGACAACATCATCGGTGATAGAAGTCAGGGTATCACTACCCGCTTAATGCTAGAAGATGCATGTCTAAACATGGCCTTCGTCTCTCAAATAGAACCCTCAAAGATTGATGAAGCAATCGAGGATGAACACTGGATTCTTGCTATGCAAGAAGAACTTAACCAGTTTGAGAGAAACGAAGTTTGGGAACTTGTTCCTAGACCTAAGAATAGGCATGTAATATGAACTCGTTGGCTGTTCCGAAATAAATCAAATGAAAATGGCATCATCGTTAGAAACAAGGCTAGGCTAGTAGCCCAAGGATAAAACCAAGAGGAAGGTATAGAATTTGATGAAACCTTCGCTCCGGTTGTTAGACTTGAAGCTATTAGATTACTGCTTGCATATGCATGTTCTTTGAACTTTCAGCTTGAACAAATGGACGTAAAGAGTGTGTTACTTAACGGGTATATACAAGAGGAAGTATTTGTAGAACAACCTCCTGATTTTGAGGACTACAAACATCCCTCTCATGTATACAAGTTAAAGAAAGCCCTCTATGGTTTAAAGCAAGCTCCACGTGCCTAGTATGATCGTCTAATTGACTTTTTAACAGAAAAAGGTTTTTCTAAAGGAAAGGTCGAAACTACACTTTTTATTAAGAAAATAAATCATCACACTCTACTTGTTCAAATCCATAGAGATGATATTATTTTCCGTTCTACTAACGAAAGTTTGTGTAGTGAATTTGGCAATATGATGCAAGGAGAATTTGAGATGTCTATGATGGGAAAGTTAAACTACTTCCTTGGACTCCAAATTAAACAACTTAGTGATGGCATCTTTGTAGGTCAATTCAAATACTGCAAAGATTTGTTGAAGAGATTTGAGACGGATGACTGCAAGCTGATTGCTACTCCTATGGGATCAAGTACCTATATCGATGCTGATGACGCTGGAAAATGTATTGAAATATCTAAGTGTCGAGGTAAGATCGATCCCTTATTTATATTACTGCTAGTAGACCAAATATTATGTCCAGTGTATGCATATCTACGCGATATCAATCTAAACCCAAAGACTCACATCTAGTTGTCGTTAAGAGAATCATGAAGTATCTCAAAGGCACAATCGTTGTTGGACTATGGTATCCAAAGGGAAGCGTATGCGATTTGGTTGGCTTCTCGGATTCAAACTTTGCGGGATGCAAGTCTGAGAGAAAAAGTACAAGTGGTACTTGCCACAATCTAGGGAATGATTTAGTTTCTTGGTCTTGCAGGAAACAAGCTTGTGTTGCCTTAGGCACCGCTAAAGCGGAATACATAGCAGCCGGTAGTTGTTGTGCCCAAGTGTTGTGGCTTAAACAACAATTACAGGATTATGGCTTGAACTTAGGTTGCACACCCTTAAAATGGGACAATACCAGTGCTATTAATCTTACTAAGAATCTGATTATGCACTCAAGAACCAAACATATCGATATAAGGCATCACTTCCTTAGAGACCATGTTCAAAAGAAGGATGTGTCAGTAGAATTCATCGATACTCACAACCAACTAGCGGACATATTCACTAAACCATTAGCAAAAGAACCTTTTTATAAAATTAGACGAGAATTAGGCATTCTCGATGAAGCTTACTTGTACTAACATGTTTATATGTGTATATGTATGCTTCATTGTTTGTATCTAATGCATACTTGTTCTTAAAATATGCTTGTTATGCTTTAAATTTCAAGTTTTTAGAGTAAAAAACCATTTTCAGCATTAGTAGGGAAACAACAAGTTATAGTAATCGATTACTGTAAAGGTGTAATCGATTACTGAGAGATACTGTTTTGAAATTTTCAAATTTTGAAAGTGAGTAATCGATTACTCCCTTGGTGTAATCGATTACTCTGTGTAGTTTTTATATAAACAGCTGCATTTTTTCAGAAAACCTTTCACTTTCTCTCTCCTATAACTCGAGTTCTCTCACTCTTCACTATCTCAATCTCTAAAAACTCCATTTTTGCACCATTTTGGTTGATTTTCGTTGCAAATCATATCACATTTTCAATTCTAAACACTTCTACACCTCATTTTTCGTGATTTGTGGCCTCAATTCAAAACCCCCAAAATTCCAAAACCTAACCCTAAAACCTTCAAAACCAACAATGGCTTCTTCAAAAACCAAAAGACCGAGAACTTTTAAGTCTAAGCAAGGAGAATCATCTTCAAAGTCCAATCCATTGAACTTGACGAGGCTTCTTGCAAACGACGCCAAAAGGGAGGTTTTCGAAGAAAATTTCCATGGACGCGCCATTTTCACTCCAAAATATGGTAACATAGGAAATTTTGAATTTGAAGATTTTTTATTTCTCTACTTATTGCGGCAACAAAAACTTTTCGATTTTTGTTGCGAAGCGAACGATATCTATCCCGAGCTTGTTCGTCTATTTTACTGCAATATGAACTTTAGGAAGAATCTTATGACTTCCCATGTTAATGGAAAGGATATAGTTTTGGATAACAAAACCTTCAATTCTATATGTTGTGATATACCGATGACAGGTGACATTACTGGTTTCGGCCTAGTATGTGATTGGGACGATTACGATCATAAGAGATTCTATCTTTCTATTTGTACAATCTCTAAAAAGGAAATAGAAAGGTGAAAGCAACAAAGCCTTGGTGAGACTGTTAAGAATAGGGATATCCTTTATGTTGGATATCTCACGTTGGAAGAACGTTTGGTTCATCATTTTTTGAGCTATGTCATTTTGCCGAAATTTTCCAATCATTCGCAAATTAGTGACATAGAGCTCCAATTGATGTATGCTATTAAGTATAACATCGAGATAAATTGGGCTAATATGATAATGCAGCAAATGTGGCATGTTCACGGCTCACAAAGTCCATTGTCTTACGACATCTTCATTACAAAAATCCTTGAGCCTTTCGGCGTATCTTTAGATGGTGAGACAAAAGTGGCTCTCAATCTTCGCCAAAGCAAGATTGATATAGAGGTTTTCCACAAGATGGGGTTTGTTATAGATCTTGTCACTCGTCGAACCTATAAACATCGCACCGACCGTCAAACTGCTCCTACCGACCAACCAGAACCTACTACACCAAACCAGCCCGAGTTTCAAGCTCCTTCTTCCTCATCTATTGTCATGCCTTCTAATCAGATGATTATGGATGAATTGGTTTCTCTTCGAGGCTACATCACTACAAGGATGGATGCTATCGACACTCAGAACCAACAAATCCATTATGAACTTCATCGTCTTTCGTCAAGGCTGAACAGCATGGATATCGATGAAGATAGTTCCGAGCCTGAATATTAGATTCTTGTATAGGTTTTTGTTTGTAATGATTGTGGCTGTGCTTTTTCTATTTGAATTTGAACACTGTTTGGCTTTTATTGTTATTTCTTTCTATTTTGGATAATCTTGTATGAACATCATGTTATTACGGTTATTATGCAATGCTTTCAATTTGTGTTTCATACAAGGTTTTATACTATTTTGCTTATATTATTTGCAAATTCATATACTATGAAAATATTGTATGTTATGCTCTACAATGTCTATTGTGCTGGACTCTTGGCTTTTCTTCTTTTTGATGAAGTCAAAAGGGGGAGGAAAGTTAGGAGATGTGTATTTTCTGTAATATTCTTTCAGGCACATAACTCCAA
Organism: Lupinus albus; assembly: GCA_009771035.1. NCBI lineage: Eukaryota > Viridiplantae > Streptophyta > Magnoliopsida > Fabales > Fabaceae > Lupinus > Lupinus albus. Next base: position 9,150,553 of record CM020004.1, on the reverse strand, counting down.
AATAAAGGGGGAGCATACATATAGGGAGAGCATACATATAGGGGGAGCATACTCAAGACAAGTCATGAAACATCATCAAGTATGCTACTCTAAAAAAAATACACCTTCAAGAAGATATTGGTTTGTTATCATCAAAAAGGGGGAGATTGTGAAGAAGATCTTGCTCCTGACCTTGACACGGTTTTGATAAAGACACCAACATCACAAAAAGAAGAAAGGAATAAGACCTATCAAGACTGTCGAAGACAAAGCTTCCAGATTTGGAGTCTAATTCTTTAGGTACTTCTATCCCTAAACTCCTTTATTACCTTAGTTAATATTGCTCAAAACTATTTTCAAGAAAATCGGAAAATTCTAAGTGAAAATAAAAATAATTTTCGAGAACAACATGTAACGGGTTACTGTACTTGAGTAACAAGTTACATGAGTGAGAAAAGAGTTATTCATCCTCCAACGGCTAAGAGTAATCCATTAATGTCTTTTAAGTAATAGATTACCATTTTGAGAAAACAGGGTAATCGATTACTCGAAGAGCTGTAATCGATTACACTAAGGCAATTTCACAAGACTGCTGGACATTACCTTTGAGTAATTGATTACTCAAATACAGTAATCGATTACAATGTGTGAAATTCGAAATAGCTTTTAACAGGATAGTTGGGTAATCGATTACCCACTTGCTGTAATCGATTACTGAGAGCTGTTGTATCCGTTTTCAAATTTGAAAGTGAAAAGTTTCACTCAAAACTGATTTGTTTCATTCGAAACGAAACATACAATTCCCTAGAGGTGTTATGGTTGATTGGGAAGCGTATATGAAGGCATTGAAACACTCTTAACAATAACACAACTCAGATTACAAACTCTCATTGAAACTCACTTAAAGCTCTCACACTTTCTGAATTTTCTGCACTTGTAAGCAACATACTTTCAAACTTTCTAAGTTATTTTAGAGTTGCTTCTAATTGTGTTCTAAACTTTTCCAAAGTACAAATAGCATTATTATCTATTGTTTTATAGTTGTTTTTGGATTGCAATTCTAGAATTGTCATATACACTAGTAAAGGCAATCCAAGCCATATTGTATATTCTTCACTTTTGCTAAGTACACTTTTTTTCATAAGGGTGTGAAGAGAAAGGGTTTGAGTGACTTGGAATAGTGTTTTCCAAGGGTGTTACTTGGAATAGGGTTTTCCATGGGATTAAGTATAAGTGAGTGTGTAAGGTCCAAGGATCTCTCGGGGTGAGATATTTGTAATTGCAATTCATTATATTTAATACAGTAATCTCTTGAGCGTCAAGAGTACTGGACGTAGCCTTCGGTGGACAGGAAGATGAACCAGTATAAAAACACATGTATACTCTCTTCTCCTTATCTTTGTTATATTTCTATATTTCAAAGTCAATATTTTTCTGCATACTTTTTCTGCTACACTTTAACTTTGATATTACCGAAAAATAGGCCATCGTTTTGAAACAACTAATTCACCCCCCTCCTCTTAGTTGTATTCTCATTCTTACATGGTATACTTGACCAATCATTTTGTTTAAAGGCTAGACTTGTAAGGCAATTGCGGAATTTCTGGTTGTTTTTGGTATTTTGTATTTGGAAATTTTGGTTATTTTTCGGTATTTTGTATTTTGGAATTGTAGGATTGTGGATGGTGTATGGATGTGGGGGTTTTGTGGTCGATATTTGGCTTTATGGGGTATGTTGGCCAAGAGAGTGTTTGGCTAGAAAATGGGGATTTTCTAGCCGAGAGTGATTTAGGAAAAGGCTAGCTTTGGGGTTCTCGTCGGTTGTTTGATGCGTGTTGGCCAAGGATGGAATTGGGTTGGTATTGGGGATTTTTGGCCGATTCGGATTTAGGGGGAAATTGGGTTGCGGTTTGATTGGATATGGGGCTAAGTGTTTGGTTTTTGGTTGGCTTGGTGATAATAGAAGAAGATGAATAAGAATTGAGATGATTTTAGGCGCCACAAGCAAGGTTGCTTGATAAGCCAAGGGAAGTTCGTTGTAAGGACCCAAATTCTACCCTTGAATTTTTTTCCTTATTTAATCCAATTTCATGCATTTAACGATAAATTATAATTACCGAGTGAATGAACTTATTTAAAAGATCTCACTTCCTTCCTCACACCCAATCTATAAACCAAAAGTAACATACCAAATCAGATAGCAGAAAAACATAATTCGTATTAATGTAACTTAGTAACGACCGAATACAATTAGCTATGGGTTTCCAAAACACCCATAGCTACATATATCCCGAGTTACTAGTTTCCATGATTAATACCATGTAAAAAAATCATGTTCATAGTTACAAAATAGTTAGTTCAAGTACAACCAATGAGGTTACAAAAGAATGGATAAGAGACATCAAAATAAAAGTCTCTAAGCTCCTAATCAAAAACACTCATACTCCTTCCACCTACCTGCAATGGGATTAACATTGACAATACACCAAGAAACACAAAGGAGTAAGTCGTTAACTCAACAAATATCAATGTAAGTTAATCCACATTTAATAAGGTTAAATAAACGGTTTAAAATCAAGTTTACTTAAAAGCCAATTTCAACGTTCATACTTTTGAAAACCATGCTGCATAACTTGAGCCAAAGTTTGCTACATTGCTTGAGCCAAAGCTTGCTACATTACTTGAGCCAAAGTTTACTACATTGCTTGAGCCAAAGCTTGCTACATTACTTGAGCCAAAGTCGCTAACCAATCATGGTCGGCTAACGAGTTTTATTTCCATTGGCACTCCACCAATACATTTTCCGAGTTTAATTTTCATTGGCACTCCAACAATACAAAAAAACATTAAATGCACCCGACATCATTACAAACATATACATATATGCTTATAACTACAAAGTGATTTACGATTTATTTCATTTCTCTGAGTTTTATTTCCATTGGCACTCCACCAATACATAAACGGTAAATCCACTCCTCGTTGTTACAAACATACCCATATATGCTTATAACAACTAAGTGATTTACGCTTCATTGCATTATTCTGAGTATTATTTCCATTGGCACTCCACCAATACATAAACGGTAAATCCACTCCTCGTTGTTACAAACATACCCATATATGCTTATAACAACTAAGTGATTTACGCTTCATTGCATTATTCCGAGTATTATTTCCATTGGCACTCCACCAATACATAAACGGTAAATCCACTCCTCGTTGTTACAAACATACCCATATATGCTTATAACAACTAAGTGATTTACGCTTCATTGCATTATTCCGAGTATTATTTCCATTGGCACTCCACCAATACATAAACGGTAAATCCACTCCTCGTTGTTACAAACATACCCATATGTGCTTATAATAACTAAGTGATTTACTTTACAGTTCATTATCCACATCAGAAAATCCACACATTTTCTATCACAGTGCATAAGTTAAAGACTTATCCTTACCTCGGTGAGTGTTGGGTTTGGGTTCTGGGCAACTCCTCCAGTTCCACCGACACCGCCTCCAACTTTAGGATCTTTCCTCATCCCCCCATATAACACAATGTTAGTCATTTATTCCAAATATCATATAAACAACTTATATTGCATTATTTAACTATACGGGATATCTATCATATTTTCGATATTAGAAAGTAAACTCATCTTCTACCTCTAGCATTTTACCCATTTTCCATTTTAACCACATTTTCTCTTTAGGGTTTTGGGGTTTTCATGACTCAACCCACAAACACTCTCCTTTCTTGAAATACTAATTCTATACCAAGAGTTTACAAGATAAAATAACAAAAAATTGAACCATAACTCAAAAGGGTGAGTTTCCATGGTTTCTCTCATTTTTGAGAAGAGATCCAACATACCCAAAAAGAGTTTCAAAGAGAAGAAGAGAGTTAGAATCAAGAGTTTTACCTCTTCTCAAGCTCTTGGATGAGTATTAAAGCTTCTTGCCCTTGGAAAAGCTCTATTCTCTCATCTCTCTTCTTTTCTTAACCCTAAAATGTGTTTGGGGGGTTTCTCATTTAATGCAACTCATCGGGTTCCCGCTTAAGCGAGCTCATTCTCGCTCAAGCGAGAAAATCCCGCCCATTTTAAAAACTCAGATCAGAGCGAGAATCTCATAGTCTCAACAACCCCAAAATTTCATTTCTCGCCCAGGCGAGCCAACTTTCGCTCAGGCGAGAATCCTCTAGTATAGCCCAGGATTTCACCCTCTCAGGTGAGTCTTTCTCGCCCAGGCGAGAATCTCTCGCTCAAGCGAGGATCCCAGTACTGATACTATAATTTTAAAGATTCAAATTTAGGGTGTTACATTCGCCACAAAAAATGATCTTTGGTAAGAACAATAAACTTGGTTGAACCAATAAGCTTAGAAGAGAACTCATTAGGCAGTTTTTCGCTTAAAATCAACTTGTCTTATTCATGCTTTGGCAAGGTTTACATATAGTGTGGGCTGGTCGTGAGGCTCTTAAGTATCTTGCCTAGCCTTAATTTCTTTGGCAGCTACGATGAGTAAGCTAGGACTCTTAATGACTAATGAAAAACATAAATACAAAGGCTAATTCAACACATGCCAAAACATTAACTCACGACTGACTATTAATTTGGAAACTTTCAAAATTCAAATTCAAATTGTATTAAGCCTTAGTGTGCCTAGCTGAGTCATTTAGAGAGCATTGAAGAATCGGCTGAAGAAAAGGTGGGTTGGCCGAATTTCCAGTTGGGTGCATATCCATTGAAAGCTTAGCTGAACAAAAGGTTGGCATTTCTGACTAAGTCAACTCATGTTTACTGCTTGGTTGCATAGCATTAAAGTCTGGCCGAGACTAAAGTTTGAGGATTTAACATTGAAAACTTGGCTGAAGAAATGGTGGGTTGGCCCTATCTTGATTTGTGAATCAACCATTGAAAATTGAGCGGAAAAATAGATAGGTGTGCCTGGTTGAGTCAGCTTGGTCCATGAAAGCTTGGCTGAAGAAATGGTGGGCTGGCCGTATCTTGAGCTTGGTGAATCAGCCATTGAAAGTTGGGCGAAAAATAGGTAGGCGTGCCTGAATGAGTTAGCTCGGCCTGTCCCTGCTTTTCTGCCTGGCCGAGAAAGTCAACTCATGGCATTGATGGCCTAGCTAAGAAAATGGTAGGCGTGTTGCCTTGCCTCTAGCTTGGTCCATTGATGCTTGATTTCGGCTGAGTCAGCTTGGTCCTGCCCCTGCCTTGATTGCTTGGTCGATAATCTACATAAGCGAGTCAGCGTGTGGGATTGATTGCTTGGCTGAAAAATTGGTAGGTGTGTTGCCTTGTTTCCAGCTTGGTCCATGATTGCTTGGCCGAATTGGTCCATGCAAGCCTACACAAAATCAAGAGTATTATTTAGCATTTATTCATAAAAAGAAAACAAAGCTTAAATAATTAAAACATAATGTGGTGCTAAGCCACTTATTAAAAAAATAACAAGGCACACTATTCTTTCCCTTCTTGGTCGTGGCCTTCAAGGGAGTTTGCCTCAAGTGTAAGGCAATATTTGGGCCTTATGTCTTCACTTGGCCCAACCGATACCTGAATGCTTAGCATGAGTTTGCTAATAGTGCCTTGGGCTTTCTTGCCCATGGCCCCAGTCATGGGTCCTCCTAAGCCCATTAGATCTTCCATGTTGATGGGACTTAGTGAGTTGCATGTGGTGAAGGCTACATCCACTCCTCTTGCCACACAAGATATTTTTACTAATTTGATGAGTTGTAATTACAAATCTCACCCCGAGGTTATGATTACAATACACATTCACCACAACCTCACCACTTAGAAGAACACATATACTAAGTTCCACTCTTCCCTTTCCACCACATCCTATGGTGAAAAGTTTACAACACTGTTACAAAAATGAAGAATATGACTAGGGCAAAGATTGCTTAGAAGATGTAACAATTATAAATATGAAATCCTTATGATCTTTCAATATAAATAGTTAGAATGCTCAAGTGCTTTAGTATATGAAAACTTAGAAAAACATTTGAATGCAACTTCAGAAAAATTCTAGAAGTTAGAACTCAAAGTTGCAAGAACAAAGTGTATGAAAGTTGTTGTGAAATTGTATGAAAGTTATTCTAAATGTTTGTGTGAAAGTATGTACAAATTATGGAAATCTAAGTGCCTTTAAATAGGCTTCAAACAAACCATCATACCCCTAGGCAACTCATTCATTTTGGATGAAAGTTGTTCAGTTTGGATTTGAAAATCTGGTGTAACAGCTATGAGTAACTGAATATTGCACTAGATAACTAATTCCCCAAACATTTTGTCCAATTGATTAATTGGTTACTCCCATTGGGTAACTTGTTACTCAGTCCCAATAACATGTTACTCGGTTCAAGTAACCTGCTACTCAGGTCCATTAACCTCTTACTCAGATCAATTAACCTTTTACTAATATTTGAAAATTAAATTAATTTGATTTTAAGTTTCAATATGATTTCAAAAAGATTTTCACATGGGCATTATAAATAATAATAATTGAAAGATTTTAGGATAGAAGTACCTATCTTAGAAGACTATTCGCATCTTGATCTTTGATAGCTTGTTTTCTAGTCTTCTTCCCTTTTCTCATTTTTGGTGATTTTTGTGTCTTCATTAAAACCATACCAAAATTAGGATAAAAATAGTCTTTTCCCCGACTCTTAATCTACTCCTAAGCTTAGAAGTCTAGCTTAAAGACCAATACATTCCGAAATTAGGATAAAAATAGTTTTTTGTTTTGTGCGGAAAAACATAGTTGTGACTCCATATCTTTTGGAAGATGTTTGAATTTCCTTTTCCCACTAGTTTAACCATTGTTAGTGTAGCCAAAACCACTAACTACTATGGTCATTTATGTGCCTTTGATTGCAAATTAAATTGTCTAACTTATGTGTACTGTTTTCAAAAATACTGAATTCTTGATTAAAAAAATTATTTTAATTTAGACTCAAAGTAATACATTTTTGACACTTTATGCACTCATCACTGGGTTTGTTTTTTAAATTATCACATCCTTTTGCACAGTTTTGTTTGTCTTTCAAGAATATCTATAGCATTTTTCGGTTTTAAGCATAACTTTGAAAGTCTAATAGATTCCTTATGAAGTTCATCAAAGGCATTTTGTAACTCATCGGATTGAGGTTTATCATTAAATTTAGAATCACTAACATCATTATCATCTTTAGAATGGTGTGAGTCTTCATCTATGTATGCTCTTCTTGTCCTGATGTTGCTGCTTCTTCGTTGCTCCTCACGAGTGGGCCTGACTCAGTCTTTTTTATAGAAACTTAGTAAACTTCTTACAAGAAGGTTCATCTTCTTTATAGTCATCATCTGAGTCTTCCTCTTGTGAAGTTTCATAAATAAGTATTTTCCTAACCAATCATATCAAGTGGCACATGGGGTGGTACACTTTGTGCGAAAAAAGATGTGCTCCTCTTACTAGACCCTATGGTGCTCTTTGTTTTATGATATAGAAGAAGACTTAAGTAGGCTAAGGATCTTTATACCCAATTTGGTTGATGTATGGATCCTTTATAAGAATATTCAAACTTAATAAAAAATTTTGCTCTTTGTTTTTTCAAAATACAACAATGCAAAATAAAAATGTTTGCTACAAAAGTTGTACAAACTTAATGCACAAATTTGTAAATAAAAGTGTTGTTCAAGAGTAATTTGTTTCAAAAGATTAGCATGATGTTTATAGAGTTTAGAAAGGCTCTGAGTTGCATTTTAGGAGGAACAAATTTTTTGGGGAGACGCTGGTTCGTTTGGGAAGGTTTTGGTTGAGTTTCAAATTCAAAATTATACGAACAAAACACAGTAATTGGTTATTATGTCATGGAAATCAGTTACTGGAATTTATTGTCCAAATGAGTAACGATTACCCACTTACAGTAATCTGTTACTAGCATTTTTTGTTGACAGGTAACTTGTTACGCTGTTTCAAGTAACATGTTACTTCGTTTTCTGAAACCTCATTTTTGGACCTTGTCACCCTTTTTCATCCAATGAAAAAATTTGTAATACATTGTTAAAAAATATTCATAACCATTGTGTGATAGTAAGTAAGAATGACTATGTAAAGGTTACACCTAAACTATAAAGCAATTTAAATCTTATCTATTAGCTTAAGCTTGTTTTTCGTACTTTGGGGTCTTTAACTTTTTTTCCTTTTTCGTTGATGTTGGTGTCTTAATAAAAACTTAGACAAAGTCAAGGAGTGACTCTTCTTCGCAAATCTATCTTACAAATATTACCTTTTAATTTTATTTTTTGCTATTCATTCAATTATTTATTTATTATTTTAGGTCTATATATTGTTCATTGTTAATAGTTATTTTATTTGTTTACTAATAATATAATAATATTATAATAATAATATTAAAAATTATATTAATGTAAATAATAATTAATGATAATAATAAATAAAATGTAATTAATAAATGATAGTTTTTGTTTTAGAATATTTTTTAATACTAAATAATAAAGGGTATTTTAAAAATAAAGTAATGTGTTTTTTATTTTATTATTAATCTCTCAAAACTTTTAATAGTTGTGATATTTCATTTGTATAGGTTAAAAATTAATCCTCAGTGAATTAATAAATATAATAAATATTTATTATTAATAAAAATATTATAAAATAAAACCTTTGAGATTATGATAAATAATAGGTTAAAACTACGCCAGAATACGTGTTTAAAGGCACGTCTTCGACCGCGCAACCTAGAAAAATGATGTAAAACAAAAGGCGGAGGAAACTTATACAGCGCAACTTTAAGAATTCGCTGTTCAAATGTATTAGCGAATATAATGTTAACAGCGCAACATATAATATTCGCGGTTGAATATGTACTTGTTTTAATTCGTAATTTTTAACAGCGCCAATATTGCACATCGCTATTAATAGGAATATGTTTAACAGCGCAACCATTGCACATCGCTGTCAATAAGAATATGTTTAACAACGCAATTTTTAGTTTTCACTGTGGATTTTATATTTTATGCAGCGTAATCTATAACTTGCGTTGTGTATTAGATATGTGTATTAAATTATTTTCGAACGCCCAAAATTCGTTTTGCTTTGTGAATCGTGATATGAGTTTCTCACACGAAACAATAAAGATACCAGTTTCCCATAAATCTTTGAGTCTATATATTGAGAGAAAATGAAGAAGATTTCATTGAAAGAAAATGAAGTTCATCAGATATATTGATTTATCTTGTAAGAATACTTCATGGATGCTGAAATTGGAACTTCAAACTATTTTTCATCGGATGGAAATATTTGAAGTTCCTTGCGTTTTGTTGATTTTCATTGATCGTGAGGTGTTTTAATTTAGTTAATTTTCATTGATCGTTTTGTTCATTTTTCATCAGTGTTTTAATCCATCATATTATATGTTTATGTAATAGGGGGATAAAATTGAGGTTGTAGTGAAGGAGAGTTATATTCCACAACTGCCAAAAAAACTTAAGGAGGGTTTTAACTATATTCTTGAAAACTTTGATGTTGTGCCAAATGATGGGTTATATGCACTTTCTAAAAATATTCCTTACAAGCTAATATTTCAAGATGGATCAATACTGAAGAGGTGATTCATTTTTTCTGTTTGTAATTATTGAATTTGTAATCATGTTTAATTATTTTATGAATTTTATTTTCAGGGAATTATTCAATACTGAAGGGGCTGACCCACACTTTATTGAATTTGTTAATTCTATTTTGGAAGATGAAGAAGATCTAGAGTTACTTAATTTCTCGGAGTCTGATTGAACAATGTTGATGCATTATGCAATTCTGGACATTTCTTTTTTTTTCTCTCTGTTTTGTTGTCTTTTTTGGATATTTTACCAATGATGAACATTTATTTTCTAGCAATTCTATTTTCGGGAAATTCTATGTTTGGCAATTCTGTTGTATATATATATATGCATTATATGTAGGTATTTGAAATTTCAGCAATCAAGATTGTTCAGCTCTCCAGTTAAGTTAGAAGTTTGTTTCAGAATAGATTAATATAATGTATAGATTTTAAGGATTTTAATGTGTATATAGTCTGTTCCATGTAACAAAACATAAATAAAAAGAATTTTTCAATATATACAACATACAATTTCAATTAATATTTACAATTTCAGTTGTTTATTATGTTTTTTGTAACATTATTTAGCTTACAATTTGGATGGTATGTTTAATACTTAATGCCATCATGCAATTTGGCGTGTTAATAAACTTAAAACATATGTTTCAACAGCGAAATAATGAATGATCTACAGCGAAGTAGAATGCATCTTGTAAGAACCCAAATTCTACCTTGAAATTTTTTCCTTATTTTAATCCAATTTCATGCAATTTCCTGTAACTTGCATTTACAAGTTGAACAACTTTATTTTAAAACCTCACTTTCCTCTTCACACTCAATCTATGAACCAATAACGTCATACACATTCATTTGACAGAAAAACATAATTCATATTAATGCAGTTTAGTAGTTACCGCATACAAACCCATAGCTACGAATATCCAGAGTTACCATTATCCATGGTCCCTAACATATACAAAAATTAGGCCCATGATTACAAATAGTTAGTTCAAAAGTACAATCAATTAGATTACAAAAGAATAGGAGTAAGGACATTCAAAATAAAAGCCTCTAAGCTCCAAAATCAAAACATCCTTACATCTTCCACCTTCCTGCAATGGGATTAACATTGACCATACACAGAAAACACAAAGGAGTAAGTCGTTAACGTAATAAATGTCAATGTACGTTAATCCACATTTTAAATAAGATTAAGTAAACAATTTAGAGTTAAATATACTTAAAACCATTTTCATCATTTACACTTTTTGAAAACCATGCTACATAACTTGAGCCAAAGTTTGCTACATTGCTTGAGCCAAAGCTTGCTACATCGCTTGAGCCAAAGCTTGCTACATCGCTTGAGCCAAAGCTTGCGACATCGCTTGAGCCAAAGCTTGCTACATCGCTTGAGCCAAAGCTTGCTACATCGCTTGAGCCAAAGCTTGCTACATCGCTTGAGCCAAAGTCGCTAACCAATCATGGTCGGCTAAAAACGAGTTTTCTTTTCATTGACACTCCATCAATTCATAAACAGTAAATCCACACCATCATTATTACAAACATACCCATATATGTTTATAATAAATAAATGATTCACGACTTGATTCATTATCCACAACGAGCAATTCCACGCATTTTCTAAAACAATGCATAAGTTAAAGACTTATCCTTACCTCAGTGAGTGTTGGTTTTGGTTCTTGGCAACTTATCAAGTTACACCGACACCGCCTCCAACTTTAGGATCTTTCCTCATTCCCACCATATAACACAATGTTAGTCATTTATTACAAATATGACATAAACAACTTATATTGCATTATTTAACCATATAAGATATTCATCATATTTTCAATGTTTCTAAACTACTTCCATCATAAGTTTACAACCATTTAAAACATACATATTCATCTCATATTTCAACATTAGAATGCATACTCATCTTCTACCTCTAACATTTTGTTTACCCATTATCCACTTTAACCACATTTTCACTTTAGAGTTTTGGGGTTTTCATGAATCAACCCACAAACCCTTTCCATTCTCGAAATACTAACTCTAAACCAAGAGTTTACAAGAGAAAAACAACATAAAACGAACCATAACTCAAAAGGGTGAGTTTCCATGGTTTCTCATATTTTGAGAAGAGATCCAACATACCCAAAATGAGTTTCAAAGGGAAGAAGAGAGTTAGAATCAAGAGTTTTACCTCTTCTCAAGCTCTTAGATGAGAATCAAAGCTCCTTGCCCTTGGAAAAGCTCTCTTCTCTCACCTCTCTTCAATTCTTAACCCTAAAATGTGTTTGGGGGTTTCTCATTTAATGCAACTCGTCGGGTTCTCGCTTAAGCGAGCTCATTCTCGCTCAAGTGAGAAAATCCCGCCCATTTTTAAAACTCAGATCTGACCCTCTCGCCCAGGCAAGGGAACTCTCGCCTAGGCAATGCATCTCTCACTCAAGCGAGGATCTTACTGTAACACCCTAAATTTTAAGCCTTTAAAATTATAGTATCAGTCCTGAGACCCTCGCTTGAGCGAGAGATTCTTGCTTGAGCGAGAGAGAGACTCACCTAGGAGGGTGAAATATTGGGCTATACTGGAAGATTCTCGCTTGAGCGAGAGATTCTCGCCTGGGCGAGAGAGGTTCACTTGGGAGAGTGAAATCCTGGAGTATACTGGAAGATTCTCGCCTGAGCGAGAGTTGTCTCGCCTGGGCAAGAAATATCATTTTGGGGTTGTTGGCATTGTGAGATTCTCGCTTGAGCGAGAGGGTCAGACTTGAGTTTCTAAAATGGGCGGGATTTTCTCGCTTGAGCGAGAATCCCTCGCTTAAGCGAGAACCCGATGAGACAACATTTAATGAGAAACACCTAAACACAATCTAGGGTTTAGAAAAGAAGAAGAGTGAGAGAAGAGAGCTTTTCAAGGACAAAAAGCTTGGATACTCATCTAAGAGCTTGAGAAGAGGTAAAACTCTAGATTCTAACTCTCTTTTTCTCTTTAAAACCTATTTTGGGTATGTTGGATCTCTTCTCAAAAAATGAAGGAAACCATGGGAACTCATCCTTTTGAGTGATGATTCATTTTACGTCATTCTTACCTTGTAAACTCTTGGTTTAGAGTTGGTATCTCAAGAATGGAAAGGGTTGTGGGTTGATTCATGAAAACCCCAAGAACCCTAAAAGTGAAAATGTGGTAAAAGGAGAGAATGAGTAAAATGCTAGAGGTAGAAGACGAGTTTACCTCCAAATATTGAGATATGAGATGATTATGCATGTTTTAGATGGTTGAATACTTATGATGAATATTTTGTATGATTAAATGATGCAATATTTGTTGTTTATGCGATATTTGGAATAAATGACAAACATTGTGTTATGTGGTGGGATGAGGAAAGATCCTAAGGTTGGAGGCGGTGTCGGTGGAACTTGAGAAGTTGCCAAGAACCAAACCCAACACTCACCGAGGTAAGGATAAGTCTTTAATTGTGCATTTGGAATCGAAAATGTGTATTTCTGATTATGCGATGATCGAGATGTAAAGTACGCATTTTGTATAAACATATATGGGTGTTTATATTAAAGTAGGCGTAGATTTACGGAAAGGAAAGTATGTTGTACTTCTGGTTATGTGATGATTTGAGTTGTGAATCACGTATTTAGTGTAAACATATATGGGTATGTTTGTACTAATATGGGCGTGGATTTACTGGAAATGTTTTATGGTGAAATTAATGAAAAGGAAATACATTTTTAGCCGACCGTGAATGGTTAGCGACTCTGGCTTGAGTATATAAGCAAAACTTTGGCTTGAGTATATAAGCAAAACTCTGGCTTGAGTATATAAGCAAAACTCTGGCTTGAGTATATAAGCAAAACTCTGGCTTGAGTATATAAGCAAAACTCTGGCTTGAGTATATAAGCAAAACTCTGGCTTGAGTATATAAGCATGTTTTATTTAAAATGGAAATGAGAATCTGCTTTTCGCTAACCCCGAGGGTGTAGCGAGTTTGGCTCAAGTTATGTAGCAAAGTAAAATGAATTACAAAAATGGTTTACTAACCCAATTTCTAATGTGGATTATCTTATGATGATGTTTATTCGAATTAATGACGTACTCCTTTGTATGTTTTGTACTTGTCATCAATAATCCTATTGCAAATAAACATGTGACATGAGGATGACTCATTTTTAGGGAGTCTTAGGGAGCTTCACATTTTGGATTTATTCCCTTGCACTATTTTGTACATGAGTGCATAGTTGATATTTTGAAATATGATGTAACTAACGATATAGATATAATTGTAAACTTGAGACTGTAACTCTGGATATATGTAGCTATGGGTATTTTGGAAACCCATAGCTAGTTATATGCGGTGGTTACAAAGTTTAATTAATGTGAATTATGTTTTTCTGTCGAACGATTTTGTATGTTAATAATGAGATTGATTGCGAAGAGGGAATAAGATTTTATGTAAAGACATAAAATTGGTAGCGTGAGATACGTGGGATTGCATGTAATTGGACTAATTTGAGAAAATAATTTCAAGGGTAGAATTTCGGTTCTTACACTTACAGCCTCGACAGGTCCAAAATGTCACTTTTCTCGCCCAGGCGAGCCAATTCTCGCTCTGGCGAGACCACTCTTGCTCAAGCGAGCTAACTCTTGCTCAGGCGAGAATCCTTCAGTATAGCCCAGGATTTCACCATCCTAGATAAGCCTTTCTCGCCCAGGCAAGAATCCCTCGCTGAAGCGAGAATTCCAGGACTGATACTATAATTTTAGAGAATGAAATTAAGGGTGTTACACATCTCTGATGAATATATAAATTAATGACAGCGAAGTAAAATGCATCGCTGTTGATAATAGAAAATAATGAAATTAATGAACTTAATGATAGCAAAGTAAAACGCATTGCTGTTGAATATAGAAAATAATGAACTTAATGACAGCGAAGTAAAACGCATCACTGTTGAATATATAATATAATGAAATTAATGACGGCGAAGTAAAACGCATCGCTGTTGAATATAGATAATAATGAACTTAATGACAGCGAAGTAAAACACATCACTGTTAAATATATAATGTAATGAAATTAATGACAGTGAAGTAAAACACACCCCCGTTGAATATAGAAAGTAATGAACTTAATGACAGCGACATAAAACGCATCGCTGTTGAATATGTAATATAATGAAATTAATGACAGCGAAGTAAAACGCATCGCTGTTGAGTATAGAAAATAATGAAAATATATAAAGGCATCACTATTAAATATAGAAAATATCTAACTAGAGTATGTGTAACGACTCTTTTTTAAATGGTTTTGCTTCGTTATGTGGGTCTCTCAGAGAGTGGTTGAAACATTAAAGATATGAGTTTCTCACATTAAAGATATCAGTTTCACATAAATCTTTTAGTCTATATATTGAAACAAAATGAAGTTCATCAGAGATATGGAACTTCAAACTATTTTTCATGGAGATCTTTATGTTTTGTTTATATTCTTTGATCATGAGGTATTTTCGATTTTGTTTATTTATTTAAAAAAAATCATTTATGATTCATGATTTTCATTTTACATGTTTATTTTCGTAACAAGGGGAGAAGAAAGCTCCAATATTGAACAAAAATGGGAACCGATCCTTTATGATGCATTCTATTATTCTTATCGATCAATATGTATGCACACTTTTATCGATCTTCAGTATTGAACAAATGTTAATAGAGATATTGATGTTCTGTTAATATGCTATGGATTAACAGAACATCAATATCCTTCACTTTACTTTGCTCAAATGTTAATGAAAATAAATGAAGAAAATCGTAAGAGAGCATTTATCCAAAGCTCTCAAATATGATAGTCTTCACGTAAGAGTCCTAATGCCTTTTCAAGTATCTCATGATTAACAGAGATATCATGAATTACTTGAAAAGGCATTAGGGTTGCCTCAACATTCACACTTTACACAAAGCATGCACACTTTTTGTTTTCACTATTATTCTCATCAATCAAAATATCAAGCCCAGATCTTCAATATTGAACAAAAGGTTAATAGAGATATCAATATGCATGCATTGATGAAAATCTGATATGGATTAACAAAACATCAATATCCTTCACTTTGCTTTCAAGTACCTTCACTTTGCTTTCAAGTACCTTCACTTTGCAAGGAATAGAGCATCTATCCAATGCTCACAGATACAACATTCAACACTCCAACTGTGAGGATTACCAGATCTTCAATATTGAACAAAAATGTAACATTCAGATTTTAGGATTTAATGTTTCCATGTAACAAACAATTTTCATTTCAGTTTTTAATATCTTGAATTTCAATTTCAGTTTATTGTGTTTTTTTGTACAATTTCAATTTCAATATATATAATAATTAGCTTACAATTTCTTTTTCTTCAATTTATAACTGGTGTGTTTTAAAAGAATGTAAATGTTAATGATGAACTGTGAAATAATAAGTTAATAATGAATCATCAATAGCAAAAGTATGTAAGGACCGAAATTCTACCCTTGAAATTTTTTCCCTTATTTTAATCCTTTCATGCATACATTCATCATCTTACTTTAATCTCTCATTAATCACTCCAAAAAAAACACTTTTAACATATTATGTTACCATACTTTTCATATTGCAGAAAAACACAATTCATTCAATTAATCCTTAGTGACTACCGCATACAACAAGCTATGGGTTTCCAAAATACCCATAACTACGAATATCCAGAGTTACAATAAATCAGGTAAGTTATATATCAATAGTTACGAAATATTTCAAGTAATCCAATAAGCACTCATGTACAAAATAGTGCAAATAAGTGAAACCAAAACATAAAGTTCCTAAAGCTTCCAAAAATAAGACCACCTCATGTCACCTGTTTATCTGCAATGGGATTATCAATGACAAAAGCACAAACACATAAAGGAGTAAATCATTAATTCAATAAACGTCATTATAAGATAATCCACATTAGAAAAGGTTAGTAAATCACTTTGAAATTCATTTTTCGTGCTACATTACTTGAGCCAAAGTCACTACACCCTTTAGGGTTAGCTAAAAGCAATTTCTCATCTCTTTTACAAAGAGAATATGCCACTTAAACTCGGGCCGAAGTGTTGCTACATAACTCGAGCTGAAGTCGCTACACCCCTTAGGGTTAGCTAAAAGCAATTTCTCATCTCTTTTATAAAGAAATCATGCCACATAAACTCGGGCCGAAGTGTTGCCACGTAAACTCGGGCCGAAGTGTTGCCACATAAACTCGGGCCGAAGTGTTGCCACATAAACTCGTGCCGAAGTGTTGCCACATAAACTCGGGCCAAAGTGTTGCCACATAAACTCGGGCCGAAGTGTTGCCACATAAACTTGGGCCGAAGTGTTGCTACGTAAACTCGAGCCGAAGTCGCTAACCATTTATGGTTGGCTAAAAATATATTTTCTTTTTCATTGATTTCACTATCAATCATATCCAGTGAATCCACACAATCCTTATTACAAACATACCCATATATGTTTATAATAAATACGTGATTCACCAATTAATCCTTGCACAACCAGAAAATACACACATTTTCCATTTCAATTGTACAAATTAAAGACTTATCCTTACCTTGGTGAGTGTTGGGTTGGGTACTGGGTAATTGCACTAGTTCCACCGACATCGCCGCTAACTCTAGGATCTTTCCTCATTCCCACCATACAACACAATGTTAGTCATTTATTCCAAATATCACATAAACAACTTATATTGCATCATTTAACCATACAAGATATTCATCATATTTTCAATGTTGCTAAACTACTTTCATCATAAGTTTACAACATCTAAAATATACATATTCATCTCATATTCTCAACATTAGAAAGTAAACTAATCTTCTACTTCTAACATTTTACCCATTTTCCATCTTAACCCCATTTTCACTTTAGGGTTTTGGGGTTTTCATGAATCAATCCACAAACCCTCTCTTTTCTTGAAATACTAACTCTATACCAAGAGTTTACAAGATAAAATCACATAAAACGAACCATAACTCAAAAGGGTGAGTTTCCATGGTTTCTCTCATTTTGAGAAGAGATCCAACATACCCAAAACAAGTTTCAAAGGGAAGAAGAGAGTTAGAATCAAGAGATCTACCTCTTCTCAAGCTTTTAAATGACTCACAAGCCTTCTTGCTCTTGAAAATGCTCCCTTCTCTCACTTCTCTTTAGGTTAACCCTCATAAATGTGTTTGGGGTCCCCTATTTAATGTAACAGCGTCGGGTTCTCGCTTAAGCGAGCCCTTTCTCGCTCAAGCAAGAAAATCCCGCCTATTTTAAAACTCAGATCTGATCCTCTCGCTCAAGCGAGGGATTCTCACTCAAGCGAGAATCTCACAGTCTCAACAGTCCCAAAATGCCATTTCTCGCCCAGGCGAGACTCCCTTGCTCAAGCGAGAATCTCAAGACTGATACTATAATTTTAAAGACTCAAATTTAGGGTGTTACAAAGTATATCACTTAAATTAATAATCAACAGCAAAGTAAAAGAATGAAAATGTGAATGATGAACAACAAAATAATAAGTTAATCGTTGAATCAACAACAGCGAAAGTATATATCACCTAAATGAATAATCAACAGCGGAGTAAAAGAATGAGATTGATGAACAACGAAATAATTACTTAATCGTTTAGTATAAATGAATCATCAACAGCGAAAGTATATCACTTAAATTAATAATCAACAGCGAAGTAAAAGAATGAAAATGTGATTGATGAACAACGAAATAATAAATTATTCGTTTAGTTTAAATGAATCATTAGTAGCGAAAGTATATAACTTAAATTAATAATCAACAATGAAGTAAAACATCATCTCACTTAAATGAATATTCAACAGTGACGAAAAACACATTGCTGTTAAAGATAGAAAAATATCTAAGTAGAGATGTGTAACGGCTCTTTCTTAAATGATTTTGCTTCGTTATATAGGTTTCTCAGATATATGGTTGAAGCATTAAATATATCAGTTTCCCATAATATTTTAGTCTATATATTGAAAGAAAATGAAGAAGGATTTCATTGAAACAAAACGCTCTCTATTTTTCATGGATATCAGTTCACCAAAGATATGGAACTTCAAACTATTTTTCATCGAGATCTTTGTGTCATGTTTATTTTCGTTGATCGTGATGTATATTTGATTTTGGTTATTTTATGTTTGGAGAACAATGCTCCAATATTTATCAATATATGTGTAACGACTCTTTTTTAAATGGTTTTGCTTCGTCATATGGGATTATGGGTTTCTCAGAGAGTGGTTGAAACATTAAAAATATTTAGTTTTCAACATTAAAGATATCAGTTTCCCATAAATCTTTTAGTCTATATATTGAAAGAAAATGAAGAAGGATTTCATTGAATCAAAATGCACTCTATTTTTCATGGATATCAGTTCACCGAAGAAATGGAACTTCAAACTATTTTTCATGGAGATACTTTTGTTATATTTATTTTTTATGGAGGTATTTTGGATTTTGGTTATTTATTTATATATTTTTCATTTATATTTTGGTTATTGATATAAGTTTATGTTTGTAACATGAGGAGAACAAATCTCCAATGTTGAAAAAAATGGGAACTTGTCCTTTGTGATTCCTGCTATTATTCGCATCGATCATAATATCATGCATGTCTTATTCATATCATGCATTACTAGAAAGTGTCAGCCTGCCCCAAATCTTCAATATTCAACAAAAATGGGAACGGTTCCTTCGTGTTGGACACTTTTTCTCTTCATTTTCTTGATAATGGTCTCTATTATCAAGAAAATGGGAACCGTACTTGCAAAGTGAAGGATATCCTTCCAAACGATATCTTTCACTTTGCAAATTTGAGAATAAGTGAAGAAAATCGCAGAAGAGCATCTATCCAAATGCTCTAAAATATGATATTCTTCACTTATCCTTCACTTACTTTGGTCACAATCTTCACAAGAAAAAACAAATTGTGAGGTTCAACTCTTCTAGATCTCGACGTTCAGCCGCTGGTTCCTTCACTTGCTTTGGGAACGAGTCCTTTTTTTGTGAGCATCTATCCAATGTTCCCAGATACAAAATTCAAAGTTGGCTTTAGGATTAACAGATCTTCCACTCAGCATTTCCACTTCCACAAACTACAAAGTTGATTTTGTTAAGAATAAAACTTAGCCTAGATCTTCAATATTGAACAAAAATGTAACATTTAGCTTTAAGGATTTAATGATTCCATGTAACAAACAATTTTCATTTCAGTTTTCAATATATATAACATTCAATTTTCATTTCAGTTTATTGTGTTTTATGTATAATTTCTATTTCAATATATATAACATTCAATTTCATTTTGTTCAACACTTCAACTTATAACTGACGTGTTTTAAAAGAATGAAAATGTGAATCATCAACAACGGAATAGTAAGTTAATCATTTAGTTTAAATGAATAATCAACAGCGAAAGTATATCACTTAAATGACTTATCAAAAATGAAAATACATTTTAATGAATAATCAACAGCGAAAGTATATCACTTCGTTGTGGAAATAATCGGATTTATTTAAATAATTTAAAATAATGAATTTGAATATTAAGTTTAATTAAGGATATGTGCCGTTAAGTCTTTGAGTCTCTTTTGGGAAAAAAATGTAATTAATTTAATCGTTTAAGTGAAAGTAGTACTCAAAATGAATAATCAACAGCGAAAGTATATCACTACGCTGTAGAAATATTCGGATTTATTTAAATAATTGATATTTTTTAATTTGAATAGTAAGTTTAATTAAGTGATTGGATATGTGCCGTAAGTCTATGAGTCTATAGTCATGATGGAATCTGTAGATGACATTGTTTATGTAACCTCTTCAACAGCGTTGTGTTAAATTTGCTGTTAACTTTTACATATTCAACAGCGAAACATATAAGTATCGATGTTAATGTTTAAATTACGACAGTGAAATTTATCTCTCCGCTGTGGATGAGAAACTTTAGACAGCGAAATTATGACGTTGCGCTGTTGTGTATGGAAATTAAAATATCAAAAAAAAGTTGATACCCAAATGTTTAAGTGATTGGATATGTGCCGTAAGTCAGTCATGATGGAATTTGTAGATGACACTGTTTATGTAACCTCTTCAACAACCTCTGGTTAAATTTCGCTGTTAACTAGTACATATTTAACAGCGAAACGTATAAGTCTCGTTGTTAATGTTTAAATTACTACAGCAAATGTTATCGCTGCACTGTGGATGATAAACTTTAGACACCGAAAATATGACGTTGCGCTGTTGTATATGGAAATTAAAATATCAAAAAAGTTGATACCCAAACGTTTGGTTACGTACTTCTCAAACTTCTAATACACAGAAAAGGAAACCCTTCAAAACTCTCAAACCAAGAAACCCTACAACACTCTCAAACCAAGAAACCATACAACACTCTCAAACCAAGAAACCCTTCATCAACACTCTCAAACCAAGAAACTCTTCAAACAATGTTTTCTCAAAATGAAGTAAACGAAGAAGGAACAATGGTTAACACTCAAACTCCTATAACACAAACTCCAGAACCACAAACTCCACAAACACAAACTCAAAAACGTAAACCACGTGGTATCACTACCATGTAGAGTGTTGTTCGTTCAAGAAGCAATAATAACAAGTTGACCGTTGAATGGAATGCAAACGGCCAACCATTGAACAATAAAGGTGGAAACACCTTAGTAAGCTACATTGGAGTTGTGGTTCAACAAAATATATCCATAAAGTTCAAACATTGGTCTGATGATAGGCTGAATGCAGCGAAGGATATTATTTGGAAGGATATAATCGTATGTTTCTATGCAATCTGTATTCTTTGTGTTTTATTGGAAGGATATTATTTTGTGTTTATGTAATAGTGTATTTGTATTCCATGCAAACTGTTTATGCTTGAAAATTTTTATGCAACTTTTGATGTATTTTTCTGTTTAGGAAACTTTTGATGGTTATGCGTGAAAATGTTTATGAAACTATTTTGTATATTTAGGCAACTTTTGATGCTGATGAGGAACACAAAGATTACATCATGAAGAGTGCTGGCAAGGCTCTCCGAGAATTTAGAACCATTTGCGGGAAATGTCTCAGAGATGCTGAAGGCAATGTCAACCTCAAGCCTCCACCCAAATATGCAAATCTCATTGATGAGGCGGATTGGATAGAATTTGTCACTTATCGCACAAAAGATGAAAAATTCTTGGTAATATATAATGTTAATGTTGACTTTGAATTCTTATGCGCTTTTGTGTAATAGATAATGTTAATGTTGACTTTGAATTCTTATGCACTTTTGTGTAATATATAATGTTAATGTTGTTTGTTTTTGCAGAAAATAAGTGAACAAAACCGTAAGAGAGCATTTAACCCGATTTATCCATATAGAGAGCTTCTCGAATGGGCTATAGAGGAGTTGAAGAAAAAATTGTAAGTATTGTTAATTTGTATGTAATTTAGTACATTAACTATTAATTGGTTAAGTTTTGTATTCATATTTAATTACATATTATTGGTTATGTATTTGAAGCTCGAACAAAGCAAGACAATTTCGCCTTCGAGTGCCGCCGTAGACCTCGATGTTCTATTGGTGGATGCTCGTAAGAACAAGCAAAGTGTTATCGATAATGAAAAAGTTCAAGAAGCAGTGAACCGTGTTGTAAGTACTTATCATTTTTTTAAACCGTGTTGATTTCCATACTTTCATTATCAATGTGGTTATTTATGTGTTTTCTTGATGTCTCAGGATACCCTAAAAGAAAGGGAAAGTTCCCGGACCGCGGATAGTCAGGTTATACTTGAAAAGGCATTAGGGTTGCCTCAGTACCTTGGCCGTATCCGCGGTGCTGGATTTGGGGCTAGCAAACAGTTCCTGCCACAGTCTGCAAAGCGTCTAACAAAAGCAGATGCAGATGTCTTGGAGGAAAAATATGATTTACTTGCTGAACGATTCCAAGCAATGGAAAAGCGGATGGAAGATGGTAAATTTGTTGATGGGCCTGAAGCTTCTACAACCGTGAAAGAAAGTTTCACGCATCCAAGAAACCATGTTCCTATTCTAGAGGTAATTTAATAAACTAATTTGTTTTAACTATCATTTGGTTTCACAATTTCTAATCTAATTCATTATATGTTTTTATTATCATCTAGGGAATAATCAATAATTGCAAACTCTTTCTAGATACACCATGTACCCGAGCAGTGGCAATTGGCACGGTGTACAACACACAGGATGCAATCATACATCATGCACAAATCACCTCAAATCATTTGAAGGTTCTCAATTGATATTTCAATTGAAGATGATGCATCTAATCTATTTTCGAAAATTGAATGAAGAGTACTATGTGGGTAAGCATTGATGAAGTTTCATGTTGAAATCAAAATTTTAAACAACCTCATCTTTAATAAATGTGATGTGTTAAAAACCATGTGAGGTAATTATGACCATGTGTTTCTAGATATGATGTGGACTTGAGCACGAAATGCATGTCCATCATTGTATTTTGGGTATCCATATAAAACTCATTTTTTTGGATTGGATGTTCGTAAGTTGCAAAAAATCAATGGTAACAAAGTATGTGATTTGAGTGGGTCTACGACCATATATGCTTAGTTGAGACTATGAACTAGCAGATCTTTTCCTAACGCATTCGTTTGTGGTAGAAAATGTTAGATTGAATTGGGTAATGACTTGGTGATTTTATTTCGTATGTGAAAAGACTCCAAAAATCTTGTTTGTCTAAATGCTACTTGAATGAATATCATGTTTATGTGTTGTAGCAAGTATAAAATGAAATGGCATTGTTTCCATCGAGTAGATGTCGATCTAGTTTTTGCGTTTCGGACGCGAACTAGTGCATCTTGATGAAAGATGGGTACGGAGTCCCACTTTCTTTCGAATTGGGAGGTGTCGTTGTAAATCTCACTGCTTTTGTAATCGTTTTGAAATGATGATTGTAGTGATAGATCGGGGAGATCTAGTGGGATTGTGAGATACTTGAGAATCTTTATTTCCGATTGCGATAAATTTTCTCTTAGTATTCTAATGTTTGACTTTGGTATTTGGACTCTTGAGGTTTAGTCCATAATCTGACTATATGGTGTCATGGTCGTGTGATATGTGCCTTGGTTCTAATCTAAGTAATCTTAATGGTTTAGACGGTTGGACCTAAGTTTGGTCGAGTTTATCTTGTGCCTACAGTCTAGGCGAGGTTAGTGTCCTCCTGAGAGTAACCTAATAAAATTTCGAGGACGAAATTTCTTTTAGGGGGGAAGGATTGTAACACCCCAAATTTATCCTCCTTGAAATTAGGTAACAGTCCTGAAGAATGGGGCATACTACCAGATTCTCACTTGAGCGAGAGGATCTCGCCCAAGCGAGAGGATCAGTGTTTTGAATTTGGAAATTCTAGGAGTCTCGCCCAAGCAAGGAATGAGTCACTTGAGCGAGAGAAAGCTTGGGCAGGCTGTGAGATTCTCGCTTAAGCGAGAGAATCTCGCCCAGGCGAGAGAGTCCGTGTTTTGAAACTTAAAATATTGTGGGCTTCTCGCCCAAGCGAGATATTCTCGCCCAAGCGAGATTTTCTCGCCCGAGCGAGAGTGCCCAGCTATAAAAGAAAAGAAAGGGTTTCACAAACCCTAATCTTCATTTTCTTTTCTCCCCTTTCACTCCCAACGGCGACTCCCCATGGATTCCGACTCTTTCCTCCACTAAACCTCAAACACACATCAAAATCTCTTCCTCTTGCTTCTTAATGGAACATTGGAGAGCTTTGGAGATGAAAAAGCAACAATGGAGGTTGAAGGAGATGGAGGTAGATGGAGCTCTTTGCGAATCCATGAAGCTTATGCAACCTAAGGTGAGGGAGAAGACTATTGTGGTCTTAGAGTATTTCATTAGAGTCATCATCTCTGATTTCCCTCAAGAATCGAAGCACATTATGTAACACCCTAAATTTTAAGTCTTTAAAATTATAGTATCAGTCCTGGGATCCTCGCTTGAGCGAGAGATTCTCACATGGGCAAGAAAGGCTCACCTGGGAGGGTCAAATCCTGGGCTATACTGGAGGATTCTCGCTTGAGCGAGAATTGTCTCGCCTGGGCAAGAAATGGCATTTTGGGACTGTTGAGACTGTGAGATTCTCGCTTGAGTGAGAATCCCTCGCTTGAGCGAGAGGATCAGATCTGAGTTTTTACAATGGGCGGGATTTTTTCGCTTGAGCGAGAATGAGCTCGCTTAACCGAGAACCCGACGAGTTGCATTAAATGAGAAACCCCAAACACATTTTAGGGTTAAGAAAAGAAGAGAGGTGAAAGAAGAGAGCTTTTCCAAGGGCAAGAAGCTTTGATACTCATCCAAGAGCTTGAGAAGAGGTAAAACTCGTGATTCTAACTCTCTTCTTCTCTTTGGAACTCTTTTTGGGTATGTTGGATCTCTTCTCAAAAATGAGGAAAACCATAGAAACTCATCCTTTTGAGTTATGGTTCATTTTATGTTGTTTCTCTCTTGCAACTCTTAGTTTGGAGTTAGGATTTCAAGAATGGAAAGGGTTGTGGGTTGATTCATGAAGAACTCAAAACCCTAAAGAGAAAATGTGGTTAAAATGGGTAAAATTCTAGAGGTAGAAGATGAGTTTACCTTCTAATGATGAAATATGAGATGATTATGTACGTTTTGGAGGGTTGTAAACTTATGATAAAAGTTGTTTAGCAACATTGAAAATATGATGAAATGTCTTGTATGGTTAAATAATGCAATATAAGTTGTGTATGTGATATTTGGAATAAATGACTAACATTGTGTTATATGGTGGGAATGAGGAAAGATCCTAGAGTTGGCAGCGGTGTCGGTGGAACTTATGAAATTGCCAAGAACCAAACCCAACACTCACAGAGGTAAGGATAAGTCTTTAATTGTGCATTTGGAATAGAAAATGTGTGTATTTTCTGGTTATGCAATGATTGAGTTGTGAATTACGCATTTAGTATAAACATATATGGGTGTGTTTATACTAAAGTAGGCGTAGATTTACGGAAGATAAAAATGTGTGTATTTTCTGATCATGCAATAATTATATTGTGAATCACGTATTTAGTACAAACATATATGGGTGTGTTTATACTAAAGATGGCGTGGATTTACGGGAAATGATTGATGGTGAATTCCACGAAAAGAAAATATATTTTTAGTTGACCATGAATGATTAGCGACTCTGGCTTGAGTATATAAGCGAAACTCTGGCTTGAGTATATAAGCAAAAACTCTGGCTTGAGTATATAAGCGAAACTCTGGCTTGAGTATATAAGCGAAACTTTGGCTTGAGTATATAAGCAAATCTCCAGCTCGAGTATATGTAGCATGTTTTCTTCTAAAAGAAATGAGAATCTGCTTTTAGCTAACCCTGACGGGTGTAGCGACTTTGGCTCAAGTTTTGCAGCAAAGCAAAATGAATTTCAAAACAAAATGGTTTACTAAACCTTTTCTAATGTGGATTATCTTACAATGATGTTTATTGAATTAACGACTTACTCCTTTGTGTGTTTGTGTATTTGTCATTGATAATCCCATTGCAGATAAACAGGTGACATGAGGGGAACTCATTTTTGGGGAGCTTAGGGAGCTTTATATTTTGCAATTATTCATTTGCACTATTTGGTATATGAGTGCATAATTGATAGCTTGAAATATTATGTAATTACAGATATATATATATTAGCGAACACAAGGGTGTGATCCTGGATATGGGTAGTTATGGGCTTTTTGAAAACCCATAGCTAGTTGTATGCAATAGGTTACCAATCTGCATTAATACGAATTATGTTTTTCTGTCGAATGATTATGTATGTCATTATTGATTCATGGATTGAGTGTGAAGAGGAAATTAAGATTTTGAAGTAAGGATATCAAATTGGTAATGTTAGTTATGAGTGATTGCATGGAATTGAATTAAAATAAGAAAAAAAATTTAAGGATAGAATTTGGTTCCTTACAATATGGTATTAGAGCATAGTTAGTCCTGCGGCCTAGGGTATGGCCTTACTTGCTTCTTTGTAACTTCTAAATGATTGGAATATGTGGTTCAAGTGAACTATTGCGTGGTTATGTGTTGATTTATCTGATTAAACTTGGTTTACTGACAAATGAGAAGAGATAAACAGGTACCCATTACGGAGATGTCTGGAAGAGGACGAGGAAGAGGATCGGGTCAAAATGACTTGTTGGCTCAGATTGCTGTAGTGCTGACGAACATGAACGAGAACTTACAGCACCTAAACCAGAACGCGACACCAAGTCCGAGTTCGCAACCATTGGTTCCACCTGGGTCGGCTGAGTACCGAGGTCTAGATGAATTCTGCAGGAGAAACCCCAGTCAGTTCGAAGGCGGATTCGCTCCTGATGCAGCCATTGAATGGGTCCAAGGAGTGGAAAGAATCTTTAGGGCCATGAGTTGTTCTGATGCTCAGAGAGTGGCCTACGCCACCTACATGCTGGTGAAAGTGGCTGAGAACTGGTGGGAAATGACCCAGAGACAAATGGAAGTCGAAAGGCAAATCATCACGTGGGGAGCTTTCAAGAGTAAATTCCTCCAGAAATATTTTCCTGCAGACCTGAAAAGAAAGAAGGAGATGGAATTCTTGCAATTGGAGCAAGGAGACATGTCGAGTACTCGACCAAATTTGAAGAATTGATCTGATATTTCCCTTATACAGAACTAGAGTTGGACGGGAGGTCCAAGTGTCTGAAGTTCGAGATGGGGTTGAGGCCCGAGCTTAGAGTGATATTTGGTCACGAAGAAATTTCTGATTTTCCTACACTAGTGACCAAGTGTAGGATGTATGAGGATAATGTGCGGATGAGGGACGCTGCTGCTAGAAAAGAGAACCTTCCCCGACACTATGGCCCTTAACGGAACTTCTCACACGGAAAAGGGAAGGGCAAGTTGTTTCAAGAGGAACGAAAGCCTTACTCTCCTCCAACGAGTAGTCGGGGTCATACTTCGCATGGACCGAAGACTCATACTAATGCTAGAGGGTCACGGTTGAACTCCCCATCTTTGTGCGGCAAATGTGGCCGAACTCATCTCGGTGACTTATGCCCTGAGACGACGCTTACATGTTTTAATTGCAAGGAAGTTGGGCATGTCAGAAGGTATTGTCTTAAAATACAGCAGAGTATGAATGCTGTGAGTGCGGGACGACCTCGAACTAATGGCAAAGTATTCACCATGAGTGGTGCCGAGGCGTCGGGTGTAGATGGCCTGATTAAAAGTAAATGCATGGTGACAGGTATTTCCCTTTTAGTGTTGTTTGATTCGGGAGCGACACCCTCCTTTGTATTTATTGAATGTGTGGATAGACTGAAATTACAAACTGAGTCGTTGCCTTTCGACTTGCTCGTATCCACCCCAACTGATGTGCCTGTCGTGGTGTCGACAATAGTGTATCGATGTCTGGTAGTGGTAAACGGTAGGACTTTTACCGTGGATTTAATCTGCTTACCACTATCCCAGTTAGACCTAATTCTGGGGATGGACTGGTTGTCGGCGAATCATGTAATGCTTATTTGTGCCGAAAAGACCGTGGTATTCGGGAATCTAGATGAGGTTTCTGATGAGGTTAATAACATGAAACCTTTATCGGCAAAGGAAGTCAGGACTTCCTGTAATGAGGGAGGAGCCGTGTTTATGTTGTTTGCATCCTTGGAGGGTATTGAGAAACCTGAGGTTGAGGAGATTCCGATAGTTTGTGAGTTTCTTGAGGTATTTCTTGATGATATTTCGGAGTTACCTCCAGTAAGAGAAGTGGAATTCTCTATTGATTTGGTACCGGGAACGGGACCCATCTCTATAGCTCCTTATAGGATGGCACCGTTTTAATTGAATGAGTTGAAAAAGCAGGTTGAGGACTTATTGGCCAAGAAGTTTATTCGTCCTAGTGTCTCACCATGGGGTGCGCCTGTTTTGTTGGTTAAGAAGAAGGATGGTAATATGCGGTTGTGTACTGACTACCGACAGTTGAACAAGGTTACTATTAAGAACAAGTACCCATTGCCTCGGATTGATGACTTGATGGATCAGCTGAGAGGGGCGGTAGTGTTTTCAAAGATTGATCTTCGGTCAGCATACCACCAACTTTGTGTGAAGTCGGAAGACATTCCTAAAATTGCTTTTAGGACAAGGTATGGACATTTTGAATACTTGGTCATGCCTTTTGGTGTAACGAATGCCCCAACAATATTTACCGACTACATGAATCGGATTTTTCATCCGTATTTAGATTCATTCGTAGTGGTATTTATTGATGACATTCTGGTTTACTCCAAAAGTCGAGAGGAGCATGTTGAGCACTTGCGCGTTGTGCTAGAACTTCTTAGTAAGAATCGGTTGTATGCGAATCTGTCAAAATGTGATTTCTGGTTGGAATCGGTAAACTTTCTTGGACATGTGATATCCAAGGAAGGAGTGGCAGTAGATCCTTCAAAGGTTGAAGCGGTTATGGAATGGGCGGTGCCCAAGTCAGTCACTGAGATCAGGAGCTTTCTGGGTTTGGCAGGGCATTATCGGAAATTCATTGAGGGATTTTCGAAGATGGCTCTACCGTTGACAAAAATCACTATGAAAGGGGAACCGTATGTGTGGACACTTCGATTTGAAGAAAGTTTTCAAGAGTGGAAACGAAGGTTGACTACGGCGCCAGTTTTGGTTCTTCCTTGTACTGATCCGGACTTCAGTGTTTATTGTGATGCATCCAAGCAAGGTTTGGGTTGTGTGTTGATGCAAGAAGGGAAGGTTGTTGCCTATTCTTTTCGACAGTTGAGGATGCATGAGCAAAACTACCCTACCCATGACTTGGAATTGGCTGTAGTGGTCTTTGCCTTAAAAATCTGGAGACACCACCTTTATGACGTGAGATTTGAGGTATACAGCGACCACAAGAGTTTGAAGTACCTATTTGATCAAAAGGAATTGAATATGAGACAGATACGGTGGATGGAATTCCTCAAGGATTATGATTTTGGGTTGCAGTACCATCCGGGAAAGGCCAATGTGGTGGCCGATGCTCTAAGTCGGAAATCTTCACATATGTCGGCGTTGATGGTTCGAGAAGGGAAACTGATTGTAGAGTTCAGGGATATGAATTTGGAAGTTCAAATAAAGCCTCAAT
The DNA here is from genome assembly GCA_009771035.1 of Lupinus albus. NCBI lineage: Eukaryota > Viridiplantae > Streptophyta > Magnoliopsida > Fabales > Fabaceae > Lupinus > Lupinus albus. Next base: position 9,120,731 of record CM020004.1, on the reverse strand, counting down.
GTATGATTCTAGGGATGCTCAAGGTCACAAATGCATTGTTCGATCAAATCCGGGTAATGCAAGTGGAGGATATTGAGCTAATGGCTAAACGGGATTTGATGCTAAGTGGTAAGGAAACTGATTTCGCATCGGACCCTAGTGGATTGTTATGTTACAAGGGGAGAGTGTGTGTACCTCGTGATGAGGAATTACGGAAGAGTATTTTGGAGGATTCCCATAAGAGTAAGATGAGTTTTCACCCGGGGACAACGAAAATGTACCAAGACTTGAAGAAGTTATTTTGGTGGTCTGGATTGAAGAGAGATGTGGCTTCATATGTCTCAAGTTGTTTGGTATGTCAGAAAGCCAAGATTGAACATCAGCGACCAGCGGGAGAGTTACAATCCCTAGAAGTTCCCGTTTGGAAGTGGGACAGTATCTCCATGGATTTTGTGTCTAGTTTTCCGAAGACTGGGAAAGTGTACGACTCGATATGGGTAGTAGTGGATCGGTTGACTAAGTCTACTCATTTCTTGCCGATGAACATGAGGTACTCCCTAGAACGATTGGCGGAACTATATATCTGGGAAATTGTTCGGTTGCATGGGATACCGTTGAGTATTGTGTCGGATAGGGATCCTCGTTTCACTTCAAACTTTTGGACTAGTTTGCAATCCGCTTTGGGAACTAAGTTGAAGCTGAGTTCAGCTTATCATCCACAAACGGACGGTCAATCGGAAAGGACAATACAATCATTGGAGGATCTCTTAAGGGCTTGTGTCTTGGAACAACCGGGGAGTTTGGATGGCATGTTGCCTCTGATTGAATTTACCTACAACAATAGTTTCCGTTCGAGTATTGGAATGGCACCTTATGAGGCGTTGTATGGTAGGAAGTGTCGAACTCCAATGAGTTGGTTTGAAACTGGGGAGAACTTAATTTTGGGACCAGAGCTGGTCCAAGAGACGACAGAGAAGATCAAGAAGATCCGGGAGAATATGAGGATCACCCAGAGTCGGTAGAAAAGCTTTTACAATAAGAGGCGAAAACCTCTTGAATTTAACGAGGGAGATCATGTTTTCCTGAGAGTAGTCCCGACTACCGGAATAGGTAGAGTGTTAAAGTCTCGGAAGCTGACTCCGCGATTTATTGGGCCGTATCAAATACTGAATAGGATTGGACCGGTAGCGTATCGTATTGCTTTACCTCCGTTGTTGTCGAATCTCCACAATGTGTTTCATGTGTCTCAGTTAAGGAAATATGTTGGAGATCCATCTCATGTAGTTGAGTCGGACAAGATAGAGTTGAAGGATAACTTGACTTTTTCGACGTTGCCCGTGAGGATCATGGATACCAGTATCAAGAGACTAAGAGGCAAGGAGATTCCTTTGGTGAAAGTACTATGGAGCCAAGTAGACGAAGGGGATGCTACTTGGGAGGTGGAGCGTGACATGAGGGAGGATTACCCTCATTTGTTTGAATCGGGGTATGTTAAATTTTTGGGGACGAAAATTCTTATAAGAGGGAGAGGATTGTAACACCCTAAATTTTAAGTCTTTCAAATTATAGTATCAGTCTTGGGATCCTCGCTTGAGCGAGAGATTCTCGCCTGGGCAAGAAAGGCTCACTTGGGAGGGTGAAATCCCGGGCTATACTGGAGGATTCTCGACTGAGCGAGAATTGTCTCGTCTGGGCGAGAAATGGCATATTGGGACTGCTGAGATTGTGAGATTCTCGCTTGAGCGAGAATCCCTGGCTTGAGCGAGAGGATCAGATCTGAGTTTTTAAAATGGGCGGGATTTTCTCGCTTGAGCGAGAATGAGCTCGCTTAAGCGAGAACCCGACGAGTTGCATTAAATGAGAAACCCCGAAACACAATTTAGGGTTAAGAAAAGAAGAGAGGTGGGAGAAGAGAGCTTTTCCAAGGGCAAGAAGCTTTGATACTCATCCAGGAGCTTGAGAAGAGGTAAAACTCTTGATTCTAACTCTCTTCTTCTCTTTGGAACTCTTTTTGGGTATGTTGGATCTCTTCTCAAAAATGAGGAAAACCATAGAAACTCATCCTTTTGATTTATGGTTCATTTTATGTTGTTTCTCTCTTGCAACTCTTGGTTTAGAGTTAGGATTTCAAGAATGGAAAGGGTTGTGGGTTGATTCATGAAGACCCCAAAACCCTAAAGATAAAATTAGGTTAAAATGGGTAAAATGCTAGAGGTAGAAGATGAGTTTACCTTCTAATGATGAATTATGAGATGATTATGTATGTTTTGGAGGGTTGTAAACTTATGATAAAAGTAGTTTAGCAACATTGAAAATATGATGAAATGTCTTGTATGGTTAAATAATGCAATATAAGTTGTGTATGTGATATTTGGAATAAATGACTAACATTGTGTTATGTAACGACCCGATTTTCTACCCTTGAAAATTTTTCTCATTTTAATTCAATTCCATTCAATCACTCATAACTCAATTTACCATTTTAATATCCTTACTTCAAAATCTTATTTCCCCTCCTCACACTCAATCCATGAATCAATAACCACATGCATAATCATTTTACCTAGAACTTCTCAAGAATCATTCCTGGAACTAATCTTATAACCTATTACATTATCATACAATTAATCTTGTAGAAAAACATAATTCATTCATATCATTCCCTATGAGTACTAAGACCTCAAAGGTTCTGATCCTCCAAAATAACATTACGCATAGTTACAAATATCCAAATAATGGTTAGTCATGATTACAATCATTTAAATCCGCAGGTAATCATTTAGAATACGAAAAACATAAATAGTGAATCCAAAGTCTAAAGCTCCTAAAGCTCCCGACCTGGCATACTTCATTCGTCTATTTACCTGCAATGGGATTATCAATGACAAAAGTACAAAACACACAAAGGAGTAAGTCATTAATTCAATAAACGTCATTATAAGATAATCCACATTAGAAAAATGAGTTAATAAACCATTTGTTTTATAAATTCATTTTGTGCTACATTACTTGAGCCAAAGTTTTGCTACATAGCTTGAGCCAAAGCGTTGCTACATAACTTGAGCCAAAGTATTGCTACATAACTTGAGCCAAAGTTTTGCTACATAGCTTGAGCCAAAGCATTGCTACATAACTTGAGCCAAAGTTTTGCTACGTAACTTGAGCCAAAGTGTTGCTACATAACTTGAGCCAAAGTGTTGCTACATAGCTTGAGCCAAAGCATTGCTACATAACTTGAGCCAAAGTATTGCTTCATAACTTGAGCCAAAGTGTTGCTACATAGCTTGAGCCAAAGCATTGCTACATAACTTGAGCCAAAGTATTGCTTCATAACTTGAGCCAAAGTGTTGCTACATAACTTGAGCCAAAGTCGCTAACCATTTATGGTCGGCTAAAAATACGTTTCCTTTTCATTGATTTCACTATCAACCATATCCTGTAAATCAACGCCATCTTTAGTATAAACACACCCATATATGTTTATACTAAACACGTGATTCACAATATAATTATTGCATGATCAGAAATACACACGTTTTCCATCTTCCGTAAATCTACGCCTACTTTAGTATAAATACACCCATATATGCTTATACTAAATGCGTAATTCACAACTCAATTATTGCATAACCAGAAAATACTTACATTTTCTATTCCAAATGCACATTAAAGACTCATCCTTACCTTGGTGAGTATTGGGGTTCGGTTCTTGGCAACCTCTCGAATTCTACCGACACCACCTCCAACCTTAAGATCTCTCTTCTCATCCCACCACATAACACAATGTTAGTTATTTATTCCAAATATTACATAAACAACTTATTTTGCATCATTTAATCATACAAAATATTCATCATCAATATTCAACCATCTAAAACATGCATAACATCTCATATTTCAATATTTGGGGTAAACTCATCTTCTACCTCTAACATTTTACTCATTCTCTGCTTTTACCACATTTTCACTTTTAGGGTTTTTGGGGTTTTCATGAATCAACCCACAACCTTTTCCATTCTTGAGATACTATCTCTAAACCAAGAGTTTACAAGATAAAAACAACATAAAACGAACCATAACTCTAACAGATGAGTTTCCATGATTTCTCATGTTATGAAAATAAATCCAACATACCCAAAACAAGTTAGAGAGGAAGAAGAAGAGTTAGGAACAAGAGGTTTACCTCTTCTCAAGCTCTAAGATGAGTCCTAAGGCTCCTTGCTCTTGAAAAGCTCCCTTCTCTCTCTTCTCTTCAAGTTCTAACCCTAAAATGTGTTTGGGGTTTCTATTTTTAAAGAGCAGTCGTCGGGTTCTCGCTCAAGCGAGCCCATTCTCGCTCAAGCGAGAATCTCACAGTAGCAATTTTCGCTTAACGCATAGATGTAATCGATTACATGGATTGTGTAATCGATTACATCATGTAAAATGCACATATCTGATGCTTTTATCTGCATGTAATCGATTACATGTATTGTGTAATCGATTACATCATGTAAAATGCACATATCTGATGCTTTTATCTGCATGTAATCGATTACATGTATTGTGTAATCGATTACATCATGTAAAATGCACATATCTGATGCTTTTATCTGCATGTAATCGATTACATGTATTGTGAAATCGATTACATCATGTAAAATGCACATATCTGATGCTTTTATCTGCATGTAATCGATTACATGTAGTGTGTAATCGATTACATCATGTAAAATACACATATCTGATGCTTTTATCTGCATGTAATCGATTACATGGACTGTGTAATCGATTACACTGCCCAAAACTGCCATTTCTCGCTCGGGTGATACAACTCTCGCTCAGGCGAGAATCCTCCAGTATAGCCCAAGATTTCACCCTCCCAGATGCACCTCTCTCGCTCAAGCGAGAATCTCTGGATCAAGCGAGGCTTCCAGGACTGATACTCTAATTTTTAAAGACTAAAATTCGGGGTGTTACATGTTATATGGTGGGAATGAGGAAAGATCCTAGAGTTGGCAGCGGTGTCGGTGGAACTTATGAAATTGCCAAGAACCAAACCCAACACTCACAGAGGTAAGGATAAGTCTTTAATTGTGCATTTGGAATAGAAAATGTGTGTATTTTCTGGTTATGCAATGATTGAGTTGTGAATTACGCATTTAGTATAAACATATATGGGTGTGTTTATACTAAAGTAGGCGTAGATTTACGGAAGATGAAAATGTGTGTATTTTCTGATCATGCAATAATTATATTGTGAATCATGTATTTAGTATAAACATATATGGGTGTGTTTATACTAAAGATGGCGTGGATTTACGGGAAATGATTGATGTTAAATTCCACGAAAAGAAAATATATTTTTAGTTGACCATGAATGGTTAGCGACTCTGGCTTGAGTATATAAGCGAAACTCTGGCTTGAGTATATAAGCAAAAACTCTGGCTTGAGTATATAAGTGAAACTCTGGCTTGAGTATATAAGCGAAACTTTGGCTTGAGTATATAAGCAAAACTCCAGCTCGAGTATATGTAGCATGTTTTCTTCTAAAAGAAATGAGAATCTGCTTTTAGCTAAGCGTGAGGGGTGTAGCGACTTTGGCTCAAGTTATGCAGCAAAGCAAAATGAATTTCAAAACAAAATGGTTTACTAACCCTTTTCTGATGTGGATTATCTTACAATGATGTTTATTGAATTAACGACTTACTCCTTTGTGTGTTTGTGTATTGGTCATTGATAATCCCATTGCAGATAAACAGGTGACATGAGGGGAACTCATTTTTGGGGAGCTTAGGGAGCTTTAATTTTGCAATTATTCATTTGCACTATTTTGTATATGAGTGCATAATTGATAGCTTGAAATATTATGTAATTACGGATATATATATATATATATATATATTAGCTAACACGAGGGTGTGATCCTGGATATGGGTAGTTATGGGCATTTTCAAAACCCATAGCTAGTTGTATGCAGTAGGTTACCAATCTGCATTAATACGAATTATGTTTTTCTGTCGAATGATTATGTATGTCATTATTGATTCATGGATTGACTGTGAAGAGGAAATTAAGATTTTGAAGTAAGGATATCAAATTGGTAATGTGAGTTATGAGTGATTGCATGGAATTAATTAAAATAAGAAAACAAATTTAAGGGTAGAATTTGGGTCCTTACACATTAACGGATAGAAACTCTCTTGGGTGTTTGTGGTCCATATGAGAGTCTTTATTTTATATGAGGATGTATTAGCCATAAAAGTGGAGATATATGTGCGGGGAAAACTGTTTATTTAAGTAAAACGCAATATGCTCATTTATGGTAATACACCGTCATGAAAGATGGTTCTAACGTTAATGTGTTATATGATGAAGAATATGTTGTGTGTGGTTTGCTTATGAAAATGGTGTGTTATGGATGGTTGATTTATTACAAACAAATATGGGTGTGTTTGTAATAAGGATTGTGAGGTGTGTGTTTAATGACGATGACACTCATATATGTTTATGACAATAAATAGCTCACACACAATCATTATCACACAACATAACCATTTCTACTTAAAAAAAAAATGAATGCGTGATGAGTTATTAATGTTTTAAAATGAGATGAGTATGCATATCAAAGTGAATATGTTGTGAGTCGTTTTATTGTTATAAATATGTATGGGTATGATTGAGACAATGAAGGTGTTTTGTGTTATTTCATGGTGATGGAACGATGTGATGCCTTGTGTTTATTGGGTGTATGACATTGAGGTGATATTTTGTGCTATGACAAACATGTGATGTGAGAATAATGGGAAATATAGACCTACCCGATTTTTTATGGGGAATAACTTGACCTGCCCGATGTGGTATGGAGAAATAACTAGACCTGCCCGATGTGGTGTGGAGAATTAAGTAGACCTACCCGATGTAGTATGGGGATTAACTAGACCTGCCCGATGTGGTTTGGGGAATAACTAGACCTGCCCGATGTGGTGTGGAGAATTAACTACACCTACCCGATGTCGTATGGGGATTAACTAGACCTGCCCGATGTGGTATGAGGAATAACTAGACTTGCCCGATGTGGTATGGAGAATTAACTAGACCTACCCAATGTGGTATGTGGATTAACTAGACCTACCCGATGTGGTATGGGGATTAACTAGACCTGCCCGATGTGGTATGGGGAATAACTAGACCTTCCCAATGTGGTATGGAGAATTAACTAGACCTACCCGATGTGGTATGGGGATTAACTAGACCTACCCGATGTGGTACGGGTGTTAACTAGAGCTACCCGATGTGGTAGAGGATTATTTGTACGGTGTAGATGTGTTGAAAGAGATCAAGGGTAAATTACTATGGAATGTGAATGATGTGTAAAGTGTATATTCGGAATGAAAATCATATGAATGCTATAGGATATATATTATGGGATATATATCTTATAGGGTGAATATGAATGATGAGAAATGAGTACGTTTGGATGTAAGAAATATGCACACTATAGAACATATATATTATGGGATATATGTGTACTATAGGGTGAATATGAATAATATGAGATGAATAAATATGCACATAGAACATATATATTATGGGATATATGTGTACTATAGGGTGAATATGGATAATATGAGATGAATAAATATGCACATTATAGAACATATATATTATGGGATATATGTGTACTATAGGGTGAATATGGATAATATGTGTTGATTGGTATATGTCTATCATGATTAATGTTAGATGCGTGTGGTTTTAATACTTTAATGTTATTACTCCTTGTAAATCCACGCTACGGTCGCCGTAATTGGTTCTTACACCCTCTGTCTATCCTTGCATGTGTTGTATATTTGAGTTCAAGTTGTGAAGGTAGCACATTGGACGCTTGCGGAGAAGAGGGCATGGTAGAGTAGGGTTGTATGTAATTGATACGTTATATGATAAATGCTTGTAATATGAAGAACATGTTAAAGTGAATTTATGTATAAGTAATCTTGCCCCTAAGTGTATAATGAAGTTGATTTAATATTTGTATTTAAAAGTGTCCTTTGTAAAAGGGTAATTGTTTAGATTATTTATTTGAAAGGAAGTGCAATGACATGCTTTGAAAAGAAATGTATTTGGAATATTCCGCCTTGTAATTTATAAATGTATTCACTCAAGTTTCCAAAACATTCAAGTAATGTCTTTCAAAAGTAATCACTTCTCTTTCATGAAAAAGTTTAAAAAAAAAAGGAATTTTTGGATTACGAAAATTGGGTCCTTACATTCATATCCCCTCAGACTAACATATTGGGTGTGGGTATGGCTGACACAAGGAAGAATGAGCAGTCACAAATAGTTGCTAAGATTATTGAGGAAAATAAAGAGATTGTTGACTTATTCTTTGCACCTCTTAACACCGGGTAAGTATCATTTTTTAATTGTTTTTAACAATGTTTTTGCTTAATATTTTATTAACCGTATGCATATATGTTTTAGGCAACATTGGATTTTGGTTGTCATTAATCGGGTCAGCCATCAATTGTTCTATTTTGATTCACTAAAAAATGGCGATCTGAAAAGTACCCCAATATGATAGATATTTTTACTAGGTAAGTGGACAACTCATTTAAATTTACTGAATTTTGTTACACTTTCATTATCAGTTCATTTAAACATTATTTTCTATATTGTTTAGGGTATTGAATACATATAGAGGCCTAAACCCTAAATGTCCAAGACCCGTCAACTAGACTTATGTTATGGTATTGGCACTACCCATCAAACAATGTATTATCAAACAATTATTTCATTATCACTTATATTTACCTGATTTCATTTGTAGACCCTTTGCCAAAACCATAACACAGATTGAGGCTTTTATGTCATTAACTTCATGAAGGAGGTCATTAATCAAGGCAAAGCTGAAGTCAAGTTTGATGTAGAAACATATACAGTTGACCAAATAGATGTGAATAGGGAAATTTGGTCAAAATTTGTTTATTCTTTTATAACAGAGTCAACAGACAATTTGTAATATACAGTTGACCAAATAGATGTGAATAGGTTCTGTTAAATATAAATAGTTGTTTTGGTTCAAGTTGTGCATTTTGTTTATTTTGTTCAATGCATTTTGTGTTTTGATAATTTGATGTTCTAATTTCGTTGTATAATTAATAACTTCCACATCATAGTGATAAACTTTCGCTGTGGAATTGTTAATTACCACAACGAAGTGATATACTTCCGTTGTGGAAGAGAAGATCCAAATTAAGCTCCTGATATCTTCAATAGTGTTGTGTTCTAATTTCGCTGTATAATTAAAAACTTCCACAACATAGTGACATACTTTCGTTATGGAATTGATAATTACCACAACGAAGTGATATACTTCCGTTGTGGAAGAGAAGATAGCTCATGATATCTTCAATAGGGTGTTCTAATTTCGCTGTATAATTACTAACTTCCACAACGTAGTGATATACTTTCGCTATGGAATTGATAATTACCACAACAAAGTGATATACTTCCGTTGTGAAAGACAAGATCCTAAGTTCCTAACAACTAACAAGTAACAACAAGCTCCTGATATCTTCGACTGCGAAGTGTTTTACTTTCGTTGTGGCATTTATATATTCCACAACGTCAACTAAAGATTTCGCTGTTGAAGGCTTATCAAAAATAAAACATAAAACTATCCCTCATTCGAAAACCTCTTTTACACTAACTCTTTTTCTCAGCAGCAGCTAGCGAAACTGAAAACCTCAAAATCATTCAATCATTCACACATTCAACATCGAAAATCATTTACACATTCAACATCGAAAATCATTCACGCATTGAACTTCAAAATCATTCAACCCAAAATAATTCACGCATTCAACATCAAAATTTCTTTCTCTCATTCAACCCCAAAAGTTCACTAATTCTGCACTGAATTGAAAGTGAGTTTTCAATTCAACATCAAGTAAATACATGCTTATATTGAGTTAGATTTCATCTTTATTACATGAGTTATTATATTACATGAGTTATTATATGCCCGAATTCATTTAGATTGTATTTAGTTAGGGTTCCACATTTAGCTTGTATTACATGAGTTAGGATTTTTCCTAATAATGTATTTGTTTGCTATGTGAAATTAAATTAATGTTTTAAAGATTTTTGTTTCCCCAAATTCAAATTTCAATCATACAATTTATATTGTATTTAGTTAGGGTTCCTCACTTAGCTTGTTTTACTAGAGTTAGCTTGTAAGGTGAGCGGCAACTTAGTCATTTAGGGATTTATGATCCCGAATATAAATTTCAATTATTAACTCAATATTTTATGACAATTTCGTTCTAGAAAATGGATGAAAGAATTGATCATAAATGGATGAGTGTTAATCGATTGACGAAGGAGTTAAAAGTTCATTTAATCTATCACGGTATCGATCAGAGTTACACATGTTGGATAAGGCATGGTGAGATGTTTCAGCGGTTGATAAGTGATGCTAAGAAACCATTATATGATGGTTGTACTAAATTCACAAGATTAGCAGTCGTGTCAAGGTTGTACAAGTTGAAATCTGTTAATGGATGGACTGATAAGAGTTTCACAGACTTACTAGCACTTCTGAAGGAAATATTTCCCGAGGATAACGTGCTTCCTTCTCGAACCTATGAAGCTAAACAGATGTTATGCTCTATTGGCATGGATTACAATAGGATACATGCTTGTGAAAATGACTGCATCTTATTTCTTAATGAGTATGCTTCGTTGAAGTATTGTCCTAAATGTAATGCACCACGTTATAAGAAGGAAGACTCAATTATTGCCAATTAGGTTGTATGGTATTTTCCTATCAAATCAAGATTTAAGCGTATGTTCAGCAACGCTAAAGAAGCAAATAATTTGACATGGCATGCTGATGAAAGGATTAAAAATGGCAAGCTTCGGCATCCTGCAGATTCTCCTCAATGGAGAAAAATCGATCATGGCTACCCTAGTTTTGGTCAAGAATCAAGAAATATACTCCTTGCATTATCAAATGATGGAATTAACCCACATAGTTTTCAAAGTAGCTCCCATAGTACATGGCCAATGATGTTGGTGATATACAACCTCTCTCCTTCCTTATGCATGAAGCGCAAATATGTGATGTTATCTATGTTAATTTCTGGAGCTAAACAACCAGGAAATGATATAGACATATATTTGGCTCCAGTAATTGAAGACTTGAAGCAAATGTGGGAGACTGATATAGATCTATATATGATGCGTATAGGGAAGAAAGGTTCAACTTGAGGGCTTTGTTGTTCGGCACAATCAGTGACTTCCCTGCGTATGGTAATCTTTTGAGGATATACTACAAAAGGGAATCTTGCATGTCTTGTATGTGAGGACAATACTCATTCAATGAGGTTGCCACACTATAAGAAGAATGTTTACCTTGGTCACCGTAGATTTTTGCATGCAGATTATCAATATTGTCGATGGAGAAAAGCATTCGATGGGAATAATGAAGAAAGTTGTGCTCCTTTGTCGTTGACGGGTGACCAATTATTTCAAAAGCAAATGGATTTGAATAATAACTTTGGTAAACCTTTTGCTGCAAAAATGGTCACAATTGGTGGGTGGAAGAAAAGGTCAATCTTCTTTGAATTGACGTATTGGAGCTCATTATATGTAACACATTTTCTCGATGTTATGCATATTGAAAAAAATGTATTTGAAAGTCTCCTTGGTACTTTACTCAATATCCCTGGTAAGTCCAAAGATGGCTTGAATGCAAGATTGGACATGGTCAGTATGGGAATAAGAAAGGAATTGGGGTTGTAACCCCCTAAAAGTTTGATAATTGGAACATGGTGAAACTCAGCTAGTCTGGGAGCTACTGACTGATTCTCGCCTGAGCGAGAAAGTCTCACTTGGGCGAGGGCATCAATATTTCTCCCAGAATTTTATCTGGGAGCCTCGCTTGGGCGAGATGTTGCTCGCCTGGGCGAGAGAGAGTGTGTTGACTGACACTATGGGATTCTCGCTTGAGCGAGAGCGTCATTGTTTGAAAATTTAAAAAGGCGAGATCTCTCGCCTGGGCGAGAATCTAAAATAATGAAACCTAAAATAGAGCCCCAAACACGAAAATGGGGGAGGTTTTTGAGAGAAAAGAGAAGAGGAAGTGAGTTTCGTGGCTAGAGCTCGCATAAAGGCTACGAGAAGCTAGAGAAGAGGTAAACCTCTTGATTTTAACACTTCTCTTTACTTAGACATTCATTATGGTTATTGGGGTCTCTTCTCTTTGAGTTGGAAAACGACCTAACTCTCTCCCTTGATGTAGTAGTTCGTTTTAGTTTACTTATTTCTTGAAAACTCATAGTATAGAGTGTCTATTTGGAGATGGTGTTTGAAAAATATTGATAGTAAGAAAACCCCAAAACCTAGAAACGAAATGGTGAAGAAGAAGGATTGGAAAATGTTAAGTTGGGTTGTGGTTTATGATTGATGATGTGGAATAAGGGGTTAAATGTTTATGAATGCATATGGGAGTCTCAATAGAGATAGTTTCGAGAGTCATCGGAGTATGAGTTAATTTGTGGTAGAAATATGTAAAATGAGTTATAATGTGATGTTACAAATATTCTATTGATTATGTTTTTGTGTGTGTGAATGGGTAAAGACCCTAAGGTTGGAGGAAGCGGAGTAGATTCTAACAAGCCGTCAAACGCCAATACACGCCAAGGTAGGGGAGACGTGTTTCCATAGTAAATGATTTGATGTGAAAGGTAAACGTATTGGCATTATTATTATGATAATAGAATGATAATGGTTATTATATGGAAGTTATATTGATTAGTCTTCGTGGCATAGACTTGCCCTATGTGGTATTGATTGGCCTTCGTGGCTTAGACTTGCCCTATATGGTATTGATTAGCCTTTGTGGCATAGACTTGCCCTATGTGGTATTGATTAGCCTTCGTGGCATAGACTTGCCCTATGTGGTATTGATTAGCCTTCGTGGAATAGACTTGTCCTATGTGGTATTGATTAGCCTTCGTGGCATAGACTTGCCCTATGTGGTATTGATTAGCCTTCGTGGCATAGACTTGCCCTATGTGGTATTGATTAGCCTTCGTGGCATTGACTTGCCCTATGTGGTATTGATTAGCCTTTGTGGCATAGACTTACCCTGGGTGGTATTGGGGTAATTGCTATTAAATGTGGTTAATAAATGGTAGATTGATAGTTTAGTGTACCTTAATGGTTGAATTATGTTACTGACAGAATTATATATATAAGTAATTGTTGGTATTATAATTATCTTATTCCGATGTATCCATATTGATTATCTTACTCCCTTTTGTTTCTTGATGGTGCCATTGGTGATAATCGGTGCACAAGTAAAGCAAAGGATTATTAGATCCAGGAGGCGTGTTAGTGTAGCTCTTTCTAAATTGGATGTAATGGTGATATTGACATGTTGTTTTGTATTATGCATGTATTTGTACCTATTACCTGAACCATTTAATTTGTAACCCAGTTTCTTTGGATTTGGTGAATTATTGCTAAACATGTGGGGACGGAGTCCCTTTTAATTAGAATGTAAAGTTTAAGGGTTTTGAACCCCAAAATGCTTGAGCAGTTCAGTCCTTTAATGTTGAAGTTGAATTATAACTATAAGGAAAGGAAACTCATGGAGTTAGTTATAATGATAATTAATTATTGTTGCTTGTATGTTTAGAAATAAACGGACGAAAATTCAAGGGGATAATTTGGGTCCTTACAACATGGTATCAGAGCATATGTCAACTCTGCGGCCTAGGGTATGGCTCGCATGCTTCTTTGTATGACTTATGTGAATTGATTGTTGACTTTGTGATTGAATTGTGTTGTATAGTACAAACTGATGTGTAATTATGTGACCCTTATCGGTTGAAGACTTGGTTTACTGACAAGTGAGTGAGTACAGGTACATGTGACGAGATGTCTGGAAGAGGAAGAGGAAGAGGGAGAGGATCGGGTCTGAATGATCTGTTGGCCCAAATTGCGGCCGTGCTGATGAACATGAATGAGAACTTGCCGCACCTGAACCAGAACGCGACACCGAGCCCGAACCCACACCCTCTGGTACATCAAGGACCGGTAGAGTACCGGGGATTGGATGAGTTCTGTAGACGCAATCCTACTCAGTTCGAAGGTGGATTTCCTCCTGATGCGGCAAAAGAATGGATCCAAAGCTTGGAGCGGATATTCAGAGCCATGGGTTGTTCCGATGCTCAGAAGGTGACTTATGCCTCATATGTCCTGGTTAAGGATGCTGAGAACTGGTGGGAGTATGCTCGGAGGCAAATGGAATCGGAAGGATAGGCCATCACATGGGAAGCCTTCAAAGGAAAGTTCCTCTAGAAATACTTTCCAGCTGACTTGAAGAGAAAGAAAGAGATGGAGTTCCTACGGTTAGAACAAGGGGATCTATCGGTGGGAGAGTATGTGGCCAAGTTTGAGGAATTAGCCCGGTATTCTCCATATTATGAGCTGGAGGTGGATGGGAGGTCTAAATGTGCAAAGTTTGAGTCGGGCCTGAAACCCAAGTTGAGGATGATGTTTGGACATCAAGAGATCTATGATTTTCCTACCTTGGTCAACAAGTGTAGGATGTACGAAGACGATAAGAAAGTAGATGAAGTGGCGGTTCACAAGCCCAATCCTCCAAAAAAATTTGGACCTCAACGCCACTATGAGCAAGGAAAGAGAAAAGGCAGGGCGTTTCAAGAGGAACGTAAGCCCTACTCTCCACCTATGGGAAATCGGAGGTATGGTTCTCATGGGTCAAGGACAAACGTCAACGTTGGAGGGTCACCCTGGAAATCTCCACCTTTGTGCAACAAATGTGGTAGATATCACTTTGGGGGTGTATGCTCCGGATCCGGGAATGGGTGTTTCAATTGCAAGGAGTCGGGACACATAAGGAAGTTTTGCCCCAAGCTGAACCAGAGTGCGAGTGACCTGAATGTGGAGAGGCCTAGAAACACTGGCAGGGTGTTTACCATGAGTGGTGCCGTAGAAATCGACGTTGAAGGTATGATCAAGGGTAACTGTATGGTGACATAGACTTGCCCTATGTGGTATTGATTAGCCTTCGTGGCATAGACTTGCCTTGCCCTATGTGGTATTGATTAGCCTTCGTGGCATAGACTTGCCCTATGTGGTATTGATTAGCCTTCGTGGCATAGACTTGCCCTATGTGGTATTAATTAGCCTTCGTGGCATAGACTTGCCCTATGTGGTATTGATTAGCCTTCGTGGCATTGACTTGCCCTATGTGGTATTGATTAGCCTTTGTGGCATAGACTTACCCTGCGTGGTATTGGGATAATTGCTATTAAATGTGGTTGATAAATGGTAGATTGATAGTTTAGTGTACCTTAACGGTTGAATTATGTTACTGACAGAATTATATATATAAGTATATGTTGGTATTACAATTATCTTATTCTGATGTATCCATACTGATTATCTTACTCCCTTTTGTTTCTTGATGGTGCCACTGGTGATAATCGGTGCACAGGTAAAGCAAAGGATTAGTAGATCCAGGAGGCGTGTTTGTGTAGCTCTTTCTAAATTGGTTGTAATGGTGATAGTGACATGTTGTTTTGTATTATGCATGTATTTGTACCTATTACCTGAACCATTTAATCTGTAACCCAGTTTCTCTGGATTTGGTGAATTATTGCTAAACATGTGGGGACGGAGTCCCTTTTAATTAGAATGTAAAGTTTAAGGGTTTTGAACCACAAAATGATTGAGCAGTTCAGTCCTTTAATGTTGAAGTTGAATTATAACTATAAGGAAAGAAAACTCATGGAGTTAGTTATAAGGAGAATTAATTATTGTTGCATGTATGTTTAGAAATAAACGGACGAAAATTCAAGGGGATAATTTGGGTCCTTACAGGGGTCAACAATGAAGGGAAAACATACATTTCTACCTCCAGCAGCTTATACTTTGTCGAGGAAGGAGAAAATAGAATTTTGTAAATTTATTGATGGTGTAAAAGTTCCATAGGGGTAATCTTCACACATTCGAAATCTCGTATCAATGAAAGACCTCAAGTTAATAGGTCTTAAGTCTAATGATTGTCATGTACTCATGGAGCATTTCTTGCCTATTGGCACAAGGTCTATTCTACCTAAAAAATTGCGAGGAACCATAACTAAATTATGCTTCTTCTTTAAGGCAATTTCTAGCGAAGTGATTGACCTTGTGAAATTACCTGCATTGCAAAGACAAATTATTCTGACATTGTGTGAGCTTGAGATGTATTTCTCACCTTCTTTTTTGACATAAGGGTCCATCTTAGCATTCATCTTTTTCGAGAGATACAACTATGTGGTCCTTCCTACATGAGATGGATGTACCCTTTTGAACGTTATAAGAAGATATTAAAAGGGTATGTGAAGAATCGATCAAGACCATAAGGTTGTATTGCTGAGCGATATATTGTTGAAGAAGCTCTTGATTTTTGTACCGGATACCTTGAAGATGGTGATTTCATAGGCATTTCAAAGCCTCGGTATGCAAAAGGAACATCTGGTGAAGGCATTATTGGGAAAGAAATATTGAGTATATCAAGAAGCGAATTGGAGCAAGCACACTTGCATGTTTTACATAATGCCGACGAGGTTGAGCCATATGTTGAAAGACACATGGAGATTCTTAAGAAGTCTAACCCAAGTAAGAATGAAAATTGGATTTCCAAAGAGCATAATCGTTGTTTCATAAAGTGGCTAAAACATCACATTGATGAAGAGTTGAATATAAATGTGGATTCTGTTTCCGAAAGATTGAAATGGTTAGTGAATGGTCCAAGTATTCATATCATATCCTACAATGGTTACCTAACTAATGGGTTCACATTTTATACTAAAAAACAAGATAATCAAAGCAAAATGCAAAATAGTGGTGTGACTCTTGTTGCTCGAACTCTACACATGTCAAGTGCCAAAGATAGAAACCCAATATATGCAAACATGTCATACTTTGGGGTCATTAAACAAATATGGGAGTTGGATTACACAATGTTTCGGGTGCTGATTTTTTGTTGTATCTGGGTTGATAACAATAATGGTTTTCGAGTTGATGAATTAAGGTTCATGCAGGTGAATCTTAATAGGTCAGGATATAAAGATGAACCATTTATTCTAGCATCTCAGGCTCAACAAGTATTCTATGTTAGTGACCCAACAAATAAGAAATGGTCCATTGTTCTATTGACCAACAAAATCATCATCAATAATATAGATGATCAAGAAGATATTGATGCTGAAGATGATCCTTTTTTTGGGATATCACTATCGCATGAGATGACTACTAATGGTGATTTATATACAAGAGGTGATCATGATGAGGGCCTTTGGGTGAATGACATTCTTACTGGAGAAGAGAACAATATTACAATCCAGAAACCATCAAAGAAGAGGAAACATTAAATGCATATCTTTGTATAAGTATAGCATAAATTTATTTTATTTGTAATTTACTTATTATTTTGTTTATAATTTATTTGTTTGTAATTTACTGGAGAATTGTTTGCATTGTAATTTTGTTGACAGTCTGGTATAAGTTTGTTGCTTATATAACATTAATGTGAATAATGCATTGTATTTTGTTTGCATTGTAATGAATCAAGATTGTTTGCATTGTAAGTTTGTTGACAGTCTGCTGTATGTAAGGACCCGATTTTCGTAATCCAAAAATTCTCTTTTAAAATATTATTCATTTTGGTGAAGTGATTACTTTTGAAAGACATTACTTGAATGATTTGGAAAACCTGATTGAATATATATATAAGTTCAATTCATCTTTCAGGTGCAGAAACAATCAATCGTTCACTTCATTAAAAACATGTCATTGCACTTCCTTTTAATTACACAAATTAGATACAATTATCCATTCTCAATAATACTTCCATCTTTACATCCTCTAATGTCCTAACTATACATTTGGGAGAGAGTCACTCATACATAAATCCCATCGACATACTCTTCATACTACATGCATTATTCAATTACAACATTGAGAACATAAATTAACTACTCAAACATGTACTCTCCTCCGCAAGCATCTGATGCGCTACCGCCACGACCTGAACTCAAATACATAACACATACAAGGAAAGACAGAGGGAGTAAGAACCAACTACGGCGACCGTAGCGTGGATTACAAGGAGTAATAACATTAAAGTATTAAAACCACACACATCTAACATCAATCATGATAGACATATACCAATCAACACATATTATCCATATTCACCCTATAGTACACATATAACCTATAATATATATGTTCTATAGTGTGCATATTTATTCATCTCATATTATTCATATTCACCCTATAGTACATATATATCCCATAATATATATGTTTTATAGTGTGCATATTTCTTACATCCAAACATACTCATTTCTCATCATTCATATTCATCCTATAAGATATATATCTCATAATATATATCTTATAACATGCATATGATTTTCATTCCGAATATACACTTTTCACATCATTCACATTCCATAGTAATTTACCCTTGATCTCTTTCAACACGTCTACACCGTACAAATAATCCTTTACCACATCGGGTAGCTCTAGTTAATCCTCGTACCACATCGGGTAGGTCTAGTTAATCCCCATACCACATCGGGTAGGTCTAGTTAATTCTCCATACCACATTGGGCAGGTCTAGTTATTTCTCATACCACATCGGGAAGGTCTAGTTAATTATCCATACCACATCGGGCAGGTCTAGTTATTCCCCATACCACATCGGGCAGGTCTAGTTAATTCTCCATACTATATCGGGCAGGTCTAGTTATTCCCCATACCACATCGGGCAGGTCTAGTTAATTCTCCATACCACATCGGGCAAGTCTAGTTATTCCCCATACCACATCAGGCAGGTCTAGTTAATTCTCCATACCACATCGGGCAGGTCGAGTAATTCCCCATACCACATCGGGAAGGTCTAGTTAATTCTCCATACCACATCAGGCAAGTGTAGTTATTCCCCATACCACATCGGGAAGGTCTAGTTAATTCTCCATACCACATCGGGCAAGTCTAGTTATTCCACATACCACATCGGGCAGGTCTAGTTAATTCTCCATACCACATCGGGCAGGTCGAGTAATTCCCCATACCACATCGGGCAGGTCTAGTTAATTCTCCATACCACATCGGGAAGGTCTATATTTCACATTATCCTCACATCTCATGTTCGTCATAGCACAAAATATCAACTCAATGTCATACACCCAATAAACACAAGGCATCACATTGTTCCATCACCATGAAATAACACACAACACCTTCATTGTCACAAACATACTCATATATGTTTATAACAATAAAACGATTCACAACATATTCATTTTGATAAACATACTCATCTCCACTTTTACAAATCAACAACTCATCAAACAATTCTTATTACAAACATACCCATCTCATTTTAACATATTAACAACTCATCACATATTCATTGTTACAAACGCACTAATATATGTTTATGACCATAAATAACTCACACACAATCATTATCACACAACATAACCATTTCTACTTTTGTCATTAAACACACATCTCACAATCCTTATTACAAACACACCCATATATGTTTATAATAAATCAACCATCCATAACACACCATTATCATAAACAAACCACACACAACATATTCTTCATCATATAACATATTAACCTTAGAACCATCTTTCATGACGGTGTATTATCATAAATGAGCATATAGCGTTTTACTTAAATACGGTTTTCCCCGCACATATACCTCCACTTTTATGGCTAATACATCCTCATATAAAATAAAGACTCTCACATGGACCACAAACTCCCAAGAGAGTTTCTATCCGTTAATATTGATCGAGGCCGTACTCGATACAAATAATATAACAATAAAGTATAGTACTAGGAAGTGACTCCTAGGTCGTTTCCCAAAGATTATCTTTCACACAATGGTTCAAACACCTTACACGCACACACACAATGGGGGGTTTTAGTGGTTGTTATGCTATGAAATTAAGCTAAAACTGAACACAAACAGAAAACAGAATAGTAAAGAGGCTAAATCCCTTTGGTTTCCTTGTTCACAACTCAATCCTCGATTTCAATATATCAAAATCAGATTCTCAGTATTCCTTTATTGAGAGTCGATTAACTAAGCGACAACCAACTCACAGTTAAATTGCTAAACCTCTAACTAAGCGAAATTGGCATAAGCAACAAACATTTAACAATGTCACACGAATCAAAGCATCAATTTCAGATTCTACACATTGAATTCCTAATCTGTTCATAACTCTAATGTTAAGCTTCAACTAAGCGAATTCAACATAAACATAGAGCATTTACAGATTCACATAAACTAAGCGATTATGTGCTAGAGAACTAATTAACTAAGCGAAAATCAGTTCACAAACCTAAAACAACACCATGGAATTAAGCAAACCATAACATGAAATAGGATAGAAGCTTCAACAACATAAAACCGAAATTGCATTAACAACAACATAGAAACCGAAAATGCATTAAGCACTAAACCTCAAGAGTGTGATACATTACCAAAGGAATTTAGCACTAAACTTCTAGCCTTCCATGGAGGAAGAAGCAAAACCGAATTTGGAGGAGGAAGAAGATGGAAAACGAAAACCTAAAGGAACCCCAAAAGGGAGAAAACGAAAATGTAATGTAAAGTTGTGTTTGAAAACGAAATTCTAAGCTTATTAAAGGGTAAAACCGAAATGGGCCCTAAACAATGGGCCCAAAACCTAAAACGGAATTAAAAATCCTATAACTAAATACAATCTTCACTTTAGCACACATCTTCCACTTGTAATGCCCAAAATGTCCTTGGCGCCAAATATGTCCTGAAAATGGAATTAGATTTAATTAGGCTAAATAATCCCAAATTAACTCATTTTAGGAATAATAGTCCAATAAAGCCTAAAACACTAAACAATGCAAAATAAAGTCAATTAGACACCAAGAATCATTAACAATGGTAAAATAAGGTTATTAATAGTGTGTAATATTTGACTCATCAAATACCCCCACACTTAACCTTTTGCACTCCTGGGCAAAATCAAGAAATAATGTTATGCTAACTAGTGCAACAAAGTGAGTCATGTAAGAAGGTTATTAAAAACTAGGAAATCAAAAATCCTAAAGATGGCATACTTCACAATGAATTCTAAGAAATGCAAAGAGATGGGCAAAAATCAAACACACTAGAATAAAAAGATCAAGAATCAAGATATACATGTAGATCATCCAATCAATTCAAGCATGCAAAGAAACCAATCAAATCAAGAGGTGAGTCACAACAATGATAGATCCTCACAAGATATGCTCTCTAAAGTGTTTACACTCATGTGTCTTAGGTTGTAAGTATTTACACTCAAGGCACTTCATGAAAACAAACAAAACCATAAGCTTGACAAGTTTCTAACATCAACATGACCAACACATGCACATAGTGATCAAAATGACTTTTCAAGGTTGTAATGGGGCCAAGGACAAGGTAGGATAAAGTATGGAATATGTAGCTTAAAACCAAGGGAATAGAGGAGCAGTGAGGAATAAGTAAAAAGTAAGACAAAATCAACCCCATATTCAAACTCAAATTCCAATTCTCTTTGCCACACTCAACTTTTATTCATTTTTTTTTTCATTTTTGTTTGTTTTTCTTTTGTTTTGTTTCTCTTTTTGTTGCTTTTCTTTTTGGTATTTTTTTTTGTTTTTGTTTTTCAATACACCACACTTATGTACAAAAATGTATTAACCAACCCATGAGTCATACCCAAAACATATAAGAAATGAAGAACAATGCACCCTTACTTTAATACCCATTCCCAAAACAATTCCAAAGCTCCAAAATTCCCTAAAGTTAGGATAATCATGGTTTTTCACTTATAGGCTTGTAATGAGCTATATAACAAAGAAAGGGGTAAAAAGGCTCAAAGGGGCTAGCAAAAGGATAATTTCATTCAAGGTAGGCTATATGGCATGTGGCTTATTCAAAAGAAATGCCTAAATCACTTCAAAATGTGCAATATGAAAATCAAGTATCAACAAGAAACATGTCAAGTTCTAGAGTGCAAGTAATCAAGAGTGCAACAATCACACATGAAAGAATACTAGATGGCATACATCAATCCATCCTCAATTAAGGCTCAAAATCTCACAAGGGACAAGACTATCACAATTGCCTCAACCTCTCAATTCTCAAAAGTAACTTAGCACACAGAAAATATATGGATTCACAACACAATATCAAGAATCAACTAAAACGAAGCATGAGAGAAAATGCCCAAAATCTAAGCAAAATCTAAGAATCAAAGAAAAGCATGCATCAACATAAACCTACATTAGTCTCCCCCCCCCCACACTTAAACTACACATTGTCCCAATGGAACACAACCAGAATATCCACGCAGTTATATTAGAAATTGTAATTGGACAAGTGCAATAAAAAGTAAGGAAGGAGAGAAAGAAAGAAAAACTCCCTTAATCATGGAGGCAGGAAATCAAACTCATAACTAGCAAGGACAGTCCCCAAAGCATAAACAGCAATGTCGCACTCAAGGTCAAATGGGGGTGTCCAATCAGGTGCCTGCAAAACAGATAGAAAGAAAGTACCAAAGCTAGGCTTTGTTGCAGCCTGCACCTGAACAAATAAATCAGATTGTTGTCTGATTCCTGCATCAATTGTGTTAGTGCAATGTGAATGTGTAACAGGAGAATCAACAACAATATTAAGAAACTCATCAATACAAGAGTCACACAGCTCAGAATCAGTGCATGCATGGCAAGTGTACAATGAAGTGCAAGGAACATCAATGTCAATATCAATGTTCAAAAACTCATCAATGCAAAAAGTACATGTTTCAGAATTAGTGCATGTGTGACAAGTGTATGAATCAGTTAATGACAGAGCATGAAAATCATGAAGAAAATTAGAAAGGTGTGTATCATTGAACTCATGAAGCAAATCAAGGTGGAAAACAGAGTGGCCCTCGGATGGATGCTTTAAAGCATCAAAAATGTTAAACCGAGCCACTTTATCATCGAATTCCATAGAAAGTGTCCCAGCATGGACATCGATCTTGGTTCGGGCTGTTCTCAAGAATGGTCTCCCCAAAATAATTGGAACTGTGTTACTAGGTGATCCCTCTTCCATATCAAGAATGTAAAAATCAGCAGGAAAGATCAGTTGATCAACCTGAACCAAGACATCCTCTACCAAACCGGCAGGGTATGCAGTACTCCTATTTGCTAATTGGATTACCACACCCGTAGGTTGCAAGGGTCCAAGTGAAAGGAATTTAAAAACATTCATAGGCATAACATTAATGGATGCTCCTAAATCAAGCATGGCATTTTCAAATTTTCTATTACCTATGATGCAAGGTACAGTAAATGTACCTGGGTCCTTACACTTTTCAGGGATGTGAGGAACGGGCATACCTATCATGGCAGAAACATTCCTTCCCATGTTGATCCTTTCATTACCTTTCAACTTTCTCTTGTGAGTGCACAATTCTTTCAGAAACTTGGCATATCTCGGAATCTGCTTAATGGCATCAAGGAGAGGTATGTTCACCTCAACCTTTCTAAATGTATCCAAGAGGTCCTTGTCCAGCTCTTCCATATTCCCCATCTTCTTGGTTGGAATGATTTTTGGTGGAAATGGAAGAGGAATGGAAAATGGTTGTTGCGCAACACTTGAGGAAGGTTGATTTGCATGAGTTTCTCTAGTTGTGTTCTCATTTTCTACTAAAACAAATTTATTCCTTTTTGATGCATCATGTTCTTTTTGAAGAACAAAATCTGTTCTAGGTGTAGGCACTTCAGTCTGTTTGCCTGATCTAAGGGTGATGGCACTCACATTCCTTGGGTTAAGCACAGTCTGAGAAGGTAACTTGTCAGAATTCTGTGACTGCAATGTGTTCAGTGAAGTAGCCATCTGCCCCATCTGGGTGGTTAGATTCTGAATTGAAGACTCTTGTCTTTGAATTGAAGCTCTGGTTTCTTGCTGGAACTGCATGTTCTGCATTGTCATCTGCCTCACCAATTCTTCCAAAGAGGGTTCAGTACGTGCAGGAGTGTTAATCATTTGATGCCTTTGTTGTTGGATTGGTGGGGGCACATATGATGATCTATTCTGCCCAAAATTATTGTTCTGAAATGGTGCCTGATTTCTCCAACCAGGATTGTATGTGCTTGATGAGGGTGGATCATAATGTTGCTGCTGATGTGGAGGTCTGTTGTTGTATATGTTTGCAGCATACGACTCAGGATGATCACCAGTTCTTGGCTCAAGCAGAGAAGGACACATATCACTATAATGATCACTTGAGGTGCAAATGCCACATACTCTTGCCATTGAAGATTTTTGCTGATTTATGGCTAACTGAGTGATCAAGGTGGTGAGGGAATCAATTTTAGTCTC
Organism: Lupinus albus; assembly: GCA_009771035.1. Lineage (NCBI taxonomy): Eukaryota > Viridiplantae > Streptophyta > Magnoliopsida > Fabales > Fabaceae > Lupinus > Lupinus albus. The sequence goes on along the minus strand of CM020004.1, from coordinate 9,096,283 downwards.
AATCTTGTCTTGCCTTGCTGCATTTGTCCCAACGTCATGGACTCCTCTTACAACTATGGCATCACCACTCCTTGCATTGAATTGTTGAGAATTGGAATCCATCTTCTCAATCAAACTTCTTGCCTCAAAAGGAGTCATGTCCCCAAGTGCACCACCACTAGCAGCATCAATTATACTCCTATCCATATTGTTCAAACCCTCATAAAAATATTGCAGGAGGAGTTGCTCAGAGATCTGATGATGAGGACAACTAGCACACAATCTCTTAAACCTCTCCCAGTACTCATACAAGCTCTCACCATGTTGTTGCCTAATTCCAGATATGTCCTTTCTGATTGCAGTGGTCCTGGATGCAGGGAAGAATTTCCCCAAGAATGACCTCTTCAAGTCACCCCAACTTGTGATGGAACCAGGAGCCAGATAGTACAACCAGTCCTTTGCAGGGCCTTCAAGTGAATGAGGAAAGGCCTTTAGACAAATGTGATCCTCCATAACATCATGTGGTTTCATGGTTGAGCAGACAATGTGGAACTCCTTAAGATGTTTATGAGGATCCTGACCTGCAAGTCCATTAAACTTAGGCAACAAATGGATTAGTCCAGTTTTAAGCACATATGGTACATCCTCATATTGGATACACAAACTGTCATAAGTAAAATCAGGGGCAGCCAGCTCCCTTAATGTCCTCTCACGGGGACCAGGAGGAGTAGGTGGCTGAGCCATATTTTCAGAATGGACAGAATGGTCAAAATTAGGAAATGCAATAGAATGCACAGAATCACTATATTCAGAATGCACAGAAATAGAATGCTCAGAAGCAGTATTTTCAGCAACAGGATGTTCAGAAACAGAAACAAAATTAGTATCTAAAGTCCTATTTTGTCTAACTAACCTATGATATGTTCTATCAATTTCGGGATTTATTGAATGCAAAATGCATGTATTCCTCCTAGTCATGCATTATAGTGAACAGTAGGAAGAAAGTAATGCAATAGTAATGGAAATTAATGTTATAATTGTAGAATCAACCAAGTATTTGCATCAACAACATCCTAAAATCATATAGAACATGTACAAAAAGTTTCAAGAAAAAATTCGAAGCCTAACTATGTTAAAAATGCAAAACAGTTTCACTATAAACCTTGGAAAATAAAAAATAAACCTTAGAAATAAAAAAAGAAATAGTAAAAAGGGTTTTTTTTGGATTTTTGGATTTGGACTGACAGACTACGTCATATGTCCAATTCTGATATACGGAGAGAAAGTTATCCTAAAAACAAATGTCCAACAATTCACTATTCACCATAAAGTTGTATCTCACAAACTACAGCTCGGAAAGTGGTTCTGCTTTCTCTGGTGTTCAATGTGGGATGAAAGAAGTGTGGAAACAAAATTTCATGCAAAAATTCCACCCACAGCTATATAAACCAGCAAAACAGAATCACTTGAATCATGAAAAGTGGCAAAATAGTGAACAATGAACAGTGAACAGTGCACATTAACAGCTTTTTGCACCAATATCAGAATTTTCACCAAAAATGCACTACAGAAATGACTAACTAAACTACACTACACTAAACTAAGCTTTATGAAACTACAGAGAACCTTTGTATGAATCGATAATCCCCGGCAGCGGCGCCAAATTTGATCGAGGCCGTACTCGATACAAATAATATAACAATAAAGTATAGTACTAGGAAGTGACTCCTAGGTCGTTTCCCAAAGATTATCTTTCACACAATGGTTCAAACACCTTACACGCACACACACAATGGGGGGTTTTAGTGGTTGTTATGCTATGAAATTAAGCTAAAACTGAACACAAACAGAAAACAGAATAGTAAAGAGTCTAAATCCCTTTGGTTTCCTTGTTCACAACTCAATCCTCGGTTTCAATATATCAAAATCAGATTCTCAGTATTCCTTTATTGAGAGTCGATTAACTAAGCGACAACCAACTCACAGTTAAATTGCTAAACCTCTAACTAAGCGAAATTGGCATAAGCAACAAACAGTTAACAATGTCACACAAATCAAAGCATCAATTTCAGATTCTACACATTGAATTCCTAATCTGTTCATAACTCTAATGTTAAGCTTCAACTAAGCGAATTCAACATAAACATAGAGCATTTACAGATTCACATAAACTAAGCGATTATGTGCTAGAGAACTAATTAACTAAGCGAAAATCAGTTCACAAACCTAAAACAACACCATGGAATTAAGCAAACCATAACATGAAATAGGATAGAAGCTTCAACAACATAAAACCGAAATTGCATTAACAACAACATAGAAACCGAAAATGCATTAAGCACTAAACCTCAAGAGTGTGATACATTACCAAAGGAATTTAGCACTAAACTTCTAGCCTTCCATGGAGGAAGAAGCAAAACCGAATTTGGAGGAGGAAGAAGATGGAAAACGAAAACCTAAAGGAACCCCAAAAGGGAGAAAACGAAAATGTAATGTAAAGTTGTGTTTGAAAACGAAATTCTAAGCTTATTAAAGGGTAAAACCGAAATGGGCCCTAAACAATGGGCCCAAAACCTAAAACGGAATTAAAAATCCTATAACTAAATACAATCTTCACTTTAGCACACATCTTCCACTTGTAATGCCCAAAATGTCCTTGGCGCCAAATATGTCCTGAAAATGGAATTAGATTTAATTAGGCTAAATAATCCCAAATTAACTCATTTTAGGAATAATAGTCCAATAAAGCCTAAAACACTAAATAATGCAAAATAAAGTCAATTAGACACCAAGAATCATTAACAATGGTAAAATAAGGTTATTAATAGTGTGTAATATTTGACTCATCAAATATGCTCCGATTCTTGAGGGAAATCGGAGATGATGACTCTAATGAAATACTCTAAGACCACAATGGTCTTCTCCCTCACCTTAGGTTGCATAAGCTCCATGGATCCGCGAAGAGCTCCATCTCCCTCCATCTCCTTCAACCTCCATTGTTGCTTTTTCATCTCCAAAGCTCTCCAATGTTCCATTAAGAAGCAAGAGAAAGAGGTTTTGATGTGTTTTTGAGGTTTAGTGGAGGAAAGAGTCGAAATCCATGGGGAGCCGCCATTGGGAGTGAAAGGGGAGAAAAGAAAATGAAGATTAGGGTTTGTGAACCCTTCTCTTTACTTTTATAGCTGGGTCTTCTCGCTTGGGCGAGAATATCTTGCTTAGGCGAGAAACCCACGATATTTTAATTTTCTAAACACGGGCCTCTCGCTTGGGCGATATTCTCTCGCTCAAGCGAGGATACTCTTGCTCAAGCGAGGATACTCTCACTCAAGCGAGGATCTTACAGCCCCGACAGGTCCTGAATGCCACTCTTCTCGCCCAGGCGAGACAATTCTAGCTCAGGCGAGACCACTCTCGCTCAAGCGACGGCTTTCTCGCTCGGGCGAGACTCCCAGAATTTCCAAAACTAAAACATTCGGTCTCTCGCTTGGGTGAGACCCTCTCGCTCAAACGAGAATCTGGTAGTATGCCCCATTCTTCAGGACTGTTACCCAATTTCAAGGAGGATAAATTTGGGGTGTCACACTGTAAGTTTGTTGCTTATATGGCATTAGTGTGAATAATGCGTTGTATTTATTCTTTGTTGAGTTTGTGAATAATATTTCATATGTGCGCTCAGTAAAATTCCTGCAATTGACTAATAATGAACTCATGAATTTGTAATTCCTTTATTAAAAATTCAAATATTGTAAGTTTGTTTCATTGTTGAGTCAGTGCTTTCCAATGCAGAAAAACATCACAATGAAATTGACAAATAAACAGGTGTTCTTTATTTACCATAATTTTATAATTCCTTTATTATAAGTTCAGATATAGTAAGTTTGTTTCATTGTTGAGTCAGTGTTTTCCAATGCATAAAAACATCACAATGAAATTGACAAATAAGCAGGTATTCTTTATTTACCATAATTTTATAATTAGTAAGTTTGTTTCATTGTTGAGTTTGTTGCATTGCTGTTATAGTAAGTTTGTTGAGAGGTGGCTGTGTGCTGTGGTTGAGATAAATCAACAACACATTCTAAGAGTAAATCTTTAAGCCGTTGCTGTAATAAATGTGCGGGTAAGTGGTAATTGGTAAGCCCTACAAAAATAGTGGTTGTTGCATTTTAATAAACAACACATTCTAATAGGAAATCTATACACTGCTTTTGTAACAATTAAATCTATACGTCGATGAACAACGTTGTTGCACTTAATAATTCGATGTCATGCGTAAAACATAAGTTAACGCAGTATTTATGTTGTGTTGTCATACGTAAACAATCAGACAGCACGACTTATACTATGTGTTGTCATACGTAACACATAAGACAACGCATTATTTACGTTGTGCTGTCATATGTAAACAATTAGACAGCGCAGTATTTTAGTGGTGTTGTGGTATACAAACTTTACGACAATGCAACTTATATTGTGTGTTGTCATACGTAAACTATAAGACATCGCAGTATTTACGTTGTGTTGTCATACGTAAACAATTAGACAACGCTACTCAGACTGTTGTCATACGTAAAACATAAAACAACGCAGTATTTAGTGGTGTTGTGGTATAAAATCTTTACGACAGTACAACTTATACAATGTGCTATCATACCTAAAATATAAGACAGCGCGATATTTAACACTACAAGAGCGCAACGACTTAGTGTTGTGGTATACAAAAAATTACCACAGCACAACATATATGGTCCGCTGTTGTACTAGATTGTGTTATACAGCGCTACGTATGAGATGCGCTGTTATATCTGCCTCTTCCTTAACAGCGCATGACTCATTATTCGCTGTTATAAAATGTGGTATTCAACAGCGATTTTAGAAGCGCGGTTAATGACTATCGTCTACGACTTCAGTCAAATAGGCAGCGGCGAAACTCGCTGTCCTATAGCCAAAAAATGCGTTGTTACTCAACGTATCTGGCGTAGTGAAGTTATCTATTCCTAGTGCAGAAGTTAGGTAATTTTTTACTTTAAGGTTGTATTGGACTCTTTTCTTATCATTATTATTCTATACTCCCACACGATTAAGTTGTTTACCCCATCAACAATTATGCTAGGGATAAATAATCATTCCTCTATAGCATTCCATATGTCTAAATCTCGTGATTCCATAAAACTCTTATTCTTATTTTCTAGAAGTCTTAACATTCTGCATGGAAACATGGAGGTCGGTTTATATTTGAACCTTCGCCTAGAAAGGATTTTGAAGAGGGCATTTATGTGTATATTGAATAGGATCTGGTAACAAATTACTCAATCTTTGATCGGGTGCTAATTGTAAACACAAGATAGGAATCTAAAAGGGGGGTGAATTCGGTTTGCGAAAAAATTATTCTTTTTAAACACTTAAAGTCAGAATCACAATGGATGCAAAACTATAAAGAACAAACATTGCATAATTTGAGGAGTAAGAGATAGAGAGAATCACACTAAGACTCTCTCTTACATTCAACAATCGAAGGCTAAGTCTAGTCCCTTTTATGTAATTCAAGGGGTTTCCACTATTCAATTTGAGTATCTATTACAATTCTTAAACTAACATTCTCTCTTTCGATCACTCAAATTCCACTAGAAAGAACACCACTTTCTTATTTAACAAACACACTCACCAAAGGGAGCACATCCTTTGTCCCACTCCTTGTAACACTTGATGTGATTGGTTGAAAAAATATATTTAAGTTAAAAGTTTAATAAATAAGTATTTTCCTAACCAATCATATCAAATGGCACATGGGGTGGTACACTTTGTGTGATAAAAGATGTGCTCCTCTTACTAGACCCTATGGTGCTCTTTGTTTTATGATATAGAAGAAGACTTAAGTAGGCTAAGGATCTTTATACCCAATTTGGTTGATGTATGGATCCTTTATCAGAATACTCAAACTTAATAAAAAAATTTGCTCTTTTTTTTTTTCAAAATACAACAATGCAACAAAAAAAATGTTTGCTACAAAAGTTGTAAAAACTTAATGCACAAATTTGTAAATGAAAGTGTTGTTCAAGTGTAATTTGTCTCAAAAGATTAGGATGATGTTTATAGAATTTAGAAAGGCTCTGAGCTGCATTTTAGGAGGAACAAATTTTTTGGGGAGACGTTGGTTTGTTTGGGAAGGTTTTGGTTGAGTTTCAAATTCAAAATTATACGAACAAAAAACAGTAATTGGTTATTATGTCATGGAAATCGGTTACTCGAATTTATTGTCCAAATGAGTAACGATTACCCACTTACAGTAATCTGTTACTAGCATTTTTTCTTGACAGGTAACTTGTTACGTTGTTTCAAGTAACATGTTACTTCGTTTTCTGAAAACTCATTTTTGGACCTTTTCACCCTTTTTCATCCAATTAAAAAATTTGTAATACATTGATTAAAAAAAATCATAACCATTGTGTGATAGTAAGTAAGAATGACTATGTAAAGGTTAGACCTAAACTATAAAGCAAATTAAATCTTCTCTATTAGCTTAAGCTTGTTTTTCGTTGATGTTAGTGTCTTAATAAAAACTTAGACAAAGTCAATGAGTGACTCTTCTACGCAAATCTATCTTACAAATATTATCTTTTAATTTTTTTTTTGTTGTTGCTATTCATTCAATTATTTATTTATTATTTTAGGTCTATATATGGTTCATTGTTAATAGTTATTTTATTTGTTTAATAATAATATAGTAATATTATAATAATAATAGTAAAAATTATATTAATGTAAATAATAATTAATAATAATAATAAATTAAATGTAATTAATAAATGATAGTTTTTGTTTTAGAATATTTTTAATACTAAATAATAAAGTGTATTTTAAAAATAAAGTAATGTGTTTTATATTTTATTATTAATCTCTCAAAACTTTTAATGGTTTGATATTTCATTTGTATAGGTTAAAACTTAATCCTCAATGAATTAATAAATATAATAAATATTTATTATTAATAAAAATGTTATAAAAATAAAACCTTTGAGATTATGATAAACGATAATAATAAAGATTTTATTTATGATAAGTAATGAATGTCAAATTAAATAAATATATAATTCTTCCTAATTTTAAAAAATATAATAAATAATGTTCACATTAAGAATTGAGGAATGATCATGAATCATTTTCTTCATATCCTTAAAATAATTAAACCACCTTAACCAATCAATCATTTTCTACACAAAATTATGTAACCCTGATTTTCCTAATGCACCCAAGAGATATGTAGGAGGAAGATAAATGTTTGTTAGGCACAAAACAAAAATTATATTTTTCCCATGTAAATAAATAAATAAATATATAAAAATAATAAACAAATAAGTATAAGGTTTAAATTAGTCTACACAATTAGCAATGGTGGTAGAACATTTTTCCGATGCTATTTTACACAGAAATATGTAGTGACGACTCCAATGTTTTTTATAGATAATGGAATTTCCTTCCAACTCCTTGTAAGTCGTGTTATTAGTGTTAACCATAAATTGGATTGCGACAAAAAGGGGAGGATGTGATCATGTCCCTTCCTTTTTTTTCATTTTTGAAGTGATCATCTCCCCTTGTTTGGTACTACCTCATGATTTTTTTTTTTTAGATGGATCCTAACATTTTCTACCCTTAAATTATTTTAGTTACTAAAAGGAAAATATTTTTTTACCTTAATTATGTACTTTCCTAACTATGTTAACTTTATTTATTTTATCATATGATGAAGGGTATTCTATTTTAGTTTGGATGTTGAAGTTAAAATTAGCTATTGTCACCTCCATTAATAATGAAAGTAATTAATATAATGAGGGAGCCTAAGACCATGTTTTATTTAGGTGAACAATTTGCATGGAGAAGATAGCTTGAAATGGTGATAATCCTTTGCATTAGGATTGGGTTGGAAAGAGACTAGGTCACCTATGAGAGACCTATAATAGGCTCGACCATGCTTTTTGCGTAAACATGTCACACTCTGGCTTTTTAAAAAAACATATTTAGATTAACAATTCAAGCTTTAAGCAATCTAAAAGGACTATTAAACCTATTAGTTTATCATATTTAATTATATTATATTATATAGTATTTATAATATTCGATTTTAAACTAATTAATTTTATTATATATAAAATTTTAATATAAATAATGTATGAAGACGTATGATATTATTATATATTATATCTTTTAAGGCAAGCATCTTGGCATATTTAAAGGCCTTATATTATAACAAACATTTAAATAAGCTAACAGGTTAAGCAATGCTTTTAAACAGGTCACACTTAGGCTTTAATTTTATTTTAAACAAGTAAGCAACGAGACTCAACTATAGAAGAACATTCAATTCTTGATCATACACATAGTAGTCTTGCTTATCTAAATTCTCTCATGGCTTCCATTCCAATGATGTCTCTTACTTTTGTCTTGTTGTCAGCAAGTTTATCTTATTACTCTTATAGTTCTACTATTGGTTTAACACTAGAGCTCATCCCTCCACATTCTCCAAAATCACCTTTATTCATTCCTAATCTTACTTTCATGGAGAGAATACAAATTTTGGTACAACAATCTTATACACGTTTCCAAAATTTATCTGACATGCTTTCATCAACACTTCATCCCAATAGTTCAAAATTTTCCATACAGCAAGACATGCTTCCGATGCCCATAATAAAGAGGGTACTCACTTCATCCATGGTTGTGGAGGTTGGCATCGGCACCTTCAATAATGGTGTTTATAAATCATACTTGTTGGTAATGGATACTGGGAGTTCAGACATTTGGATACAGTGTGAGGATTGTAAACTTCAACCTGAAGGATATTGTTATCCTTAAAAGGAAGAATACTTTCCAAATTCCAAATCCAAATCTTACTACACCTTCAAGACCCCCTTAACTTATTATCACGAATACAGGGGTGGCACTAAATCTTCTGGATTTTATGCGATGGAAACTTTTACCTTTCCCTCTACTTCTTCATCAACTCCTCATTTAAAATTGCCAAGAATTGTTTTTGGTTGTGGAACTAAAAATTATAATCCAAGATCAAGAGATAGTAGCTACCCGCTAGTTGGGGTATTTGGAATGGGAATGGATACCTTGTCCTTTATAAATCAAATAGAAACACAAAGTGGGGGAAGATTCTCATATTGTTTCGTTCATATGGATATGCATAATCCTCCACCATCGTACTTGAGGTTTGGCACCAACATAAAGCCACCACGGAGCTATAAAACCATAAATTTCCATAAATTTGATGGACATTCATACATGGTGAATGTAGTTGACCTTGGAGTGAATATGGAACATCTTAATATTAATAAAAGAATATTTTATTCTAGAGATACCAAAAATGAAGGGTTTCTTATTGACTCTGGAGCTTCTGTATCATACTTAAGTAAAGGAGCATATGATGTAGTTGCGAGCAAATTAGATGAGAATTTCGCAAAATATAAAGGAGAATTTAGGAAGGAGAATCAAGATGGTTGGCTTTGTTATTCAAGGATCAAAGGACCACAAGGATACCAAAATGTACCAGGTATCACCTACTACTTTGAAGGTGGTGCTCAATTGTACGTAACTCCTCAAGACGCTTATATGAGGGATACACGTCAAGGAAGTAAAGTAACCTTCTGTTTGGCGACTCTTGAGACTAAAGTTGGGTTAAACATCATAGGGGCATTTCATCAAGTCAACTACAAGTTCATATTTAATATCAAGGATAAGACACTACAGTTTGGACGCGACGATTGTGCCAAAAATAATTGATTATATTCCATTTTTTATACATGAATGATTAATGAATTCAATAAAATAAATTAGGCATATTGCCTTTTATTAATTTACCCTTGGTGTCAGAAATGCTTAATTATCATTTTCTCATCATTAGCACATGCATCATGTTCTCTTCTCTTCATGGTGTGAGAGATGGAAACATTAAACCTATAATGTGATATATTTACCTTAAAAAATTATTGTATAATTTTCTTCTCAATACCCTTCTCTTGACCACTTTTAATTACAAATGACTATCTATGATCTAACCCATAATGCCTTTAATAGAGTTAGTTTAAGTTGTCAATGCTATAAGCCTATTATCGTCTCTTAACTTATATTTGGCAAGATATTTTTAAAGTGAAGATATAGGAGGAAGTGAAGAACCAATGCCAAATACAATAAGGATTGAATTAAAAGTAAAAATAGTATAACATATAGCTTGATCAATATCAAATTTTCGCCATTAGCATTGTTGCTTCACTCACATTATTCTTAACATAATAATTGTGAAAACCTAGTTTTGTTTGGTCCAAAGTTAAATAGGACCAAACATTAATTTTAAAAAGGTTAGTGATATCTCTAAATAAATAAATCCTACCAAATTATTAAGAGTTATTTGTTGATTTAATAGAATAAATCATGCCCATTGTTTAGAGTTATATTTTCATTTAAATGAATAAATCCAAACAATTGTTAAGAGTTATCTATTGATTTAAATGAATAAATCATACTGGTTGTTAAGAGTTATCTACTAATTTAAATGAATAAATTCTACTAGTTATTAAGACTTTTGTGTTGATCTAAAATGAATAAATCCAACTAATTCTTAATAGTTATCTAGTGATTTAAAGAATAAATCCTATAAATTTTAAATTAGAGAGATGAAATCCTACTAATTTCTGAAATTGGATTAAAATTCTTATTTTGATTATTTTTAAAAGTGGCATGCTCATTACTACAAAATTTCACATTTTTCATTATAAATAGACATCCTAGTCTCCCATTATAAACAATTCATAAAATATACAAAAATTCTCAAATCTTGTTTTCTATAACTATTCCCCAGTAGGCGGTAGCCTTCAATTTCCCACCTGTCATTTGTGTCCCCTATGTTTTCATAGATCATGTCCCTCAATCTTTGACTATCATGTGGCATTCAAGTGTATTATTTACTCCTTTTTATTCATATATTAATATAATTAATAATAATGATTTTTTAATTTTTATTTTATTGTAAATAATAATAGTAAATATTTTTAAATAAAAAATTCCTAATTTATTAAAATTTGTTTTTATAAAATAATAATAAATAAATTAATATTTTATATATATAATTAAATTAGTCATTTATTTAGAAATAATCAATATTAAATAAAACATTTAAGTATTATTTGGGAGGGATTCACATACTCCAAGAATAAGTTTTCTAAACTTACTCCATATCTTAGCCATCAAAATTCTAAGAAATTCAATGGTTTGAATTAGTGAGTAGATCTAAACCATGGGATTTCCCTAGAATTGATGACTAAGATGTGAAGTAAGTTAACTTACTTACTCTTGGAGTAAATTTATAAAATTTATTCTTGAAATAAGTAAATCTCTCATCTTTTAATATATTAACTTAAGAAGTTCAAAAGGATGGTTGAAATCCATTGTTACCTCTTTTCTATTGACCCTTTTTGAATAAAATAATGTAGTATGGATTAAAAAATGTTAGCAACTAAGGTATAATATTCCACCATGAAAACTTAAAACACAATAGAGAACATAAGACTCCTACTTCACTTAAAGTTGAGACAAGGTACGAATGGAGATAAATATTGGACTTTGGTTCTATGTTATAATAAAAATCTTTAAAGAATGGAAAAAAGTACACAATTGATATCCTTGGATTGAGGAGATCATACTCAAAAGAATGGTCTTAAATGATTATCGCTAAATCGTTTATGAATATCAAGATCTTGGTTCTTATCTCATGTGAGGGTTTCACCATAAATGAACTCAAAACCATTGTTGCCTATTGCAGGAATTTTCCACTTTATTTCGTTTATTCTCTGATTATTTGTTTTATAAATGGGTTGTTTACATGAATTACATATTCTTAACCAGGAATTGCAATCCAAACTATATTAGGATAAGTCATGTAGGTTGCTGGTCAAGTTTTTATTTAGAAAATTTTGAATAGGGGGTCGGTTCAAAATTATTTTAAAACTATAAGCATTCTAGTATATATAGAATTTAAATTAAACGATATATTTGAATTTCTGACTAAAGATCAAAATTTATAACGACTTTTTTTAGAAGAGAAAACATAGTTAAGTATGTACCATGATATCAATAGAATGATATCTTTTCTTATATCCACTCATCTGAACATAAAGGGTTACAAAAATAAGATAAATTAATGTTGGAGAGATAAAGCACTGGATCACAACATGGCATGTGTCAATTTTATTGGATGGTTTATATTTGTTAGTTCAATAATATTGTTTTCTTTTGTGGTATAAGGGGAAAGCTATAGAGAATATGACAGGACTAATAATTTCCTTTTCTTCTAAACCTTTCTACTAGGTATATCTAAAACTTTTGATACCTGAATATTTAGATCAAGTGGTTTAATTTACTCTATTCTTTATTTTGTTAAAAATAGAAAGTTTGTTTATTTCTGATCTATAGTGCCTTAACATGTGATTATTAATACAACTTGTGTCTTCTAATCAATTTAGGAATCTGAGGGAATTGAATTTATAAGAGGCTTAAGTTGAGACCTCAATGGGTATTGGCTAATCCACTTTCATGATTCATATGCATTGTTGTTATCCCTTAACATCTCTTATTTTGTGCACTTGAGCACTTCGTTCATATGTCACCCAACTTAAAGACTCTCACCTCTTGATAGGTTATCCAACATACTCTGTGGGACTCCTTTGTTGGCTGAGTTAGGCACCAGAGCCTACACAACTGAGATGCGACGGAACATCTTCTCAAACCTATCATTTGTGTCTGTGGGGTGTAAGTAATTGAAGAACTTGTCTTCAGTATGGGATGTACTCCTATCCCACATATATTTCTTTATTTCTTTTAATTAATTATTCATTTACAAAGGACAAAAGATAGTTTTTTTTTTTTATATAACAAGAGTTTATCTCACTCCAACGTATCCTTAGGTGCATTAAGAAAATTAAGACTCTGTATTTCTAGATAGAAAATGTTTGACTGGTTAGGTGTGGTTTAATTATTTTAAGGAATGTAAGCAACATATTGTTGTTAGGGTACCGCAGGTCAAAGTTAACACCTAGAGGGGTGAATAGGTGGAAGCGGATAGGTATGCCCGTTTTTCTGGTGTGCTTAGTGAGATAAAACATAGAGCAAATTTAGTCGATTAAGTGAATTAATAATCGATTGTCGGCAGAAAATCTAATCGATTAAGCACGGTATTAATCGATTATCTGTATTAGAAAATTCAGAAATTAACAATTCATAAGTTTCTTGGACAACACACAATCACGAAATCAAGCATTAATATATCAAGAATTGCTATAACATGCAGTAAGCAGGTTTACATAAACAGTATGTAGACACTAATCAAATAAGCAATTTCTTTAATCAATTCAATATATCAAAGATGCTAGAATCATACAAAAAGATAAGGAAAGAGAGAAATGAGAGATGTGGTTTTATCCTGGTTCGTTTGCTTGTCCACGTACAAACTACATTCAGCCTCCTCTTCTGATCTTGGGAGATTTGTATCACTAAAATTGAAAGAATGTTTTTTACACACACACATCCAAGTACAAGAGCTTTTCCCACTTGAACAACGATCTGTAACACCCCAAATTTTAAGTCTTGAAAATCATAGTATCAGTCCTCGGATCCTCGCTTGAGCGAGAGATTCTCGCTTGAGCGAGAGAGGTTCACCTAGGAGGGTGAAATCTTGGGCTATACTGGAGGATTCTCGCCTGAGCGAGAGTTGTCTCGCCTGAGCGAGAAATGTCATTTTGGGGTTGTTGCCACTATGAGATTCTCGCTTGAGCGAGAAATTAACTTTTCAAGGGCAAAAAGCTTGGATATTCATCTAAGATCTTGAGAAGAGGTAAAACTCTAGATTCTAACTCTCTTTTTCTCTTTTAAACTCACTTTGGGGTATGTTGGATCTCTTCTCAAAAGTGAAGAAAACCATGGAAACTCATCCTTTTGAGTGATGGTTCATTTTATGTCATTCTTACCTTGTAAACTCTTGGTTTAGAGATAGTATCTCAAGAATGGAAAGGGTTGAGGGTTGATTCATGAAAACCTCAAAAACCCTAAAAGTGAAAATGTGGTAAAAGGAGAGAATGAGTAAAACACTAGAGGTAGAAGATGAGTTTACCTCCAAATATTGGAATATGAGATGTTTATGCATGTTTTAGATGGTTGAATATTTATGATGAATATTTTGTATGATTAAATGATGCAATATAAGTTGTTTATGCAATATTTGGAATAAATGACTAACATTATGTTATGTGGTGGGATGAGGAAAGATCCTAAAGTTGGAGGCGGTGTCAGTGGAACTTGAGAAGTTGCCAAGAACCAAACCCAACACTCACCGAGGTAAGGATAAGTCTTTAATTGTGCATTTGAAATCGAAAAGGTGTATTTTCTGATTATGCAATGATTGATTTGTAAAGTACGCATTTAGTATAAACATATATGGGTGTGTTTATATTAAAGTAGGCGTAGGTTTACGGAAAAGAAAGATGTGTACTTCTGGTTATGCGATGACTGAGTTGTGAATCACGTAATTAGTATAAACATATATGGGTGTGTTTATACTAATGTGGGCGTGGATTCACCGAAATCGTTTTATGGGGAAGTTATTGAAAAGGAAATATATTTTTAGCCGACCATGAATGGTTAGCGACTCTGGCTTGAGTATATAAGCGAAACTCTGGCTTGAGTATATAAGCGAAACTATGGCTTGAGTATATAAGCGAAACTCTGGCTTGAGTATATAAGCGAAACTCTGGCTTGAGTATATAAGCGAAACTCTGGCTTGAGTATATAAGCAAAACTCTGGCTTGAGTATATAAGCAAAACTCTGGCTTGAGTATATAAGCATGTTTTATTTAAAATGGAAATAAGAATCTGCTTTTAGCTAACCCCGAGGGGTGTAGCGACTTTAGCTCAAGTTATGTAGCTAAGTAAAAATGAATTTCTAAAAATGGTTTGCTAACCCAATTTCTATTAAGGATTATCTTATGATGATGTTTATCTGAATTAACAACTTACTCCTTTGTATGTTTTTTACTTGTCATCGATAATCCTATTGCAGATAACAGGTGACATGAGGGGGACTCATTTTTGGGGAGTCTTAGGGAGCTTTACATTTTGGAGTTATTCATTTGCACTATTTTGTACATGAGTGCATATTTGATATTTTGAAATATGATGTAACTAACGATATGGATATAATTGTAAACTTGAGACTGCAACTCTGGATATGTATAACTATGGGTATTTTGGAAACCCATAGCTAGTTATATGCGGTGGTTACAAGATTTAATTAATGCGAATTATGTTTTTCGGTCGTACGATTGTGTATGTTAATAATGAGATAGATTGCGAAGAGGGAAATAAGAATTTTAAGGAAAGATAATTAGTTGGTAGTGTGAGATAGGAGAGATTGCATGTAATTGAACTAATTTGAGAAAAAAAAATTCAAGGGTAGAATTTCGGTTCTTACAATATGCTGTAGAATTTCAGTTCTTACAATATGGTATCAGAGCATAGTTAATCCTGCGACCTAGGATATGACCTTACATGCTTCTTTGTATCCTTATGTGTTGAAGTTGTTTAAATGATACTAAATGTTAAGTGTTGTGTGCACTGTAATTATACAAATTCGCTTACTAACAATTGAGTGAGTACAGGTACTCATGGCTGGAAGAGGAAGGGGAAGAGGAGCAAGTCAGAATGTTCCGAATGATTTACTGGCGCAAATGGTGGCGGTGTTGCAACAGGTCAACGAGAACTTGCACAATCTGAACCAGAACCCGGTGTCAAGTCCGAGTTCACACCCACTAGTTCCACATGGGCCGACGGAATACCGAGGTCTGGATGAATTCAGCTGGAGAAAATGTAACGACCCAATTTTCTACCCTTGAAAATTTTTCATTCATTTTAATCATTTTACATGCATTTTCTTACACTTACTATCATACTTTCAAATTCCATAATCACCTACACTTGATTTGACAGAAAAACATAATTCATATTCGTAATGTCTCACGGATAATGAGACCCCATAAGTATAGTTCTCCGAAATAACCATACACCCAGTTACAAATATCCGACTAATGGTTAGCTATGATTACAATCATTTAAATCCGCAAGTAGTCATTTAAGATACAAAAACATAAATAGTGAATCCAATGTCTAAAGCTCCTAAAGCTCCCGAACTAGCATACTCCATTCATCTATTTACCTGCAATAGGATTATCAATGACAAAAGTACAAAACACACAAAGGAGTAAGTCGTTAATTCAATAAACGTCATTATAAGATAATCCACATTAGAAAAAAGGGTTAGTAAACCATTTGTTTTATAAATTCATTTTGTGCTACATTACTTGAGCCAAAGTTTTGCTACATAACTTGAGCCAAAGCATTGCTACATAGCTTGAGCCAAAGCAATGCTACATAACTTGAGCCAAAGTTTTGCTACATAGCTTGAGCCAAAGCATTACTACTTAACTTGAGCCAAAGTATTGCTACATAGCTTGATCCAAAGCATTGCTACATAACTTGAGCCAAAGTATTGCTACATAGCTTGAGCCAAAGCATTGCTACATAACTTGAGCCAAAGTATTGCTTCATAACTTGAGCCAAAGTGTTGCTACATAGCTTGAGCCAAAGCATTGCTACATAACTTGAGCCAAAGTATTGCTTCATAACTTGAGCCAAAGTGTTGCTACATAGCTTGAGCCAAAGCATTGCTACATAACTTGAGCCAAAGTATTGCTTCATAACTTGAGCCAAAGTGTTGCTACATAACTTGAGCCAAAGTGTTGCTACATAGCTTGAGCCAAAGCATTGCTTCATAACTTGAGCCAAAGTGTTGCTACATAACTTGAGCCAAAGTGTTGCTACATAACTTGAGCCAAAGCATTGCTACATAACTTGAGCCAAAGTATTGCTTCATAACTTGAGTCAAAGTGTTGCTACATAGCTTGAGCCAAAGCATTGCTACATAACTTGAGCCAAAGTATTGCTTCATAACTTGAGCCAAAGTGTTGCTACATAGCTTGAGCCAAAGCATTGCTACATAACTTGAGCCAAAGCATTGCTACATAACTTGAGCCAAAGTATTGCTACATAACTTGAGCCAAAGTCGCTAACCATTTATGGTCGGCTAAAAATACGTTTCCTTTTCATTGATTTCACTATCAATCATTTCCTGTAAATCCACGCCATCTTTAGTATAAACACACCCATATATGTTTATACTAAACACGTGATTCACGATATAATTATTGCATGATCAGAAATACACACGTTTTCCATCTTCCGTAAATCTACGCCTACTTTAGTATAAACACACCCATATATGTTTATACTAAATGTGTAATTCACAACTCAATCATTGCATAACCAGGAAATACTTACATTTTCTATTCCAAATGCACAATTAAAGACTTATCCTTACCTTGGTGAGTATTGGGGTTCGGTTCTTGGCAACTTCTCGAGTTCTACCGACACCACCTCCAACCTTAGGATCTTTCCTCATCCCACCACATAACACAATGTTAGTCATTTATTCCAAATATCACATAAATAAATTATATTGCATCATTTAATCATACAAAATATTCATCATCAATATTCAACCATCTAAAACATGCATAACATCTCATATTTCAATATTTGGGGGTAAACTCATCTTCTAACTCTAGCATCTTACTCATTCTCTCCTTTTACCACATTTTCACTTTTAGGGTTTTTGGGGTTTTCATGAATCAACCCACAACCCTTTCCATTCTTGAGATACTATCTCTAAACCAAGAGTTTACAAGATAAAAACAACATAAAACGAACCATAACTCTAAAGAATGAGTTTCCACGATTTCTCATGTTTTGAAAATAAATCCAACATACCCAAAACAAGTTAGAGAGGAAGAAGAAGAGTTAGGAACAAGAGGTTTACCTCTTCTCAAGCTCTAAGATGAGTCTTAAGGCTCTTTGCTCTTGAAAAGCTCTCTTCTCTCTCTTCTCTTCAAAGTTCTAACCCTAAAATGTGTTTTGGGTTTCTATTTTATAGACACAGCGATAAGTGTAATCGATTACAAGTATAGTGTAATCGATTACACTGTGTAAATTACAGAGGCATCGTCGCGATGTAATCGATTACCAACATGGTGTAATTGATTACATTAATACGATGTAATCGATTACCAGAAGTGTGTAATCGATTACACAGTGTAAATTACAGAGGCATCGTCGCGATGTAATCGATTACCAACATGGTGTAATCGATTACATTGTGTCAGATGTACATATCTGATGCTTTTAATCGATTACATTACCCAACAGGATTGTGTAATCGATTACATTACCCAAAATTGCCAAGTATAGACCAGGATTTCACCCTCCCAGGTGAACCTTTCTCGCTCAAGTGAGTACCTCTCGCTCAAGCGAGGATCCGAGGACTGATACTATAATTTTAAAGACTTAAAATTTGGGGTGTTACAGAAAACCCAGTCAATTCCAAGGCGGATTCGCTCCGGATGCGGCCATTGAATGGGTTCAAGGATTGGAAATAATATTCAGGGCCATGAGCTGTTCTAATGCTCAGAGAGTGGCCTATGCTACCTACATGCTGGTGAAGGAGGCAAAGAATTGGTGGGAGATGACCTGGAGACAAATGGAGATCGAGGGGCAAATCATTACGTGGGAAGCCTTCAAGAGTAAATTCCTCCAGAAGTACTTTCTTGTAGACCTGAAAAGGGAGAAGGAGAGGGAATTCCTGCAATTAGAGCAGGGAAACATGACTGTGGGGGAATATTCGGCCAAATTTGAAGAGTTGATCCGGTACTGCCCTTATGCTGAACTAGAGTTGGACGGAAGGTCCAAATGTGTGAAGTTTGAGATGGGGTTGAGGCCCGAGCTCTGAGTGACTTTTGGTCACGAAGAAATTTCTGATTTCCCTACACTAGTGAACAAGTGTAGGATGTATGAGAATAATGTGCGGAGGAGGGACATTGCTGCGAGAAAAGATAACCCTCCAAAACACTATGGCCCTCAACGGAACTTCTCACAAGACAAAGGAAAAGGGAAAATGTTTCAAGAGGAACGGAAGCCTTACTCTCCTCCGACGGGTAGTCGAGGAAATACTTCACCTAGGCTGAAGACTCATGGTAACGCCGGAGGTTCACGGTTGAACTCTCCACCCGGGTGCGGCAAGTGTGGCCGAACTCATATGGGTGACTCATGCCCCGGAACGATGCTTACCTGTTACTACTGCAAGGAGGTTGGGCACACCAGAAGATATTGTCCTAAGCTAACATAGAGTGTAAATGCTGTGAGAGCTGAGCGACCTCGAGCTGCTGGCAGAGTATTCACCATGAGTGGTGCAGAGACATCCGATGTTGATGGTCTGATCAAAGGTAATTGCATGGTGGCAAGTATTCCTCTTTTAGTGTTGTTTGATTCGGGAGCGACACACTCCTTTGTATCTAATGACTGCGTGGATAGACTGAAATTACAAACTGAGTCGTTGCCTTTCGACTTGGTCGTGTCCACCCCAACTGATGTTCCTGTGGTGGTATCGACAGTGGTGTCTCGATGTCTAGTAGTGGTAAACGGTAGAACTTTTACCGTTGATTTGATCTGCTTACCACTAACCCAGTTGGATCTAATTTTGGGGATGGACTGGTTGTCGACGAATCATGTGATGTTAAATTGTGCTGATAAGACCGTCATATTCGGGAATCTTGATGAGGTTTCTGATGAGGTCGATGACATGAAGCCATTGTCGGCAAAGGAAGTCAAGACTTCTTGTAAAGAGGGAGGAGTCGTGTTTATGTTGTTGGCATCCCTGGAGGGTAGTGAAAAACCCAAAGTTGAGGACATTCCGATAGTTCGTGAGTTTCTTGAGGTATTTCCTGGCGAAATTCCAGAATTACCTCCAGTAAGAGAAGTCGAATTCTCTATTGATTTGGTACCGGGAACGGGACCCATCTCTATAGCTCCTTATGGGATGGCACCGTTAGAATTGGCGGAGTTGAAAAAGCAGGTTGAGGACTTGTTCGCAAAGAAGTTCATTCGTCCTAGCGTCTCGCCTTGGGGTGCGCCTGTTTTGTTGGTTAAGAAAAAGGATGGTAGTATGCGGTTGTGTACCGACTACCGGCAGTTGAATAAGGTCATTGTTAAGAACAAGTATCTGTTGCCTCAGATCGATGACTTGATGGATCAGTTGAGAGGAGCGGTAGTTGTAACACCCCGAATTTTAGTCTTTAAAAATTATAGTATCAGTCTTGGAAGTCTCGCTTGAGCGAGAAAGGATCACCTGAGAGGGTGAAATCCTGGGCTATACTAGAAGATTCTCGCCTGAGCAAGAGTTGCCTCGCCTGGGCGAGAAATGGCAAACCGGGGCTGTTGACACTGTGAGATTCTCGCTTGAGCGAGAATTCCTCGCTTGAGCGAGAGGAAGCCTGTTGGGACTGTGAGATTCTCGCTTGAGCGAGAGGGTCAGATCTGAGTTTTTAAAATAGGCGGGATTTTCTCGCTTGAGCGAGAATGGGCTCGCTTGAGCGAGAACCCGATGACTTCTCTTTAAAATAGAAACCCCAAACACATTTTAGGGTTAGAACTTTGAAGAGAAGAGAGAGAATAGAGCTTTTCAAGAGCAATGAGCCTTAGGACTCATCTTAGAGCTTGAGAAGAGGTAAACCTCTTGCTTCTAACTCTTCTTCTTCCTCTCTAACTTGTTTTGGGTATGTTGGATCTATTTTCAAAACATGAGAAACAATGGAAACTCACCCTTTAGAGTTATGGTTCATTTTATGATGTTTTTCTCTTGTAAACTCTTGATTTAAAATTGATATTTGAGGAATGGAAAGGTTTTGTGGGTTATTCATGAAAACCCCAAAAACCCCCAAAATGAGAATATGAGTATAAAGAGAAAGAGATGAACATGTATGTTTAGATGTTTGGAAACTTTTATTGAAATAGTTTTGGAAATCTTGAATATATGTGAATCCCTTGTATGTTTGATGATCAAATACGAGTTATTTATGTTTTATTGTGAATAAATGACTGACATTGTTGTTATTGGTGGAAATGAGGAAAGATCCTAAGGTTGGAAGAAATCGAGGAGGAGACTTTTAAAGTTACTCGGAACCGATCCCCAACATTCATCAAGGTAAGGGATAAGTGTCTCTAAATCATACTTGCTGATATGAATGAAGTATGTGAAAGAGGTAATGATTTAAAATAATACGTTTGTAATTTATGCATTATGTTGGAAAATGCGTGGCTTTTCTGTTGTAAACGAAATATAAGTAATATTATTGGGGGAGCACCAATGGAAAGATGACACAATATAAGTAACATTATTGGGGGAGTACCAATGGAAAGATTACTCAATATAAGTAATATTATTGGGGGAGTACCAATGGAAAGATTACTCAATATAAGTAATATTATTGGGGGAGTACCAATGGAAAGATTACTATATAAGTAACATTATTGGGGGAGTACCAATGGAAAGATGACTCAATATAAGTAACATTATTGGGGGAGTACCAATGGAAAGATTACTCAATATAAGTAACATTATTGGGGGAGTACCAATGGAAAGATTACTCAATATAAGTAATATTATTGGGGGAGCACCAATGGAAAAATGACTCAGTATAAGTAATATTATTGGGGGAGTACCAATGGAAAGATTACTCAATATAAGTAATATTATTGGGGGAGTACCAATGGAAAGATGACTCAATATAAGTAACATTATTGGGGGAGTACCAATGGAAAGATTACTCAATATAAGTAACATTATTGGGGGAGCACCAATGGAAAGATGACTCAGTATAAGTAATATTATTAGGGGAGCACCAATGGAAAGATTACTCAATATAAGTAACATTATTGGGGGAGTACCAATGGAAAGATTACTCAATATAAGTAATATTATTGGGGGAGAACCAATTGAAAGATGACTCAAAGAAAAGTAACATTATTGGGGGAGTACCAATGGAAAGATGACTCAATGAAAGTAATATTATTTGGGGAGAACCAATGGAAAGATGACTAAATGAAAGTAACATTATTGGGGGAGTACCAATGGAAAGATGACTCAATGAAAGTAATATTATTGGGGGAGAACCAATGGAAAGATGACTCAATGAAAGTAACATTATTGGGGGAGAACCAATGGAAAGATGACTCAATGAAAGTAATATTGTTGGGGGAGAACCAATGGAAAGATGACTCAATGAAAGTAATATTATTGGGGGAGAACCAATGGAAAGATGACTCAATGAAAGTAACATTATTGGGGGAGAACCAATGGAAAGATGACTAAATGAAAGTAACATTATTGGGGGAGAACCAATGGAAAGATGACTCAATGAAAGTAACATTATTTGGTGAGTAACATCATAAACTAGGCCTTAGTCATTTTCATCATATTCCATGCTTAATTGGCAACAAAAAATAAGGCAGAGCTAATTGATAGAATCCAACAAAGTCACTCAAATGTGTTTAGATGCATTCTCTCACTAGGTTTAAGGTTTTGTTCATTTGATTAGATAGCTCATTATTCAACCTATTCAGTCTGTGTCTGATTCATGCAACCACATCCTGAAGTTAGTCAAACTCAGAACCCTAATCTCTTTCATTCACAACTCTACATTTTTTTTAAATTCAGATTCAAGACACAATTGAATTTTTGACTCGGTTTTTCCAGGTGCACTTTATTGAAATAAAAACACAATGCATTCTATACATGCTTGAACACAATGCAGAATTTAAAAACACTTGCAAAAATAAACATAGTGCATAACTAAACAAACTAAAAGCACAAAATAACTTAAAACAACAAAACCAATTTTGTAGTATGCTCATGACAGCTCCTCATCACATATTTTCTTCCTCATATGCGGATGTATCCTCTTCCTCATCTGCACCAAGACCAGATGGTTCGCCAACGCCTGTCTCCCCTAGAAATGTAGGCCTGACCCCAGGCCATGGAAAACGGTTAGTGAAGTCCTTGGGGTTTAGCCATAACTGATTGTCTGGGTATTGGTGCTGGTTTGTGGCGTAGAGGCTCTGCTGCTGATGCATCTGACCCTGTCGGAGAATGTAACACCCCAAATTTTAGTCTTAAAAATTTTTAGTATCAATCCTGGAAGTCTCGCTTGAGCGAGAGATTCTCGCCTGAGCGAGAAAGGATCACCTGGGAGGGTGAAATCCTGGGCTATACTGGAAGATTCTCGCCTAAGCGAGAGTCGCCTCGCCTGGGCGAGAAATGGCAAAATGGGGCTGTTGACACTGTGAGATTCTCGCCTGAGCGAGAATCCCTCGCTTGAGCGAGAGGAAGCCTGTTGGGACTGTGAGATTCTCGCTTGAGCGAGAATCCCTCGCTTGAGCGAGAGGGTCAGATCTGATTTTTTAAAATAGGCGGGATTTTCTCGCCTGAGCGAGAAAAGGCTCGCTTGAGCGAGAAAGGGCTCGCTTGAGCGAGAACCCGACGACTGCTCTTTAAAATAGAAACCCCAAACACATTTTAGGGTTAGAACTTTGAAGAGAAGAGAGAGAAGAAAGCTTTTCAAGAGCAAGGAGCATTAGGACTCATCTTAGAGCTTGAGAAGAGGTAAACCTCTTGCTTCTAACTCTTCTTCTTCCTCTCTAACTTGTTTTGGGTATGTTGGATCTATTTTCAAAACATGAGAAACCATGGAAACTCATTCTTTAGAGTTATGGTTCGTTTTATGTTGTTTTTCTCTTGTAACTCTTGGTTTAGAGTTGATATTTGATGAATGGAAATGTTTTGTGGGTTATTAATGAAAACCCCAAAAAACCCCAAAATGAGAATATGGGTATAAAGAGAAAGAGATGAAATGTTAGATGTGGATGATGAGTTTGTGCTTTGATGTTGATATATTAGATAAACATGTTTGTTTTGATATTTGGAAACTTGTATTGAAGTAGTTTTAGAAATATTGAAAATACATGAATCCATTGTGTATTTGATAATGAAATATGAGTTATTTATGTGTTATTTTGAATAAATGACTGACATTGTTGTTATTGGTGAAAATGAGGAAAGATCCTAAGGTTGGAGGAAATCGTGGAGGAGACTTTTAAAGTTATTCGGAACCGATCCCCAACGCTCACCGAGGTAAGGGATAAGTGTCTCTAAATCATACTTGCTGATATGAATGAGGTATGTGAAAGAGGTAATGGTTTAAAATGATACGTCTGTAATTTATGCATTATGTTGGAAAATGCGTGGCTTTTCTGTTATGGTCAAATAAAAGTAACATTATTGGGGAGTACCAATGGAAAGATGACTCAAATAAAAGTAACATTATTGGGGAAGAACCAATGGAAAGATGACTCAAAGAAAAGTAACATTATTGGGGGAGTACCAATGGAAAGATGACTCAATGAAAGTAATATTATTGGGGAAGAACCAATGGAAAGATGACTCAATGAAAGTAACATTATTGGGGGAGAACCAATGGAAAGATGACTCAATGAAAGTAACATTATTGGGGGAGAACCAATGGAAAGATGACTCAATGAAAGTAACATTATTGGGGGAGAACCAATGGAAAGATGACTCAATGAAAGTAATATTATTGGGGGAGTACCAATGGAAATAAGACTCGGAGTAACGAATGTCGTATGCATGCTATATGATATATAGTATGGGATATATATCCTATAGGGTGAATATAAATAAAGAGAAATGTGAATGTCACATGAATGTCGTATGCATGCTATAGGATATATAGTATGAAATATATATTCTATAGGGTGAATATGAATGAAGAGAAATGTGAATGTCACATGAATGTCGTATGCATGCTATAGGATATATAGTATAAGATATATATTCTATAGGGTGAATATAAATGATGAGAAATGTAAATGTCACATGAATGCTGTATGCATGCTATAGGATATATAGTATGAGATATATATTCTATAGGGTGAATATGAGCGATAAAAAGGAAGATGTTGAGAAAGAAAGTAATATCCAGGCTATAGGATATATATTATGGGATATATATGTTATAGGGTGGATATGAATAACGAGTAAGATGATTTGAATATTTTCAATTCCGTATATGTGTTTACGAGTTATAGTAAAGCTTAATTGTATATGAAAGTGGATTATCATGTGAAGTTAGTTTTGAACTAATGACTTACTCCCTTTTGTTTCATGTGTTGTTTATGATAATCCCAATTGTAGGTAAATGAAGGATTTCGTGGATGAAGCTCAATTAGGAAGCTTTTGTGTTTAATTACTCGCTTGTCTTTATTGCTAATTGATGTTGTAGTTGATTTAATAGTATTATGGGATGACTATAAATCCGTTTAGATTAATACGGATATGTGTAGTTATGAGCTTTATAACTTTGGGAGACCCATAACTAGTTGTATGTGGTAAATGCTATTTGAATGAATTATGTTTTTCCACAACATAAATTTGTCTGATAAGATAATAGGGTAAAGAGTATTCTCAAAGAGTGATACTTGAGAGTTTTCAATGAATGTGACGATTGTATGTAAGAAAGGATTAAAATAAATGAAAAATTTTCAAGGGTAGAAAATCGGGTCGTTACAGTAGTGTTCTCAATAATTGATCTTCGGTCTGGTTACCACCAACTTCGTGTGAAGTCGGAAGATATTCCTAAGACGGCGTTTAGGACCATGTACGGACATTTTGAATATTTGGTCATGCCTTTTGGGGTAACGAATGCTCCAACAATATTTACCGACTACATGAATCAGATTTTTCATCCGTATTTAGATACTTTCGTAGTGGTATTCATTGATGACATTTTGATTTACTCCAAAAGCCGAGAGGAACATGCTGAGCACCTGCGGATTGTGCTAGAACTTCTTAGGAAGAATCGGTTGTATGCGAAACTGTCAAAATGCGACTTCTGGTTGGAGTCAGTAAATTTTATTGGACATGTGATATCCAAGGAAGGAGTGGCAGTAGATCCTTCAAAGGTTGAAGCGGTCATGGAATGGGCAGTGCCACAGTCAGTCACTGAGATCAGGAGCTTTCTGGGTTTGGCTGGGTATTATCAGAAACTCATAGAAGGGTTTTCGAAGCTGGCTCTACCTTTGACAAAACTCACTAGGAAAGGGGAACCGTATGTGTGGATATTTCGATGTGAAGAAAGTTTCCAAGAGTTAAAACGCAGGTTGACTACGGCGCCAGTTTTGGTCCTTCCTTGTATTGATCAGGACTTCAGTGTTTATTGCGATGCATTCAAGCAAGGTTTGGGTTGTGTGTTGATGCAAGAAGGGAAGGTTGTGGCCTATGCTTATTGACAGTTGAGGACGCACGAGCAGAACTATCCTACCCACGATCTTGAGTTGGCCGCAGTGGTTTTTGCATTAAAAATCTGGAGACACCATCTCTATGGTGGGAGATTTGAAGTGTACAGTGACCACAAGAGCTTGAAGTACTTATTTGATCAAAAGGAATTGAACATGAGACAAAGGAGATGGATGGAATTCCTTAAGGATTACGATTTTGGGTTGCAGTACCACCCGGGAAAGGCCAATGTAGTGGCGGATGCACTGAGTCGAAAGTCGTTGCACATGTCGGCTTTGATGGTTAGGGAAGAGAACCTGATTGAAGAGTTCAGAGACATGAACTTGGAGGTTCAGATAAAGCCTCATATTATGATTTTGGGAATGCTTAAAATCACGAATGAGTTGTTTGAACAAATCCGGACAATGCAAATTGAGGATAGTGAGCTGATGGATAAACGGGATCTGATGCTGTGTGGTAAGGATACCAATTTCACATTGGACCTTAGTGGAATGTTGCATTACAAAGGGAGAGTGTGTGCCTCGTAATGATAAATTACGGAGGGAGATTTTAGAGGAGTCCCATAAGAGTAAAATGAGTTTCCACCCGGGGACCACGAAAATGTATCAAGATTTGAAAACACTATTTTGGTGGTCTGGGTTGAAAAGGGATGTGGCCTTGTATGTTTCGAGTTGTTTGGTATGTTAGAAGGCCAAGGTTGAACATCAGCGACCAGCTGGAGAATTACAATCCCTAGAAATTCCCGTTTGGAAGTGGGATAGTATCTCCATGGATTTTGTGTCTGGTTTTCCGAAGACTCAGAGAGGTTATGATTCAATATGGGTGATCGTGGATCAGTTAACTAAATCTGCTCACTTCCTGCCTTTGAACATGAGATACTCGTTGGAGAGATTGGCAGAACTGTATATCCGAGAAATTGTTAGCTTGCATGGAATACCGTCAAGCATTGTGTCGGATAGGGATCCCTGTTTCACTTCAAACTTTTGGACTAGTTTGCAAACCGCTTTGGGAACTAAGTTGAAGCTGAGTTCAGCTTATCATCCACAAACGGACGGTCAATCAGAAAGGACAATACAGTCGTTGAAGGACCTTTTGAGGGCATGTGTCTTAGAATAACCAGGGAGTTGGGATGACATGTTGCCATTGATCGAATTTACCTACAACAATAGCTTCCATTCGAGTATTGGGATGGCACCTTATGAGGCGTTGTATGGTAGGAAGTGCCGAACTCCAGTGAGTTGGTTCGAAACTGGGGAGAACTTGATATTGGGGCCCGAATTGGTTCAGGAGACGACGGATAAGATCTAGAAAATCCAGGAGAATATGAGGATCGCCTAGAGTCGGCAGAAAAGCTACTACGATAAGAGGCGGAAACCTCTTGAATTCAAGGAGGGGGATCATGTTTTCTTGAGAGTAGTCCCGACTACTGGAATTGGTAGAGCGTTGAAATCTCGTAAACTGACTCTGCGATTTATTGGGCCTTATCAAATATTGAAAATGATTGGGCCGGTAGCATATCGAGTTGCCTTACCACCGTTGTTGTCGAATCTCCACAATGTGTTTCATGTATCTCAGTTGAGAAAATATGTTGGAGATCCATCTCATGTGGTTGAGTCAGACCAGATAGAGTTGAAGGATGAGTATGCAATTGATTTGTGAAAAGATTTTGAATGCACTTAAATTGCGCAAGTGTTAAGACTTTCTCTCTCAAAATGAATGCAAGAAACTATCACATAGTTTTTCTAACTCAATGCAAATTTCGCTCATAGAATCTCTTAGAATCTGAAAATTTGGAATTCAATGTGATGAGCTAAAATGCAGAAAAACTGATTTTATAGTTAATTGTTTTCAACAACATTTAATCGATTAAAGGAAATCTTAATCGATTAACGAATTTAAAATTAAATGTCCATTGTTGAATTTAATCGATTAATAAGAACCATAATCGATTAAGGCCATCAAGAAACTCAAGATGGTAGCTACTAGAACTCTCATTAATCGATTAATCAATACTTAATCGATTAACGAACTTACACAACTACTTAATCGATTATTGAACTATTTAATCAATTAACAATTAAACTAAAAAGTTTCTTGGGTCACAGGTAACCCTTCTAAATGAATTAAGTTGAAGCAATGAATGAGTTTTAATAAAAACTATAATTTAATGCAACCTACTTAAATATGAATGAATAATGACTCCAAAATGATTTAGACACATCTAAGATTATATGAGATATTCATCATCAGGTTATATCTACCTAGACTCAATCTAAGCAAGCATTTTAGGACTTTTAGAAATTTAAAAATGACTTCCCTAACCTTATCTATAGGATGGTCCTTCTTTGTTTTCCAAGCTCTTGGTAAATCTTGATGCCCTTGGTCTTCTTGACTCTCTTGAACAAGATTTTATGGTTCTGACTCTTTTGTATAAGCCTCTTCTAAAGCACCTGAAACATCATCCAAAATAACATTCCTCTTCTCTTTTGGAGAAGATTCGTCAAAATGCATGTGTACATACTCTTCTACTTGCATGGTATATTGATCGTAAACTCTAAATGTTTTGCTATTGGATGAATAACTAAGAAAAATACCTTCATCAGCTTTTGAGTCAAATTTATCTAAAAGTTCTTTTCCGTTATTAAGAATGAAATATTTGCACCCAAAAACATGAAGATGAGATATATTAGGTTTACTGTGACAGCTTGAATTTAAGGTTATATTATAGTATAGTCTTGGAAGTCTCGCTTGAGCGAGAAAGGAGTCGCTTGGGCGAGAGTGGCTCACCTGGGTGAGTAGAATAAGGGCTATACTGAAGGATCCTCGCCTGAGCGAGAATTGTCTCGCTTGAGCGAGAGTTGGCTCGCCTGAGCGAGAGTTGGCTCGCCTGAGCGAGAGTTGTCTCACTTGGGCGAGAAGTGGCACTCTGAAGCTATAGAGGCTGTAAGATTCTCGCTTGAGCGAGAGGGTCAGATCTGAGTATTTAAAATGGGCGGGATTTTCTCGCTTGAGTGAGAATGGACTCGCTTGAGCGAGAACCCGATGCTATTAAATTAAATAAGGAACCCTAAACACATTTTAGGGTTAGAACTTGGAGAGAAGTGAGAGAATAAAGCATTTTCAAGAGCAAGGAGTCTTGAGAATCATCTAGAAGCTTGAGAAGAGGTAAATCTCTTGATTTTAACTCTCCTTCTCCCTTTGAAACTTGTTTTGGGTATGTTGGATCTCTTCTCAAATTGTGAGAAACCATAGAAACTCTTCCTTTTGAGTTGTGGTTCGTTTTATTTAGTTTCTCTCTTGTAAACTCTTGGTTTAGAGTTGGTATTCAAAGAATGGAGAGGGTTTGTGGGTTGATTCATGAAAACCCCAAAACCCTAAAATGGAAATGTGGTTAAAGAGAAAAATGGGTAAAATGTTAGATGTAGAAGATGAGTATGTGCTCTAATGTTGAAATATGAGATGATCATGTATGTTTTAGATGTTTGGAAACTTTTAATGAAAGTAGTGTGGAAACATTGAAAATGTGTAAATCTCTTGTATGGTTAAAGATGCAATATGAGTTGTTTATGTGTTATTTGGAATAAATGACTAACACTTTTGTTATATGGTGGGAATGAGGAAAGATTCTAAAGTTGGAGGCGGTGTCGGTGGAACTTGCAAAGATACCAATGACCAAACCCAACACTCAACAAGGTAAGAATAAGTCTTTAACTAGCATGTCATATTGAGAAAATGCGTGGAATTGCTGTTTACGAATTTATGGTGTATCAATGAAAAGAAAAAACGTTTTTAGCTGACCATGATTGGTTAGCGACTTTGGCTCAAGTTATGTAGCAAGCTTTGGCTCAAGCGATGTAGCAAGCTTTGGCTCAAGCGATGTAGCAATCTTTGGCTCATGCGATGTAGCAAGCTTTGGCTCAAGCGATGTAGCAAGCTTTTCCTCAAGCGATGTAGCATGCATTTTCCTATACTTATTATCACATTTCAACATATTTATTCATGGTCGCCATATTCACATACGTTCATTTTAACATAAAATCATAATTGATATATTCTTTTCCTCGGTAATTACCGCATATGATTAGCTATGGATTTCCAAAACAACCATAGCTACTAATATCCAGTATTACACAAAAATGTCGTAAGCCAAATAGTTATGAATACAATCATCCAAGTAGCAATTTACATCACACAAAAAAAATAAAAATAAAGGATCCAAGTCCTAAGCTCCTAAGGCCTCGAACCAAGCATTCTCAAATATCTTCCTTACCTGCAATGGGAATATCAATGGCAAATAAAAAACATACAAATGAGCAAGTCATCAAGACAATAAATACCATTATAAGATAATCCACATTTTTAAAAGGTTAGTAAACAATTTTGAAATTCATTTTCTTTGCTGCATAACTTGAGCCAAAGTTGCTACACCCCTTAGGATTAGCTAAGAGTAAATTCTATTTTCCTTTAAAATGAAACGTGCTACCTGCACTCGAACCGGAGTTTCGCTTATATACTCAAGCCAGAGTTTCGCTTATATACTCAAGCCAGAGTTTCGCTTATATACTCAAGCCAGAGTTTCGCTTATATACTCAAGCCAGAGTTTCGCTTATATACTCAAGCCAGAGTTTCGCTTATATACTCAAGCCAGAGTTTCGCTTGTATACTCAAGCCAGAGTTTCGCTTATATATTCAAGCCAGAGTCTTAGCTAATCCTAAGGGGTGTATATTCAAGCCAGAATCACCGTTCATCATTTCCCGTAAATCCACGCCAACATTAGTATAAACACACTCATATATGTTTATACTAATTACGTGATTCACATCTTAATCATTGCATAACCAGAAAATACACACATTTTCCATTTCAAATGCACAAATAAGACTTATCCTTACCTCGGTGAGTGTTGGGTTTGGTTCTTGGCAACTTCACAAGTTCCGCCAACACCGCCGCCAACTTTAGAATCTTTTCTCATCCCACCATATAACACAATGTTAGTCATTTATTCCAAATATCATATAAACTAATTATATTGCATTATTTAACCATACAAGATATCTGACACATTTTCAATGTTTCTAAACTACTTTCATCATGAGTTTACAACATCTAAAACATACATATTCATCTCATATTTCAACATTAGAATGTTTAATCATCTTCCACCTCTAGCATTTTACTAATTTCCCTCTTTAACCACATTTTCACTTTGGGGTTTTGGGGTTTTCATGAATCAACCCACAAACCCTTTCCATTCTTGAAATACTAACTTTAAACCAAAAGTTTACAAGATAAAAACAACATAAAACGAACCATAACTCAAAAGGGCGAGTTTCCATGGTTTTTTTTCATATTTTGAGAAGAGATCCATCATACCCAATATGAGTTTCAAAGAGAAGAAGAGAGTTAGAATCAAGAGTTTTACCTCTTCTCAAGCTCTTAGATGAGTATCCAAGCTCCTTGTCCTCGGAAAAGCTCTCTTCTCTCACCTCTCTTCAATTTCTAACCCTAAAATGTGTTTGGGGCTTCTAATTTAATGTTGTCTCGTCGGGTTCTCGCTCAAGCGAGCCCATTCTCGCTCAAGCGAGAAAATCCCGCCTATTTTTAAAAAAACTCAAATCTGACCCTCTCGCCCAGGCGAGGCATCTCTCGCTCAAGCGAGCCAACCCTTGCTCAGGCGAGAATCTTATAGCCTCGACAGGTCCAAAATGTCACTTTTCTCGCCCAGGCGAGCCAACTCTCGCTCAGGCGAGACCACTCTCGCTCAAGCGAGCCAACTCTCGCTCAGGCGAGAATCCTTCCGTAAGCGAGAGAGGTTCACCTGGGAGGGTGAAATCCTGGGCTATACTGGAGGATACTCGCCTGAGCGAGAAATATCTCGCCTGGGCGAGAAATGGCATTTGGGACTGGTTGACACTGTGAGATTCTCGCTTGAGCGAGAGGGTCAAATTTGAGTTTTTAAAATAGGCGGGATTTTCTCGCTTGAGCGAGAACCCGACGAGACAGCATTTAATGAGAAACCCCTAAACACAATCTAGGGTTTTAGAAAAGGAAAAGAGTGAGAGAAGAGAGCTTTTCAAGGGCAAGAAGCTGAGATATTCATCTAAGAACTTGAGAAGAGGTAAAACTCTAGATTCTAACTCTCTTTTTCTCTTTTAAACTCACTTTGGGGTATGTTGGATCTCTTCTCAAAATGAGAGAAACCATGGAAACTCATCGTTTTGAGTTATGGTTCGTTTTATGTTGTTTCTATCTTGTAACTTCTTGATTTAGAGTAGTATTCCAAGAATGGATTGGGGTTTGTGGGTTGACTCATGGAAACCCAAACTCCTAGAGAGAGAAAATGAGGTTAGAGAGGAAAGATAGGTAAAATGCTAGAGGAAGAAGATGAGTTTCTTTACTATGTTAAAATATGAGATGATATGTATGTTTTAGATGGTTGAAAACTCTTCATGAAAGTAGTATAGAACCATTGAGAAAATGATAAATATCTTGTATGTTTAAATGATGCAATGTTAGTTATTTATTTGTTATTTGGAATGAATGACTGATATTGTGTTATGTGGTGGGAATGAGGAAAGATCCTAAGTTTGGAGGTGGTGCCGGTGGAACTTACGAAGTCGCCAAAAACCAAACCTAACACTCACTGAGGTAAGGATAAATCTTTAATTTATGCATTATGTAGAAAATGCGTGGACTTTCTGTTATGGATAATGAATTAAATGTTATTTGGGGAGTACCAATGGAAAGATGACTCAAATGAAATAAATATTATTGGGGGAGTACCAACGGAAATATGACTCAAATTGAAATGAATATTATTGGGGGAATACCAATGGAAAGATGACTCAATTGAAATAAATATTATTGGGGGAGTACCAATGGAAATATGACTCAAACGAAATAAATATTATTGGGGAAGAACCAATGGAAAGATGACTCAAATGAAAAAAATATTATTGGGGGAGTACCAATGGAAATATGACTCAAACGAATTAAATGTTATTGGGGGAGTACCAATGGAAAGATGACTCAAATGAAATAAATATTATTGGGGGAGTACCAATGGAAATATGACTCAAATTGAAATGAATATTATTGGGGGAGTACCAATGGAAAGATGACTCAATTAAAATAAATATTATTGGGGGAGTACCAATGGAAATATTACTCAAACGAATTAAATGTTATTGGGGGAGTACCAATGGAAATATGACTCATATGAATTAAACTTATTGGGGGAGTACCAATGGAAATAAGACTCGAATTATAACGACATAAATGATAAATCACTTAGTCACTACAAATATATATGGGTATGTTTGTAGGGATGATGGGTGTATTTATGGCTTATGTATTGGTGAAGTGCCAATGGAAATAAAACTCGTTTTAGCCGACCAGAATGGGTTAGCGACTCTAGCTCGAGTTATGTAGCATGGTTTTTCAAAAGTATAGATGACGAAAAAAGGTTTTTAAGAGTATTTAAATTATATCACTATGAAAACTATTAAATGTGGATTAACTGACATTGAGTTTTATTGAATTAATGACTTATTCCTTTATGTTGTTGGTGCATGGTAAATGTTAATCCCATTGCAGGTAGGTGAATGGAGAAGGATGACTTTTGAGTAGGGGATTAGAGACTTTTGTTTTTGGATGTCTCTTTGTACATTCTTTTATAACTTTCATTAATTGTAATTGAAGTAACTGATGGTACTATGAATACTATATTTTTGTACATGATGTTGATCATGAGAACTAGTAACTCGGGATATATGTAGCTATGGGTGTTTTGGAAACCCATAGCTAATTATATGCGGTGGTTACTAGGTTATAATAATGTATTATGTTTTTCTGCTATCGGATGTTATGCGTTATGTTTGGGTTCATAAATAGGGTGTGAGGGAGAAGTGAGACGTGCTAAATAAATGTAATCACTTGGTAATTGTGATTGATTGTTAAATGTATGGAATTGGATTAAATAAGGAAGAAATTTTCAAGGGTAGAATTTTGGGTCGTTACAATATGGTATCAGAGCATAGTTAATCATGCGACCTAGGGTATGGCCTTGCATGCTTCTTTGTATCCTTATGTGTTGCAGTTGTTTGAATGATGCTAAATGTTAAGTGTTGTGTGCACTATATTTATACACTTCGCTTACTAACAATTGAGTGAGTACAGGTGATCATGGTAGGAAGAGGAAGAGGAAGAGGGGCGAGTCAGAACGTCCCAAATGATTTGTTAGCTCAAATGGTGGCGGCGCTACAGCAGGTCAATGCGAACTTACACAATCTAAACCAGAACCCGGCGCCAAGTCCGAGTTCACATCCACTAGTTCCACTAGGACCGGCGGAATATCAGGGCTTGGATGAGTTCTGCAGGAGGAACCCCACTCAGTTCCAAGGGGGATTTGCTCCTGAAGCTGCCATCGAGTGGATCCAAGGGTTAGAGCGGATCTTCAGAGCCATGAACTGCACTGAGGCTCAGAAAATCACCTATGCTACTTACATGCTGGTGACCGAGGCTGAGAATTGGTGGGAGTATACTCGGCGACAGATGGAAGCCGAAGGTCGACAAATCTCCTAGGGTACATTCAAGGAGAAGTTCCTACACAAGTACTTTCCTGCTGATTTGAAGAGGAAGAAGGAGATGGAATTCCTTAAGCTGGAATAGGGGAACATGTCAGTCGGAGACTTTGCGGCCAAGTTTAAGGAGATGGCCCGATTTTGCCCCTACGCCGAGTTGGAAATGGATGGAAGGTCCAAATGCGCCAAGTTCGAATCGGGATTGAGGCCCAAGTTGAAAAGTATGTTTGGGCATGAAGAGATTGCTGATTTCCCTAGCCTGGTGAACAAGTGTAGGGTGTACGAAGATGATTTGGCAGCTGATGAAGCGGCGACATCTAAGGTGGTTCCTCCCAAACACTTTGGACCTCAACGAAACTTCCCTCACGGAAAAGGGAAAGGGAAGACGTTTCATGAGGAGAGGAAGCCTTATTTTCCTCCGACGAGTAATCGGAGTTATCATTCGCATGGGTCGAGGACTCATGTCACTGCTGGAGGGTCCCGGTTGAATGCTCCCTCTCTGTGCAACAAATGTGGCCAAGTGAATGTCGGCGACTCGTGCCCCGGAATGGCGTTCACTTGTTTTCATTGCAAGGAAGTGGGACATGTTCGAAGGAATTGTCCTAAGCTACCGCAGAGCGTGAATACTGTGAGGGTTGAACGACCTCGATCCACAGGCAGAGTGTTCAGCATGAGTGGGGCAGAGACATCGGGCGTTGATGGCCTGATTAAAGGTAATTGCACGGTGTCAGGTATTCCTCTTTTAGTGTTGTTTGATTCGGGAGCGACACACTCCTTTGTATCCATTGACTGCGTGGACCGACTGAATTTATAAACTGAGTCGTTGCCTTACGACTTGGTCGTATCCACCCCAACTGATGTGCGTGTGGTGGTGTCGACAGTTGTGTCTCGGTGTCTGGTAGTGGTAAACGGTAGGGATTTTACCGTGGATTTAATCTGCCTACCACTATCCCAGTTAGATTTGATTTTGGGGATGGACTGGTTGTCAGGAAATCATGTGGTGCTAAATTGTGCTGATAAGACTGTGACGTTTGGAAATCCAGATGGGATTTCGGAGGGAGTCAGTTGTATAGATCCGATGTCGGCAAAAGAAGTCAGGACTTCCTGTATGGAGGGAGGGACCGTGTTCATGTTGTTGGCGTCCCTGGAAGGTATTGAGAAGTCCAAGGTTGAGGACATTCCCATAGTTCGTGAGTTTCCGGAAGTCTTTCCTGGTGATATTCCGGAATTACCTCCCGTGAGAGAAGTTGAATTCTCCATTGATTTAGTGCCGGGAACGGGACCCATCTCTATTGCTGCTTATAGAATGGCTATGTTAGAGCTAACCGAGCTGAAAAAGCAGGTAGAGGAATTGTTGGCTAAGAAATTTATTCGCCCAAGTGTCTCGCCGTGGGGCGCACCTGTTTTGCTAGTTAAGCAGTCTGGGTAGGGCACAATAACAGTCCGCTATCACTCCGGGTAGGACACAATAACAGTCCACTACCACTCCGGGTAGGTCACAATAACAGTTCGCTACCACTCCGGGTAGGGTACCAACAATAAACCACTACCTCTTCGGGCAGGGTAACAACAATAAACCACTACCTCTTCGGGTAGGGTAACAACAATAAAACTTACCAACACATTACCTCTTTCACATACCTCATTCACATCAGTGAGTATGAATTAGAGACACTTATCCCTTACCTTGGTGAGCGTTGGGGATCGGTTCCGAGTAACTTTAAAAGTCTCCTCCGCGATTTCCTCCAACCTTAGGATCTTTCCTCATTTCCACCAATAACAACAATCTCATTCATTATTCAAAATAACACATAAATAACTCGTATTTCATCATCAAATACACAAGGGATTCATATATATTCAAGATTTCCAAACATCTAAACATACATGTTTATCTCATATATCAACATCAAAGCACAAACTCATCATCCACATCTAACATTTCATATCTTTCTCTTTATACCTATATTCTCATTTTGGGGGTTTTTGGGGTTTTCATGAATAACCCACAAAACCTTTCCATTCATAAAATATCAACTCTAAATCAAGAGTTTACAAGAGAAAAACAACATAAAACGAACCATAACTCTAAAGGGTGAGTTTCCATGGTTTCTCATGTTTTGAAAATAGATCCAACATACCCAAAACAAATTAAAGAGGAAGAAGAAGAGTTAGGAAAGAGATTTACCTCTTCTCAAGCTCTAAGATGAGTCCTAAGGCTCTTTACTCTTGAAAAGCTCTCTTCTCTCTCTTCTCTTCAAAGTTCTAACCCTAAAATGTGTTTGGGGTTTCTATTTTAAAGAGCAGTCGTCGGGTTCTGGCTCAAGCGAGCCCATTCTCGCTCAGGCGAGAAAATCCCGCTTTTTAAAAATTTAAGATCTGACCCTCTCGCTCAAGCGAGGGATTCTCGCTCAAGCGAGAATCTCACAGTGTCCACAGCCCCGAAATACCATTTCTCGCCCAGGCGAGACAACTCTCGCTCAAGCGAGAATCCTCTAGTATAGCCCAGGATTTCATCCTCCCAGGGGATCCTTTCTCGCGCAGGCGAGAATCTCTCGCTCAAGCGAGACTTCCAGGACTGATACTATAATTTTAAAGGCTTAAATTTAGGGTGTTACACAGCAAGCCATGATAAAGAGTAGACTGAAGATATCTGAGAATGGGTTTGACAGCAGTCCAATGCTCCTCAAGAGATTGAGATAAAAATTGACAAACCTTGTTAACACTAAAAGTGATATCAGGACGAGTAATAGTGGCGTATTGTAATGCTCCAACTATATATCTATAAAAGGAAGGTTCAGCAACATAATTTCCACCATGTTTAGACAACCTACATCCTGAAACCATTGGAGTTGAGACTCCTTTTGCTGACCCCATATTTGCTCTTTCCAGCAAATCTTTTATATATTTGGTTTGATACAACAAAATATTACCATTGGGAAGATGATTAACCTCAATGCCATGAAAGTAATCCAATTTGCCAAGCTGTTTTAATGCAAAAGCGTTACTTAACTGAGAAATAAATTGTTCAATATGAGAAGAGGATGAACCAGTAACAATTATGTCATCAACATAAACTAAGACATATAGTGTGTATGTGGTACTAGTGTGGATAAAGAGAGAGTTATCACACTTGCTAACAGTAAATCCAATGGAAACAAGAGTTGAGTTAAGCTTTTCAAACCATTGTCGAGGTGCTTGCTTTAAGCCATAAATTGCTTTGTTTAGTTTGCACACAAGATTTTTATCTCCATTATGAAATCCACTTGGTTTTTGCTTCTAAACTTCTTCTTGTAAGGTGTCATTCAAGAAAGCATTGTTTACATCAAGTTGTTGCATATCCCACTGATGTGTGACAGTCAAGGTAAGAATAATTCTGATCATGATAGGCTTAATTATAGGAGAATAAGTTTCAGTGTAATCATACCCTTGTTGTTGATGAAAACCTTTAGCTACTAGCCTAGCTTTATACCTCTGAACAATACCATTTGGGTTTTGATTTATTCTAAAGAACCACTTGCAACCAATAGCACATTCATGAGTGGGTAAAGGAACCAAGGACCAAGTGTCAAGAGACATCAATGCATTTTGTAAGGACCCGATTTTCATAACTCGAAAATTTTTCATTTATTTTAATTCTGTTGTACATACATTCCACATCTTACTCTAACTTTCTCATACTCAGTTCGTGAAACCACCCGTACAGTACCTGAAGTTAACATACATCTCATATCTGCGGAAAAACATAATTCATGTATAACTTTCAACGGTAATTACAGCATATGTTTAACTATGGATTTCCAAAATTACCCATAGTTACTAATATTAAGCATTACTCAAAAAAGGTTGATAAGTTAAATGGTTACAATTACAAATCATCCATTAACAATTTCTCAACACCAAAAAGCAAAAACAATAGAATATCCAAGTCTTAAGCTCCTAAAGCCCGAACCAAGCATCATCAACTACCCTGTTTATCTGCAATGGGATTATCAATGGCAAATACACACAACACACAAAGGAGTAATCCACATTTTAAAGGGGTTAGTAAACCAATTGTTTTGTAAATTTTTTTTTTGTGCTACATTACTTGAGACAAAGTTTTGCTACATAGCTTGAGCCAAAGCGTTGTTACATAACTTGAGCCAAAGTATTGCTACATAACTTGAGCCAAAGTATTGCTACATAACTTGAGCCAAAGTTTTGCTTCATAACTTGAGCCAAAGTATTGCTTCATAACTTGAGCCAAAGTATTGCTACATAACTTGAGCCAAAGTTTTGCTACATAACTTGAGCCAAAGTTTTGCTACATAGCTTGAGCCAAAGCATTGCTACATAACTTGAGCCAAAGTTTTGCTTCATAACTTGAGCCAAAGTATTGCTTCATAACTTGAGCCAAAGTTTTGCTACATAACTTGAGCCAAAGTTTTTCTACATAGCTTGAGCCAAAGCATTGCTACATAACTTGAGCCAAAGTATTGCTACATAACTTGAGCGAAAGTTTTGCTACATAGCTTGAGCCAAAGCATTGCTACATAACTTTAGCCAAAGTTTTGCTTCATAACTTGAGCCAAAGTATTGCTTCATAACTTGAGCCAAAGTTTTGCTACATAACTTGAGCCAAAGTTGCTAACCAATAATGGTCGGCTAAAATTATATTTTCTTTTCATTGATACAACATACATCCGTAAACAGTAAATCCACGCATACCATTATCATAGACACACCCATATATGTTTACCATAACTAAGCGATTCATCACTTTATCGTACTCACACTCAGAAAATACACACATTATCCATTACCATATACCATTTAAAGACTCCTCCTTACCTTGGTGCGTGTTGGGTTGGGTTCTTGGTAACTGCGCTAGTTCCACCGTCACCGCCGCCAACTCTAGGATCTCTTCTCAAGCTCTTGGGTGAGTATCAAAACTCCTTGCCCTTGGAAAAGCTCTCTTCTCTCACCCCCTTCAAAGTTTTTTAACCCAAAATGTGTTTGGGTTTCTGTTTTAAAGAGGTGTCGTCGGGTTGTAATCGATTACCAACATGGTGTAATCGATTACAACGTGAAAAATGCGCATATCTCATGCTTTTAATACGATGTAATCGATTACCAGGAGTGTGTAATCGATTACACTCTATCAGATGCACATATCTGATGCTTTTAATACTCTGTAATCGATTACCAGCAGTGTGTAATCGATTACACTGTTCAGATGCACCTATCTGATGCTTTTAATACGATGTAATCGATTACAAGTATTGTGTAATCGATTACATTGTGTCAGATGCACAGGTCTGATTAGTTTATCAGCACGTAATCGATTACCAGGAGTGTGTAATCGATTACACTGTGTCAACAGCCCAAAATTTGCCATTTCTCGCCCAGGCGAGACAACTCTCGCTCAAGCGAGGCTTCCAGGACTGTTACTATAATTTTAAAGACTAAAATTCGGGGTGTTACAATCCTCCCCCTCTTAAAAGAATTTTCGTCCCCGAAAATCAAACATACCTCGATTCGAACAAATGAGGGTAATCCTCCCTCATCTCTTGCTCAACTTCCCAAGTAGCGTCTCCTTCGTCCACTTGGCTCCACAACACCTTTACCAAGGCAATCTCCTTGCCTCCCAATCTCTTTATACTGGTATCCATGATTCCCACAGGCAACGTCGCAAAAGTTAAATTATCCTTCAACTCTATCTGATCAGACTCAACCACATGAGATGGATCTCCAACATATTTCCTCAACTGAGACACATGAAAAACATTGTGGAGACTCGACAACAACGGTGGTAAGGCAATGCGATACGCTACCTGTCCAATCCTCTTCATTATCTGGTAAGGCCCAATAAATCGTGGAGTCAGCTTACGCGATTTCAACACCCTACCAATTCCGGTAGTCGGGACTACTCTCATGAAAACATGATCCCCCTCCTTGAATTCAAGAGGTTTTCGCCTCTTATCGTAGTAGTTTTTCTGCCGACTCTGGGCAATTCTCATATTCTCCCGGATTTTCTTGATCTTATCTGTCGTTTCTTGCACTAATTCGGGCCCCAATATCAAGTTCTCCCCAGTCTCAAACCAATTCAATGGAGTTCGGCATTTCCTACCATACAACGCCTCGTAAGGTGCCATCCCAATACTCGAATGGAAGCTATTATTGTAGGTAAATTCGATCAGCGGCAACATGTCATCCCAACTCCCTGGTTGTTCTAAGACACAGGCCCTCAAAAGGTCCTCCAATGACTGTGTTGTCCTTTCTGATTGACCATCCGTTTGTGGATGATAAGCTGAACTCAGTTTCAACTTAGTTCCCAAAGCAGTTTGCAAGCTAGTCCAAAAGTTTGAGGTGAAACGGGGGTCCCTATCCGACACAATGTTTGACGGTATTCCATGCAAGCGAACAACTTCCCGGATATACAGTTCTGCCAATCTCTCCAAAGAGTACCTCATGTTCA
The DNA here is from genome assembly GCA_009771035.1 of Lupinus albus. Taxonomy (NCBI): domain Eukaryota; kingdom Viridiplantae; phylum Streptophyta; class Magnoliopsida; order Fabales; family Fabaceae; genus Lupinus; species Lupinus albus. The sequence goes on along the minus strand of CM020004.1, from coordinate 9,054,905 downwards.
TAGGAAGAAAGTGAGCAGATTTAGTTAATCAATCCACGATCACCCATATCGAATCATACCCTCTCTGAGTCTTCGGAAAACCAGACACAAAATCCATTGATATACTATCCCACTTCCAAACGGGAATTTCTAGGGATTGTAATTCTCCTTCTGGTCGCTGATGCTCAATCTTGGCCTTCTGGCATACCAAACAACTCGAGACATACAAAGCCACATCCCTTTTCAACCCAGACCACCAAAACAGTATCTTCAAATCTTGATACATCTTTGTGGTTCCCGGGTGAAGACTTAGTTTGCTCTTATGGGACTCCTCTAAAATATCCTTCCGTAATTTCTCATCACGTGGCACGCATACTCTTCCTTTGTAACGTAACAATCCACTAGGGTCCGTTGTGAAGTTGGTATCCTTACCACTTAGCATCAGATCCCGTTTATCCATTAGCTCACTATCCTCATCTTGCATCATCCGGATTTGATCAAACAACTCATTTGTGACTTCAAGCATTCCCAAAATCATACTATGAGGCTTCATCTGAACCTCCAAGTTCATATCCCTGAACTCTTCAATTAGTCTCCCTTCTCTAACCATCAAAACCGACATGTGCAAGGACTTTCGACTCAGTGCATCCGCCACCACATTGGCCTTTCCCGGGTGGTACTGCAACCCAAAATCATAATCCTTAAGGAATTCCATCCATCTCCTCTGTCTCATGTTCAATTCCTTTTGATCAAATAAGTACTTCAAGCTCTTGTGGTCACTGTACACTTCGAATCTTACACCATAGAGATGGTGTCTCCAGATTTTTAAGGAAAAAACCACTGCGGCCAACTCAAGATCGTGGGTAGGATAGTTCTGCTCGTGCATCCACAACTGTCGAGAAGGATAAGCCACAACCTTCCCTTCTTGCATCAACACGCAACCCAAACCTTGCTTGGATGCATCTCAGTAAACACTGAAGTCCCGATCAGTACAAGGAAGGACCAAAACTGGCGCCGTAGTTAACCTGCGTTTTAACTCTTGGAAACTTTCTTCACATCGAACTGTCCACACAAACGGTTCCCCTTTCCTAGTGAGTTTTGTCAAAGGTAGTGCCAACTTTGAAAACCCTTCTATGAATTTCCGATAATACCCGGCCAAACCCAGAAAGCTCCTGATCTCAGTGACTGACTTGGGCACTACCCATTCCATAACCGCTTCAACCTTTGAAGGATCTACCGCCACTCCTTCCTTGGATATCACATGTCCAAGAAAATTTACTGACCCCAACCAGAAGTCACATTTTGACAGCTTTGCATACAACCGATGCTTGCTAAGAAGTTCTAGCACAATCCGCAGGTGCTCAGCATGTTCCTCTCGGCTTTTGGAGTAAATCAAAATATCATCAATGAATACCACTACGAAAGTATCCACTACGGATGAAAAATCCGATTCATGTAGTCGGTAATATCATCAATGAATACCACTACTTAATAGTGACCTTGTTCAACTGCCGATAGTCGGTATAGAACCGCATACTACCATCCTTTTTCTTAACCAACAAAACAGGCGCACCCCATGGCGAGACGCTAGGACGAATGAATTTCCTTGCCAACAAGTCCTCAACCTTCTTTTTCAACTCCGCCAATTCTAACGGTGCCATCCTATAAGGAGCTATAGAGATGGGTCCCGTTCCAGGTACCAAATCAATAGAGAATTCAACTTCTCTTACCAGAGGCAATTCCGGAATCTTACCAGGAAATACCTCAGGATACTCACGAACTATCGGAATATCATCAACCTTGAATTTCTCACTCCCCTCCAGGGATGCCAACAACATAAACACGGCTCCACCCTCTTTACAGGAAGTCCTGACTTCCTTTGCCGACAACGGCTTCATGTTCTTGACCTCCCCAGAAATCTCATCTAGATCCCCGGATATCACGGTCTTATCAGCATAATTTAGCATTACATGATTCGCCGACAACCAGTCCATCCCCAGAATTAGATCCAACTGGGTTAGTGGTAAGCAGATCAAATCCACGGTAAAAGTTCTACCATTTACCACTACCGGACATCGAGACACAACTGTCGATACCACCACAGGCACATCAGTTGGGGTGGATACGACCAATTCGAAAGGCAACGACTCAGTTTGCAATTTCAGTTTATCCACGCAGTCATTAGACACAAAGGAGTGTGTCGCTCCCGAATCAAACAACACTAAAAGAGGAATACCTGCCACCGTACAATTACCTTTGATCAGGCCATCCACATTCGATGTCTCTGCACCACTCATGGTGAACACTCTACCAGTGGTTCTATGTCGTTCAGCCCTCACATCCTTCGCGCCCTGCCATAGCTTAGGACAATATCGTTTGGTGTGCCCCGCTTCCCTGCAGTGGAAGCAGCTAAGTGTCGTTCCCGGGCACCACTCACCAACATGATTCTTGCCACACTTGTTGCAAAAGGACGGAGATTGAACTTGTGATCCTCCTGCCTTAGTATGTGGCCTCGGTCCATGTGAACTACTTCCTCGATTCCCAGCAGTAAAGGAGTATGGTTTGTGCTCCTCTCGGAAAGCCTTACCCTTTCCCTTTCCAAAACTCCTCTGAGGCCAAAAGTGTTTTGGAGGATTGGTTCGAGGAGTCTCCACTTCGTCATCAGTCAAGTCGTCCTCAATCATCCTGCACTTGTTTACCAGAGTGGCAAAATCCGCGATCTCTTGATGCCTGAACATCCGTTTCAGCTTGGGCTTCAGGCCCGATTCAAATTTGGAACATTTTCATTTCCAACTCAGCGTATGGACAAAACCGGGCCAATTCCTCAAACTTGGCTGCGTACTCTCCCACAGACATGTTACCCTGCTCCAACTTCAAAAACTCTATTTCCTTCTTCCTCTTCAGATCAGCAGGAAAATATTTCTGAAGGAATTTCTCCTTGAAGGTAATACATGTAATCACTCGCCCCTCTGTTTCCATCTGCCGCCGAGTAAATTCCCACCAATTTTCAGCCTCTTTCATCAACATATAAGAAGCGTATGTCACCTTCTGAACGTCACTACAACCCAAGGCTCAGAATATGCGTTCCAAGTCTTGAATCCACTCAATCGCCGCATCCGGAGCAAACCCTCCTTGGAAGTGACTGGGATTCTGCTTGCGGAACTCACTCAACCCACGGTACTCGGCCGGTCCCGGTGGAACTAAAGGTTGTGAGCTAGGACTTGACGCGGGGTTCTGATTCAGATTGTTCAAGTTCTCGTTAACCTGTTGTAATGCCGCAACCATCTGTGCCAATAGGTCGTTCGGAACATTCTGACTCGCCCCTCTTCCTCTTCCTGCCATAGGTACCTGTACTCACTCACTTGTCAGTAATTGAATTTGTATAATAACAGTGTACATACCCACTTAACAATCATCACAATTCAAACAAGCTCAACACATAAAGTTTTCAAAGAAGCATGTAAGGTCATATCCTAGGTCGCAGGATTAACTATGCTCTGATACCAATATTGTAAGGACCCGATTTTCATAACTCGAAAATTTTTCATTTATTTTAATTCTGTTTTACATACATTCCACATATTACTTGAGACAAAGTTTTGCTACATAGCTTGAGCCAAAGCGTTGCTACATAACTTGAGCCAAAGTATTGCTACATAACTTGAGCCAAAGTATTGCTACATAACTTGAGCCAAAGTTTTGCTTCATAACTTGAGCCAAAGTATTGCTTCATAACTTGAGCCAAAGTATTGCTACATAACTTGAGCCAAAGTTTTGCTACATAACTTGAGCCAAAGTTTTGCTACATACCTTGAGCCAAAGCATTGCTACATAGCTTGAGCCAAAGCATTGTTACATAACTTGAACCAAAGTTTTGCTTCATAACTTGAGCCAAAGTATTGCTTCATAACTTGAGCCAAAGTTTTGCTACATACCTTGAGCCAAAGCATTGCTACATAACTTGAGCCAAAGTATTGCTACATAACTTGAGCCAAAGTTTTGCTACATAGCTTGAGCCAAAGCATTGCGACATAACTTGAGCCAAAGTTTTGCTTCATAACTTGAGCCAAAGTATTGCTTCATAACTTGAGCCAAAGTTTTGCTACATAACTTGAGCCAAAGTTGCTAACCAATAATGGTCGGCTAAAATCATATTTTCTTTTCATTGATACAACATACATCCGTAAACAGTAAATCCACGCATACCATTATCATAGACACACCCATATATGTTTACCATAACTAAGCGATTCATCACTTTATCGTACTCACACTCAGAAAATACACACATTATCCATTACCATATACCATTTAAAGACTCCTCCTTACCTTGGTGTGTGTTGGGTTGGGTTCTTGGTAACTGCGCTAGTTCCACCGTCACCGCCGCCAACTCTAGGATCTCTTCTCAAGCTCTTGAGTGAGTATCAAAACTCCTTGCCCTTGGAAAAGCTCTCTTCTCTCACCCCCTTCAAAGTTTTTTAATCCAAAATCGGTTTGTGTTTCTGTTTTAAAGAGGTGTCGTCAGGTTGTAATCGATTACCAACATGGTGTAATCGAATACAACGTGAAAAATGCGCATATCTGATGCTTTTAATACGATGTAATCGATTACACTCTATCAGATGCACTTATCTGATGCTTTTAATACTCTGTAATCGATTACCAGCAGTGTGTAATCGATTACCAGCAGTGTGTAATCGATTACCAGCAGTGTGTAATCGATTACCAGTAGTGTGTAATCGATTACACTGTCTCAGATGCACCTATCTGATGCTTTTAATACTATGTAATCGATTACAAGGATTGTGTAATCGATTACATTGTGTCAGATGCACAGGTCTGATTAGTTTATCAGCATGTAATCGATTACCAGGAGTGTGTAATCGATTACACTGTGTCAACAGCCCAAAATTTGCCATTTCTCGCCCAGGCGAGACAACTCTCGCTCAAGCGAGGCTTCCAGGACTGTTACTATAATTTTAAAGACTAAAATTCGGGGTGTTACACATTGTACTCCTCTTCCATTGCTTTGAACCACAAAGGATTTGACAAAGCTTGTTTTATTGTGGTTGGTTCAGATGCAGTAAGCAACACTCGAGGCTTGACAATTCAAGATTTGGATCTGGTCTGCATAGGATGTGTAGAAGTATAAACAGGTTGCTGATGCAAAGTAGGAGAGACAGCAATAGCAGAGGCAGAACTGTCTGGAACAACAATAGTAGATGCCAATAATGGAGTAGAAACAGGACTGTGAGGAGTTGAAGTAGATGGAAAATTAGTAGTCACTATAGGAACACTTAGTGGAGAAGGTTTTGCACTGTCTGTGTTAAATGTTGGAGGTGTGAAAAATGAGCAAGATGCGAAAGCATCAGTGGGTGAAGGAGTTAACACAGAACTAGAATTGGAATTGGATTTGGAAGAGGACCATGTAGAATAGGTAAAATGCCACTCATTGAAAATCACATCCTTAGAAATATAGATCCTCCCATCTTGAGACATACATATATAACCTTTGTGACTTGTAGAATAACAAAGAAAGACACACTCAATGGATTTATAATCAAATTTGTGCTTGTTATATGGACGAAGATGAGATGAGGATAGCATGCACATCGAAACACTTTTAAGTAATTGTAATCAGGACTGATTTTGCAAAGAAGTGTAAAGGGAATCTTGTTGTGAAGAGAAGTAGATGGAAGCCTATTGATGAGATAAGCGGCAGTGAGAATGTAAGGATCCAAATCCAACCCTTGAAATTTTTTCATTTATTTTAATCCTTTCTACTTGATTTCCCTCATGTTATATCATACATACATTTATTTTAATCTTTAAATCATCCATTTCTCTAGTTATCTCATAACTCTAAACATACAATTTCAGTTTCATACCGTAACTACCCTTAATTGTAGAAAAACATAATTCACATATATATCATAATAGGGGTCATCATATGTCAATTCGAAGGGTTACAAAATTAATGTGCCCATAGTTACAATCAAATTCAACAAATATTCAGGTAGTGCAATAATAATTAGAATCATAGAGTTTGATCATCAAAGTCTCTAAAACTCCTAATCAAGCATCTCTAATCATCTGTTTACCTACAATGGGATTAACATTGACAAATACAAAAAGAAAACACAAAGGAGTAAGTCGTTAACTCAATAAATGTCAATATACGTTAATCCACATTTTAATAGTGTTAAGTGAGAAATTTAGAATAATAATACTTAAAACCATTACAGCAGTTTATATATTTGAAATCGTGCTACATAACTTGAGCCAAAGTTTACTACATAACTTGAGCCAAAGTGTGCTACATAACTTGAGCCAAAGTTCGCTACATAGCTTGAGCCAAAGCTTGCTACATCATAGCTTGAGCCAAAGCTTGCTACATCACTTGAGCCAAAGTTTGCTACATCACTTGAGCCAAAGTTTGCTACATCACTTGAGCCAAAGTTTGCTACATCACTTGAGGGTAGCTAAAAATTTGTTTTCTTTTCATTGATTCACAATCAATTTATAACTAGAAAATCTACACATTTTCATTAGAAGTTTCCAAACATTAAAACAAACATATTCATCTTCTATTTTAAATTAAAACACCTACTCATCTTCTACATCTACCATTTCCCCCATTTTCCTCTTTAACCACATTTTCATTTTGGGGTTTTGGGGTTTTCATGAATAAACCCACAAACCCTTTCCATTTTACGAATACCAACTTTAAACCAAGAGTTTACAAGAGAAAAACTAAATAAAACGGACCACAACTCCGAATGAAGAGTTTCCAAGGTTTCTCACATTTTGAGAAGAGATCCCATACACCCAAAACAAGTTTGAAAGGGAAGAAGAGAGTTAGAATCAAGAGATTTACCTCTTCTCAAGCCTCTAGATGATTCTCACGAATCTTTGCTCTTGAAAATGCTCTCTTCTCTCTATTCTCTCCAAAGTTCTAACCCTAAAAGTGTTTGGGGTTTCTATTTTAAGTTTCAATCGTCGGGTCCTCGCTCAAGCGAGAAAATCCCGCCCATTTTAAAAACTCATAACTGACGCTCTCGCTCAAGCGATGGATTCTCGCTCAAACGAGGATTCTCGCTCAAGCGAGGATTCTCTAGTGTCTAAACCCCTCTCCTTCGCCTAGGCGAGAATCCTTCAGTATATCTCAGTTTCCCACTCACCCAGGTGAGCCATCTCTCGCCCAGGCGAGCCCTTTCTCGCTCAAGCGATATTTCTAGATAAAATCATGGGAGAAGTTCTGACCCTCTCGCTTGGGCGAGGCCCTCTCACTCAAGCGAGAATCTAGCAGCATGTCCCACTCTTCAGGACTGTTACCACATTTTAAGAAATATAAATTCAGGGTGTTATATAGAAATGCATAATCCCAAAAGTATAATGATAATCCAGACTGAGCGAATAATGCTAACCCCATTTCAACAATGTGTCTATGTTTTCTCTCTACCGTGCCATTTTGATGATGAGTATGTGGGCAAATGATTTTATGTTGAATACCCAAAGATGTGAGAAATTGATGAAATGGAAAAAATTCACCCCCCCCCCCCACCATCACTTTGGAATTGTGTTTCAGCCATTACTATTAAAATTTTGAACACTATGATAGTTTCAGATTTTTGTGGTAGCATCCACAATTGAAAGGTAATATTGAAAACCAGAATTGGATAGCATAGGAGCTGGTCCCCATAAATCCAAATAAAGCAAATCAAAAGCATTATGATAAACATTGAGAGAAGAAGGGGCATAGAGTCTATGAGATTTGCTATAACAACAAGCAACACAAAAATCTAAAATATGTTTGTTTACATTAGGGATATTACAACTACAAATAATGCTTTTAACAACACCTTCATGAGGGTGACCTAACCTACAGTGCCAAAAAAAAGGATGAGGGCACTTTATTTCCAACCATGGTGGTTGCATATTGATTAGAAACAGAGTTACAAAGAGGTAAACTACTAATGGCAGCATTATTTGGACAATGAGGAGTGATAGTTTGTGAAAGAGGTTGATGAAAAGCATACAATCCCTCAGGTGTTAGAAAACTCTGACGCAAAACCTGTTTAGAATCGTAAGATTTAACAAAACAAGAGTCGGCATGAAACTCAAAGAAACGGGAGTTATCCTTCGAAAATTGACTAACACTCAACAAATTTTTTGTAATGGCAGGAACATGTAAAAGGTTATTAAGATTTACGGTGATTGAGGAATCAAAAGGTGATTTAAACTGATTAAAACCAATAGCATTAATAGGTAATCTAGTACCATTACCCATGTATATGTGATTTGGAGTAAATTCTTCAGTTAGTTGAAGTACAACATTTGAATCTACTATGAGCTAATTAGTAGCACCAGAATCTGGATACCAAACATTTGTAGATGCAAGATTATCAACTGCAGCAGTCATTGCATAAGGAGGAGGATTTGTAGCATGTGTACAAGAATATCCAGGAGCATAAGTGTAAGGACCCAAATTCTACCCTTGAAAATTTTTCTCATTTTAATTCAATTTTATTCAATCACTCATAACTCACATTACCATTTTAATATCCTTACTTCAAAATCTTATTTCCCCTCCTCACACTCAATCCATGAATCAATAACCACATACATAATCATTTTACCTAGAAGTTCTCATGAATCATTCCTGGAACTAATCTTATAACCTATTATATTATCATACAATTAATCTTGCAGAAAAACATAATTCATTCATATCATTCCCTATGAGTACTAAGACCTCAAAGGTTCTGATCCTCCAAAATAACATTATGCATGGTTACAAATATCCAAATAATGGTTAGCCATGATTACAATCATTTAAATCCGCAAGTAATCATTTAGAATACGAAAAACATAAATAGTGAATCCAAAGTCTAAAGCTCCTAAAGCTCCCGACCTGGCATACTTCATTCGTCTATTTACCTGCAATGGGATTATCAATGACAAAAGTACAAAACACACAAAGGAGTAAGTCATTAATTCAATAAACGTCATTATAAGATAATCCACATTAGAAAAAGGGGTTAGTAAACCATTTCGAAATTCATTTTTGTGCTACATTACTTGAGCCAAAGCATTGCTACATAACTTGAGCCAAAGTATTGCTTCATAACTTGAGCCAAAGTGTTGCTACATAGCTTGAGCCAAAGCATTGCTACATAACTTGAGCCAAAGTATTGCTTCATAACTTGAGCCAAAGTGTTGCTACATAACTTGAGCCAAAGTGTTGCTACATAGCTTGAGCCAAAGCATTGCTTCATAACTTGAGCCAAAGTGTTGCTACATAACTTGAGCCAAAGTGTTGCTACATAACTTGAGCCAAAGCATTGCTACATAACTTGAGCCAAAGTATTGCTTCATAACTTGAGTCAAAGTGTTGCTACATAGCTTGAGCCAAAGCATTGCTACATAACTTGAGCCAAAGTATTGCTTCATAACTTGAGCCAAAGTGTTGCTACATAACTTGAGTCAAAGTGTTGCTACATAGCTTGAGCCAAAGCATTGCTACATAACTTGAGCCAAAGTATTGCTACATAACTTGAGCCAAAGTTTTGCTACATAACTTGAGCCAAAGTGTTGCTACATAGCTTGAGCCAAAGCATTGCTACATAACTTGAGCCAAAGTATTGCTTCATAACTTGAGCCAAAGTGTTGCTACATAACTTGAGCCAAAAAAGTATTGCTACATAACTTGAGCCAAAGTATTGCTACATAGTTTGAGCCAAAACATTGCTACATAACTTGAGCCAAAGTTTTGCTACATAACTTGAGCCAAAGTGTTGCTACATAGCTTGAGCCAAAGCATTGCTACATAACTTGAGCCAAAGTATTGCTTCATAACTTGAGCCAAAGTGTTGCTACATAACATGAGCCAAAGTCGCTAACCATTTATGGTCGGCTAAAAATACGTTTCCTTTTCATTGATTTCACTATCAATCATTTCCTGTAAATCCACGCCGTCTTTAGTATAAACACACCCATATATGTTTATACTAAACACGTGATTCACAATATAATTATTGCATGATCAGAAATACACACGTTTTCCATCTTCCGTAAATCTACGCCTAGTTTAGTATAAACACACCCATATATGTTTATACTAAATGCGTAATTCACAACTCAATCATTGCATAACCAGAAAATACTTACATTTTCTATGCCAAATGCACAATTAAAGACTTATCCTTACCTCGGTTGGTGTTGGGTTTGGTTCTTGGCAACTTCTCAAGTTCCACCGACACCGCCTCCAACTTTAGGATCTTTCCTCATCCCACCATATAACACAATGTTAGTCATTTATTCCAAATATCACATAAACAACTTATATTGCATTATTTAATCATACAAGATATTCATCACATGTTCGATGTTTCTAAACTACTTTCATCATAAGTATTCAACCATCTAAAACATGCATATTCATCTCATATAACAACATCAAAGCATAACTCATTATCCACATCTAACATTTCATCTCTTTCTCTTTATACTCATATTCTCATTTTGGGGGGTTTTAGGGGTTTTTCATGAATAATCCATAAAACCTTTCCATTCATACAATATCAACTCTAAATCAAGAGTTTACAAGATAGAAACAACATAAAACGAACCATAACTCGAAAATATGAGTTTCCATTATTTTGAAAATGAATCCAACATACCCAAAACAAGTTAGAGAGGAGGAAGAAGAGTTAGTAACAAGAGGTTTACCTCTTCTCAAGCTCCAAGATGAGTCCTAGGGCTCCTTGCTCTTGAAAAGCTCTCATCTCTCTCTTCTCTTCGAAGTTCTAACCCCCCTAAAATGTGTTTTGAGTTTCTATTTTATAGACACTGCGATAAGTGTAATCGATTACAAGTATAGTGTAATCGATTACACTGTGTAAATTACAGAGGCATCGTCGCTATGTAATCGATTACCAACATGGTGTAATCGATTACATCGATTACCAGAAGTGTGTAATCGATTACATTAATACGATGTAATCGATTACCAGAAGTGTGTAATCGATTACATTAATACGATGTAATCGATTACCAGAAGTGTGTAATCGATTACACTGTGTCAGATGCACAAGTCTGATTAGTTTATCATCATGTAATCGATTACCAGTAGTGTGTAATCGATTACACTGTGTCAGATGGCACAGGTCTAATTAGTTTATCATCATGTAATCGATTACCAGGAGTGTCTAATCGATTACACTGTGTCAACAGCCCAAAATTTCCATTTCTCGCCCAGGCGAGACAACTCTCGCTCAGGCGAGAATCCTCCAGTATAGTCCAGGATTTCACCCTCCCAGGTGATCCTTTCTCGCTCAGGCGAGAATCTCTCGATCAAGCGAGGCTTCTAGGACTGATACTATAATTTTAAAGATTAAAATTTGGGGTGTTACAATAACTGTGTTCAGCAATAGCAGGACCTGAATATGTAGGCATAGGTGAATGATAAATTGGCATCTGAGAATTATATTGTGGCCTAACATACACATTAGGAGGAACATAAGGTCTTGGTCCAGTTTGATAACTAGAAGAGAATGGTGCAGTGTACGCAGATTGAGTAGGTGCACCATAACCAATAGAAGGATAACGATCATATTGTGTACCAGAATTAGGAGTATCATACATAGTTGATGGTGCATAGTAGCATTGAGACAAGTCATGACCATGTCGTTGGCAATAACCACAAAACAAAAATGATCCTCTACCACGAGCATGACCACAACGACCACCACAAAACCTTTGTGAAATGAAGGATGAGAAACATGCGTTGATGGCATAGGCTGAGGTGCAGAAAAAGGTTGTGGTGCAGGAAAAGTAGAACTCATTGGAGTGAATTGAGAATGCGATTGAGGTCCCGATGTATTAGTGGCGGCATTTGTTGAGAACATTCTAAGCGCGACTCAAAATTCAGAAGAAGAGATTCAAGAACTTGAATCGATGGAGTCTCATCACGACTTTCAACAACAACAATCAAGGAACGATAATCCTCAATTAATCCTTCTAGGATTAGATCAATGTGTTCAGCTTCTAAAACAAGTGATCCAATCGATATAAGAGAATCAGTAATCAAATTGATTTGGAGAAGATAATTAGATATTGATTTACCTCCTTTGGTGAGATTTCTGAGTTGTGACCGAAGCTGTCGACTCTAAGCTCTAGTTTGTGCATGAAAAAAATTGTGAATCGCATCCCTTAACTCCCACGCATGAACGCAACCAACAACATGCGGTTGAACCGATTAAGAATCTGATCTTGTTGCTCCCATACCTGATATTCAATATTAACACGATCGACAAGTTTATCCACCTCCGTTGCAAATCGAGGAGGAATCACTGGAAGATGAACAATTCATTCCAAGCGATTGGACCTGATGATGGAATAAGTGAATTGCTTCCATGTAAGAAAATTTTTCTCTGTCAATTTTGTAGAGGGAAGATGAAGGAAAATTGAGAAGGAAAGGGAGAACTAGAAGAGATTTTGGATTTGGTGGTGGAAAATTTGTCATAGGATTAGGGATTTGAGCAGCAGAAGGAGAAATTGGAGTTGTGGAAGCCATAGATCTGAAATCTAGCTCTATAATACCATGTAATAAAGTAGAAGAAAGAGTATGAAGAAGAAAAATGATTGAACATAAACGGTTATTCTCAAAACTAGATTCATTTAATTGAATTGTGTAACACCCCAAATTTATCCTTCTTGAAATTAGGTAATAGTCCAGAAGAATGGGGCATACTGCCAGATTGTCTCTTGAGCGAGAGGATCTCGCCAAAGCGAGAGGATCAGTGTTTTGAATTTGGAAATTCTGGGAGTCTCGCCCAAGTGAGGAATGGGTCGCTTGAGCGAGAGAAAGCCTGGGTAGACTGTGAGATTCTCGCTTGAGCGAGAGAATCTCGCCCAGGCGAGAGAGCGGTGTCTAGAACATTAAAATATCGTGGGTTTCTCGCCCAAGCGAGATATTCTTGCCAGGGCGAGATTTCCCAACTATAAAAGAAAAGAAAGGGTTTCACAAACCCTAATCTTCATTTTTTTTCTCCCCTTTCACTCCCAACGACAGCTCCCCATAGATTCTGACTCATTCCTCCTCTAAACCTCAAAAACACATCAAAACCTCTTCCTCTTGATTCTTAATGGAACATTGGAGAGCTTTGGAGAGGAAAAAGCAACAATGGAGGTTGAAGGAGATGGAGGGAGATGGAGCTCTTTGCGGATCCATGGAGCTTATGCAACCTAAGGTGAGGGAGAGGACCATTGTGGTCTTAGAGTATTTCATTAGAGTCATCATCTCCGATTTCCCTCAAGAATGGGAGCATATTAACGGATAGAAACTCTCTTGGGAGTTTGTGGTCCATGTGAGAGTCTTTATTTTATATGAGGATGTATTAGCCATAAAAGTGGAGATATATGTGTGGGGAAAACCGTTTATTTAAGTAAAACGCTATATGCTCATTTATGGTAATACACCGTCATTAAATATGGTTCTAACGTTAATGTGTATATGATGAAGGATATGTTATGTGTGATTTGTTTATGATAATGGTTATGTTGTGTGATAATGATGGTGTGTGAGATATTTATGGTCATAAACATAAATGAGTATGTTGTGAGTGGTTGATTGTTATAAACATGTATGGGTGTGTTGTAACAATGAATGTGTGATGAGTTGTTAATGTGTTAAAATGGATATGAGTATTTTATCAAAATGAGTATGTTGTGAGTTGTGGATTATTATAAACCTATATGGGTGTGCGTGTAACGATGGTTGTGTGATGAGCTGTTAAGGTGTTAAAATGGATAAGGGTATGTTTGTGACAATGAAGGTGTTATGTGCTATTTATGGTGATAAAATAATGAGATGCCTTGCGTTGATTGTGTATGACATGGATGTGAGTGTAATGGGGAATTACTCGACCTGCCCGATGTGGTATGGGGAATTATTCGACCAGCCCGATGTGGTATGGGGAATTACTCCACCTGCCCGATGTGGTATGGGGAATTACTCGACCTGCCCGATGTGGTATGAGGAATTATTCGACTTGCCCGATGTGGTATGGGGAATAAACTCGACCTGCCCGATGTGATATGGGGAATGAACTCGACCTGCCCGATGTGGTATGGGGATTACTCGACCTGCCCGATGTGGTAGAGGATTATTTGTACGGTGCAGAATTGTGGAAAGAAAATCAAGGGTAAATTACTACGGAATGTGAATGATGTGAAAAGTGTATATTCGGAATGAAAATCATATCCATGCCATAAGATATATACTATGGGATATATATCTTATAGGGTGAATATGAATGATGAGAAATGCGTATGTTTGGATGAATAAAATATGCACACTATAACACATATATATTATGGGATGTATGTGTACTATAGGGTGAATATGGATAATATGAGATGAATAAAATATGCACACTATAGAACATATATATTATGGGATGTATGTGTACTATTGGGTGAATATGGATAATATGAGATGAATAAAATATGCACACTATAGAACACATATAGTATGGGATATAGGTGTACTATAGGGTGAATATGGATAATAGGTGTTGATTGATGTATGTTTATCATGATTGATGTTAGATGTGTGCGGTTTTAATAATTTAATGTTATTACTCCATGTAAATTCATGCTACGGTCGCCGTAGTTGGTTCTTACTCCCTCTGTCTTTCCTTGTATGTGTTATGTATTTGAGTTCAGGTCGTGGAGGTAGCGCATCGGATGCTTGCGGAGGAGAGTACATGTTTGAGTAGTTGCTTTATGTTCTCAATGTTGTAATTGAATAATGCATGTAATATGGAGAGTATGTTAAATGGGATTTATGTATGAGTGACTCTCTCCTAAATGTATAGTTAGGATATTAAATGATGTAACAATGGAAGTTTTATTGAGAATGGATAATTGTTTTTAAATTGTGTAATTAAAAGGAAGTGAAATGACATGTTTCTAATGAAGTGAACGATTAATTGTTTCCGCACCTGAAAGAGGAATTGAACTTATATATATATTCAATCAGGTTTTCCAAATCGTTCGAGTAAGGTCTTTTAAAAGTAATCACTTCGTTTTCTTGAACAAGGTTTTAAAAAGAATTTTTGGATTACGAAAAACGAGTCCTTACAATATGGTATCAGAGCATATGTCAACTCTGTGGCATAGGGTATGGCCTTACGTGCTTCTTTGTGAAATTTGTGTGAGTTGACTGCTTGATTTATGCTAATAGTTTGTTAACAATGTAATAACTACTGATGTGAAAGATGATTGTTAAATTCCTTGCGGTAAGTGTCTGGTTGTAAACTTATCGTTGGATTTCTTGTTGTAAAACTCTTGTTGAATTCTCTAGTATGGACTTGTTGTTGAATTTATTGTGTGAGACCCTTGTTGGGGGATTCTCTGGTGAAACTCTTGCTAAAAGTTTTTGGTTGTGAACATCTTGTTGGAATTGTTTATGGGGAGTTTGTGATTGTGATTTTCCGGTTAGATTTCTTGGTGTGAGATTTATTTGTTGAGAGTTCGTAGTTGTGGATCTCTTGTTTGAGCTTTGGTCAACTTTGGATGTGAATTTTCTTTTATCACTAAGATAAAGATAATTGAAAATGAATGATTAAATTGATTTTCTTGGATGTTGGCTTAACTCTTTCTACGATCCTAATAACACAAGATTAAGGTAATGTAAGGATAAGTCTTTAACTTATGCACTGTGATAGAAAATGCGTGGATTTTATGTTGTGGATAATGAAATGTAATGTAAATCACTTAGTCGTTACAAGCATATATGGGTATGTTTGTATTGATGTCGGGTGCATTTACTGTTTATGTATTGGTGGAGTGCCAATGGAAATAAAACTCGGAATAATGAAATGAATCGTAAATCACTTTGTAGTTATAAGCATATATGGATATGTTTGTAATGATGTTGGGTGCATTTACTGTTTATGTATTGGTGGAGTGCCAATGGAAATAAAACTTGGAATAATGAAATGAATCGTAAATCACATTATAGTTATAAGCATATATGGATATGTTTGTAATGATGTCGGGTGCATTTACTGTTTATGTATTGTTGGAGTGCCAATGGAAATAAAACTCAGAAATGTATTGGTGGAGTGCCAATGGAAATAAAACTCGGAAATGTATTGGTGGAGTGCCAATGGAAATAAAACTCGCTTTTAGCCGACCATGATTGGTTAGCGACTTTGGCTCAAGTAATGTAGCAAGCTTTGGCTCAAGCAATGTAGCAAGCTTTGGCTCAAGCAATGTAGCAAGCTTTGGCTCAAGCAATGTAGCAAACTTTGGCTCAAGTAATGTAGCAAGCTTTGGCTCAAGAAATGTAGCAAACTTTGGCTCAAGCAATGTAGCAAACTTTGGCTCAAGTAATGTAGCAAGCTTTCGCTCAAGCAATGTAGCAAACTTTGGCTCAAGTTATGCTGCAAAGAAAAATAAATTTTCAAAATGATTTACTAACCTTGTTCCAATGTGGATCATTGTTGAGTTGCCTACCCGGAGCAATAGTGGACCATTGTTAAATTGCCTACCCGGAGTGGTAGTGGATCATTGTTAAGTTGCCTACCCGAAGAGGTAGTGGATCATTGTGGAATTGCCTACCCGGAGTGATAGTGGATCATTGGGGAAATTGCCTACCCGGTGGTAGTGGATCATTGTTGAATTGCCTACCCGGAGTGGTTGTGGACTATCGTTATATTGCCTACACGAAGAGGTAGTGGATTATCTTTTGCGCATGAAACTTTTGGTATGTGATGATTGACCTTTTGTAGTTGAATATTTGCAATGCACGATATAGTGGTAATGAGCTCAAATTAACTGCTTCGATATTGTGCTTACAAAACTTGTTTCTATTTCATGTGCGTCAGTAATTGTTATGCATAATTGCAATATTATGGTATAAGCATATTTTTGTAAGTGTACTGTGGGGACTCTCATGTCCTGGATGAAATGTAACTTCAGAAATAACTAGCTTTTGAAAATTTTGATTTGGACATTCGGTGTCGAATAAGGAAAAGAGTTTTAAGTTATTTTGAAACGATTATGAAAAATCTTGCCTCCACAAGATGATTTCCATGAAACTTACATCTAATCTATTTTCGAAAATCATTTTGAATGAAGTATACTATACGGGTAAGCATTGATTAAGTTTCATGTTGAAAATCCGAATGTCTAACAACCGCACCTTGGATGAGTGTGATGTTGTTAAAAATCGTGTGACGTAAATATGACCATACGTTTCTGGATATGATGTAGACTTGAGCACGAAATGAATGTCCATCATTGTATTTTGGGTATCCATATAAAACTCATGTTTTTGGATTGGATGTTCGTAAATGGCAAAAATCAATGGTATCAACGTATGCGATTTGAGTGGGTCTACGACCTTGTATGCCTAGCTGAAATTTATGAACTAGCAAATCTTCTTAAACTACATTCGCTGTAGTAGGAGTGTTTGGTTGAGTTGGATATTGACTTGGTGATTTTGATTGGTATGTGAAAGACTCCAAGAATCTTGTTTGTCTAAATGCTACTTGAATGAATATCATGTTTCTGTGATTGTAGCATGTATAAATTGAAATGCTAGTGGAGATTTTTGAGTAAACCGTGGTTATTTGCACGTATGCAATGAAATGATGTTGTTTCCATCGAGTGGATGTCGATCTAGCTATTGCATTTTTTGGGTGCGAGCTAGTACATCTTGGTAAAGGATGAGTATGGAGTCTCACTTCAAACTGGGTTCGAGAGTGTTGTGGCGAATCTGACTATATAGGTTGATCGTTTTGAACCACTGTTGTGGTAATAGATCAGGGAGGTCTATTGTGATGGAGGAAATACTCGGGAATATTTAGTTCGGTTGTAATAATTTTCTCTTGGTTGTCCTAATGTTTGGCTTGGGTATTTGGGCTCTAGAAGAGTAGCCCATGATTGGGACTCTGTGGTATCACTGTTGCGTGATATATACCCTTGCTTGTCGTCTAAGCAATCTTGATGGTTTAGACGGTTGAGTCTAAGTGCGGTCGAGTGTATCTTATGCCTAACGTATAGGCGATGATAGTACCTTCCCGAGAGTAACCTAATAAAATTTCGCAGACGAAATTTCTTTTAGGGGGGAAGGATTGTAACACCCTAAATTTATCCTTCTTAAAATTAGGTAACAGTCCCGAAGAATGGGACATACTGCCAGATTCTCGCTTGAGCGAGAAGATCTCGCCCAAGCAAGAGGATCATTGTTTTGAATTTGGAAATTCTAGGAGTCTCGCCCAAGCAAGGAATGGGTCGCTTGAGCGAGAGAAAGCCTGGGTAGGCTGTGAGATTCTCGCTTGAGCGAGAGAGCCCTGTCTGGAAGATTAAAATATTGTGGGTTTCTCACCCAAGCGAGATATTCTCGCCCGAGCGAGATTTACTAGCTATAAAAGAAAAGAAAGGGTTTCACAAACCATAATCTTCATTTTCTTTTCCCCCTTTCACCCCCAACGGCGGCTCCCCATAGATTCCGACTCATTCCTCCTCTAAACCTCAAAAACACATCAAAACCTCTTCCTCTTTCTTCTTAATGGAAAATTGGAGAGCTTTGAAGAGGAAAAAGCAACAATGGAGGTTGAAGGAGATGGAGGGAGATGGAGCTCTTTGCGGATCCATAGAGCTTACGCAACCTAAGGTGAGGGAGAAGACCATTGTGGTCTTAGAGTATTTCATTAGAGTCATTATCTCTGATTTCCCTCAAGAATCGGAGCATATTAACGGATAGAAACTCTCTTGGGAGTTTGTGGTCCATGTGAGAGTCTTTATTTTACATGAGGATGTATTAGCCATAAAAGTGGAGATATGGGTGGGGAAACCGTTTATTTAAAAAAACGCTATATCCTCATTTATGGTAATACACCGTCATTAAAGATGGTTCTAACGTTAATGTGTATATGATGAAGGATATGTTATGTGTGATTTGTTTATGATAATGGTTATGTTGTGTGATAATGATGGTGTGTGAGATATTTATGGTCATAAACATAAATGAGTATGTTGTGAGTGGTTGATTGTTATAAACATGTATGGGTGTGTTGTAACAATGAATGTGTGATGAGTTGTTAATGTGGTAATATGGATATGAGTATGTTTATCAAAATGAGTATGTTGTGAGTTATGGATTGTTATAAACCTATATGGGTGTGCGTGTAACGATGGTTGTGTGATGAGCTGTTAAGGTATTAAAATGGATAAGGGTATGTTTGTGACAATGAAGGTGTTGTGTGCTATTTTTGGTGATAAAATAATGAGATGCCTTGCGTTGATTGTGTATGACATGGATGTGAGTGTAATGGGGAATTACTCGACCTGCCCGATGTGGTATGGGGAATTACTCGACCTGCCCGATGTGGTATGGGGAATTACTCGACCTGCCCGATGTGGTATGGGGAATTACTCGACCTACCTGATGTGGTATGGGGAATTATTTGACCTGCCCGATATGGTATGGGGAATAAACTCGACCAGCCCGATGTGGTATGGGGAATGAACTCGACCTGCCCGATGTGGTATGGGGAATGAACTTGACCTGCCCTATGTGGTGTGGGGATTACTCGACCTGCCCGATGTAACAACCCGATTTTCTACCCTTGAAAATTTTTCATTTATTTTAATTGTTTCTTACATACAGTCGTCACCTTGATTAAAAACTCTCAAGTATCACTCTTTGAAAATACTCTTTACCCTATTATATTATCATACAAATTTATGTTGCGGAAAAACATAATTCATTCAAATAACATTTACCACATACAACCAGTTACGGGTCTCCCATAGTTATAAGTCCATAATTACACATATCCGTATTAATCTAAACGGATTTACAGTCATCCCATAATACTATCATATCAACTACAACATCAAGTAGCAATTAAAGACAAATAAGTTAATAGACACAAAAAGCTTCCTAAGTGAACTTCCTTCTCGAAATATTTCATTCACCTACAATGGGATTATCATAAACAACACACAAAACAAAAGGGAGTAAGTCATTAGTTCAAAACTAACGTCACATGATAATCCACATTTCAGAATACAATTAAGCATTGACATAAATTATAACCACAAGTACGTAAATGAAACACTCGTATCTTCTTTCTTCCATTTCCATGTTATTCATATTCGTCCTATAGTATATATTTCCCATGATATATATCATATAGCACACATATTACATTCCTTCGAAAAACATCGTGCTTCTCGTTATTCAGATTCACCCTATAGAGCATATATTCCATAATATATTCTCTATAGCATCTATATTACTTTCATCCTTAACATCTTCCTTTCTATCACTCATATTCACCCTATAGAATATATATCCCATACTATATATACTATAGCATGCATATGACTTTCATTGCGACATTCTCATTTCTCATCATTCATATTCACCCTATAGAATATATATCCCATACTATATATCCTATAGCATGCATATGACTTTCATTGTAACCTTCTCATTTCTCATCATTCATATTCACCATATAGAATATATATATCTCATACTATATATCCTATAGCATGCATATGACTTTCATTTCTCCGAGTCTTATTTCCATTGGTACTCCCCCAAATTAGATTGAATTCGTTTTGAGTCTTATTTCCATTGGGACTCCCCCAAATTAGATTGAATTTGTTTTGAGTCTTATTTCCATTGGGACTCCCCCAAATTAGATTGAATTTGTTTTGAGTCTTATTTCCATTGGGACTTACCCAAATTAGATTGAATTCGTTTTGAGTCTTATTTCCATTGGGACTCCCCCAAATTAGATTGAATTCGTTTTGAGTCTTATTTCCATTGGGACTCCCCCAAATTAGATTGAATTCGTTTTGAGTCTTATCTCCATTGGGACTCCCCCAAATTAGATTGAATTCGTTTTGAGTCTTATTTCCATTGGGACTCCCCCAAATTAGATTGAATTCACTTGAGTCATATTTCCATTGGTACTCCCCCAATAATATTACTTTCATTTGAGTCATATTTCCATTGGTACTCCCCCAATAATATTACTTTCATTTGAGTCATATTTCCATTGGTACTCCCCCAATAATATTAATCTCATTTGAGTCATATTTCCATTGGTACTCCCCCAATAATATTAATTTCATTTGAGTCATATTTCCATTGGTACTCCCCCAATAATATTAATTTCATTTCTATAATAGAAAAGTCACGCATTTTCCAACATAATGGATAAATTACAGACGCATCATATAAACCATTACCTCTTTCACATACCTCATTCATATCAGCAAGTATGATTTTAGAGACACTTATCCCTTACCTTGGTGAGCGTTGGGGATCGGTTCCGAGTAACTTTAAAAGTCTCCTCCGCGATTTCCTCCAACCTTAGGATCTTTCCTCATTTCCACCAATAACAACAATGTCAGACATTTATTCAAAATAACGCATAAATAACTCGTTTTACATCATCAAACAATACAAGGGATTCACATATTTCGATATTTCCAAAACTACTTCAATACAAGTTTCCAAACATCTAAACATACATACGTGTTCATCTCATATATTAATATCAAAGTACAAACTCATCCTCCACATCAAACATTTCCTCTATTTCTCTTTTTACTCATATTCTCATTTTGGGGTTTTTTTGGGGTTTTCATGAACAACCCACAAAACCTTTCCATTCTTCAAATACCAACTCTAAACCAAGAATTTACAAGAGAAAAACATCATAAAACGAACCATAACTCTAAAGGGTGAGTTTCCATGGTTTCTCATGTTTTGAAAATAGATCCAACATACCCAAAACAAATTAGAGAGGAATAAGAAGAGTTAGAAACAAGAGGTTCACCTCTTCTCAAGCTCTAAGATGAGTCCTAAGGCTCCTTACTCTTGAAAAGCTCCCTTCTCTCTCTTCTCTTCAAGTTCTAACCCTAAAATGTGTTTGGGGTTTCTATTTTTAAAGAGCAGTCGTCGGATTCTCGCTCAAGCGAGCCCATTCTCGCTCAAGCGAGAATCTCACAGTGAGCAATTTTCGCTCAGCGAATAAATGTAATCGATTACCATATGGTGTAATCGATTACATCAGTTAAAAATGCACATATCTGATGCTTTTAATATGTTGTAATCGATTACATGTATAGTGTAATCGATTACATCATGTAAAATACACCTATCTGATTAGTTTATCAGCATGTAATCGATTACCAGGATTGTGTAATCGATTACACTGCCCAAAATTGCCATTTCTCGCCCAGGGGAGACAGTATTAGCCCAGGATTTCACCCTCCCAGGTGATCCTTTCTCGCTCAGGCGAGAATCTCTCGCTCAAGCGAGGCTTCCAAGACTGTTACTATAATTTTAAAGACTAAAATTCGGGGTGTTACAATCCTCCCCCTCTTATAGGAATTTTCGTCCCCGAAAATTAAACATACCTCGGAAATCAAAATCATTACCTAGAACTTAGGCACAAGGATACTCCACCAAAATCATAATCGGTCTCCTAATTCATTAAGATTACTTAATCGGTCATTAAGGGCATACACCACTAAACTGCGATAATCACTCAACCAATTCATGAACTAACTCATCACTGTCCAACTATTAAGATCTCGACCCCTAATAACTCGAATGCCATGAGAACTACTCCGTAATCCAAACTAAAGATCTTTCCTATATTCGTCAAGAACCATAGGCATCTAGTACCTATCCATCTATCAATCCTAACATACGTTAAGAATCCCGATAACACTCTCGAACTTCAGCGAATGGGGAGCTCCTTATCCCATATCTATTTAAATGCACCTTTTTACATCCATCATACACCAGCTAGTTTCATCTCCACTCGAGAATCTAGCACAATTTTATTTCACTCAATCAACAAAGTACTTACACAATAGGACTCTTAGTGTCTCCTCCATGGTATAAAATCAAACTATCCAGTAATTGTCCAATTACATCAAATATTTCTACCATCAAATCTTATCGTCTAAAGAAATTTCCGATTTCTAGCCTCAACTGAACCATAAAACTATTGATTCACACCAAAACTAGGTACTTTGTTACCAATCGGCAAGCACAAGTCAACCAACACTCAAACCTACAACTTGCGTTCGGTTTGGTCACCCCAATTCCGTTAGTAAATATAAACTTATTATCCCACTCGCATTAAGTCCAGTAACACATGGACGTCTTATATCACTAAACTTCTAACAACCTCATACGTATTCCGATATGGTTGCTAAAATTTCGGAATCCTCCAACATGATACTAAATCATTACTTAGCCACAAGCTATGTTTTACCCAAAAAGGATTTTCGAAAACGGTTGAATCCATGAGTCATGGCAACCACGTCGTGAAACACGGTTCGCATACTCACTTCAACACAACCCAAAACTTCTTCTCTCCTATGGTTACACCACACCCATACATCGCAATTACTGACGTTCACGAAAGAACAACAACTTTTACCGGTACAACATTCAACGCAGACAATTGATGTACACCACAACTATTTCATGCGTTGCCAATGTCCTACCGCAAAAGAACCGGTCATTCGAGACCAAAAGTTTCACGTCTAATAAAATGTATTCATCACCTCAACGGGGTAAACAACTTGACTAGCCTCTTTCCTCGACTATCAGCATAAGTCTTACCCCTTTAGCATACACATACATATCAATGCATACCAAATTTAAATCTTCACCTCAACAATTTCACACAGTTAAACATAACACGATTTGTTGACCGCTAGTCCATTTCCAGGATTAAATCCAGCCAGGACGTCATTGCGCATATCAACACTATGGTAAAGGTTCTGTCATTTACCCCAACCGTACACTGAGACACTCCCGATAAAATAAGTTTTTGAGGTTCAACATCCCCGCACCTAATTTGGTGTTCACTACCAAGATACATTTGCTACGGCGGGCACTCCTCTTTAACAAAAATCACATTTTCTTGACTAGAAGCCTCATGCACGAGAATCAAAAATAATTTTTTCGTACTGAATCGATTATGATTACCAACCCTAGGTCACCTCAAAACGATAACACATCCAAACCGTCAACGTCCATGTAAACGCATTAGTCGCACGGACATTTAGGTAATTTATCCAACCTCGATTTCATTTTCGAAATATGAGTTTCATCACTTAGCATACGCGTACACACAAAAGCCAACAAAAGGAGTTAACCTTTAACAACTCATAAGAGAAAACAAGCATCCCCGACTTAGACATTTTTCTTGTCAGCATACTTATTATAAAAGTCAATCATTCATAGACGAAAGTCCACTTTCCAAGACAAAATAAATAGTTCTTTCAAATCTTAACATCTTGAAATACTAACGAGTTCTTAAATACCCTCTCGTGACATTTAATGAATAAATACCGATCCCTTTTTCGAAAGAGGGTCCTAACTTTCTTAGCCGACACTAGCCCCATACTACTAGCATGGTCAGAGATCTCGCACAGATTCCTAACCGCCACAACCTTGTCAGCACTATTCAATCATAATAAGCTTATATCAATCAACACATAATATCCATATTCACCCTATAGTACACATATATCTCATCCTATATGTGTTCTATAGTGTGCATATCTTATTCGTCCAAATATACTCATTTCTCACCAAGATGTACTGGCTCGCACCAAAAAAATGCAGTACCTAGATCGACATCCACTCGATGGAAACAACATCATTTCATTGCATACGTGCAAATAACTACGGTTCATTCAAAATTATCCACTAGCATTTCAATTTATACTTGCTACAATCACAGAAACATGATATTCATCCAAGCAGCATTTAGACAAACAAAACTCTTGGAGTCTTTCACATACCAATCAAAATCACCAAGTCAACATCCAACCGGAAATCACAATCACAAACTCTCCATAAACAATTTCAACAAGATTCTCACAACCAAAAAAAACTTTTAGCAAGAATCTCACCAGAGAATCCCCAACAAGGGTCTCACACAATAAATTCAACAAAAGTTTTATAACCAGAAGTTTTCAACAAGCACTTCATCAATAACTCACAACAAGACATCCAACGATAAATTCACAACCAAACACTTATCGCAGGAAATTCAACAATCATCTTTAAAATCAGCAGTTACCACAGTCAACAACAATGCACATAAGTCAAGCAGTTAACTCACACAAATTTCACAAAGAAGCATGTAAGGTCATACCCTAGGCCGCAGAGTTGACATATGCTCTGATACCATATTGTAACAACCCGATTTTCTACCCTTGAAAATTTTTCATTTATTTTAATTGTTTCTTACATACAGTCGTCACCTTGATTAAAAACTCTCAAGTATCACTCTTTGAAAATACTCTTTACCCTATTATATTATCATACAAATTTATGTTGCGGAAAAACATAATTCATTCAAATAACATTTACCACATACAACCAGTTACGGGTCTCCCATAGTTATAAGTCCATAACTACACATATCCGTATTAATCTAAACGGATTTACAGTCATCCCATAATACTATCATTTCAACAACAACATCAAGTAGCAATTAAAGACAAATAAGTTAATAGACACAAAAAGCTTCCTAAGTGAACTTCCTTCTCGAAATCTTTCATTCACCTACAATGGGATTATCATAAACAACACACAAAACAAAAGGGAGTAAGTCATTAGTTCAAAACTAACGTCACATGATAATCTACATTTCAGAATACAATTAAGCATTGACATAAATTATAACCACAAGTACGTAAATGAAACACTCGTATCTTCTTTCTTCCATTTCCATGTTATTCATATTCGTCCTATAGTATATATTTCCCATGATATATATCCTATAGCACACATATTACATTCCTTCGAAAAATATCGTGCTTCTCGTTATTCAGATTCACCCTATAGAGCATATATTCAATAATATATTCTCTATAGCATCTATATTACTTTCATCCTTAACATCTTCCTTTCTATCACTCATATTCACCCTATATAATATATATCCCATACTATATATCCTATAGCATGCATATGATTTTCATTGCGACATTCTCATTTCTCATCATTCATATTCACCCTATAGAATATATATCTCATACTATATATCCTATAGCATGCATATGACTTCCATTGTAACCTTCTCATTTCTCATCATTCATATTCACAATATAGAATATATATATCTCATACTATATATCCTATAGCATGCATATGACTTTCATTTCTCCGAGTCTTATTTCCATTGGTACTCCCCCAAATTAGATTGAATTCGTTTTGAGTCTTATTTCCATTGGGACTCCCCCAAATTAGATTGATTTCGTTTTGAGTCTTATTTCCATTGGGACTCCCCCAAATTAGATTGAATTCGTTTTGAGTCTTATTTCCATTGGGACTCCCCCAAATTAGATTGAATTCGTTTTTAGTCTTATTTCCATTGGGACTCCCCCAAATTAGATTGAATTCGTTTTGAGTCTTATTTCCATTGGGACTCCCCCAAATTAGATTGAATTCGTTTTGAGTCTTATTTCCATTGGGACTCCCCCGAATTAGATTGAATTCATTTTGAGTCTTATTTCCATTGGGACTCCCCCAAATTAGATTGAATTCACTTGAGTCATATTTCCATTGGTACTCCCCCAATAATATTACTTTCATTTGAGTCATATTTCCATTGGTACTCCCCCAATAATATTACTTTCATTTGAATCATATTTCCATTGGTACTCCCCCAATAATATTAATTTCATTTGAGTCATATTTCCATTGGTACTCCCCCAATAATATTAATTTCATTTCTATAACAGGAAAGTCACGCATTTTCCAACAGAATGCATAAATTACAGACGCATCATATTAAACCATTACCTCTTTCACATACCTCATTCATATCAGCAAGTATGATTTTAGAGACACTTATCCCTTACCTTGGTGAGCGTTGGGGATCGGTTCCGAGTAACTTTAAAAGTCTCCTCCGCGATTTCCTCCAACCTTAGGATCTTTCCTCATTTCCACCAATAACAACAATGTCAGACATTTATTCAAAATAACACATAAATAACTCGTATTACATCATCAAACAATTCAATGGATTCACATATTTCAATATTTCCAAAACTACTTCAATACAAGTTTCCAAAAATCTAAACATACGTGTTCATCTCATATATTAACATCAAAGTACAAACTCATTCTCCACATCAAACATTTCCTCTATTTCTCTTTTTACTCATATTCTCATTTTGGGGTTTTTTTGGGGTTTTCATGAACAACCCACAAAACCTTTCCATTCTTCAAATACCAACTCTAAACCAAGAGTTCATAAGAGAAAAACATCATAAAACGAACCATAACTCTAAAGGGTGAGTTTCCATGGTTTCTCATGTTTTGAAAATAGATCCAAGATACCCAAAACAAATTAGAGAGGAAGAAGAAGAGTTAGAAACAAGAGGTTCACCTCTTCTCAAGCTCTAAGATGAGTCCTAAGGCTCCTTACTCTTGAAAAGCTCCCTTCTCTCTCTTCTCTTCAAGTTCTAACCCTAAAATGTGTTTGGGGTTTCTATTTTTAAAGAGCAGTCGTCGGGTTCTCGCTCAAGCGAGCCCATTCTCGCTCAAGCGAGAATCTCACAGTGAGCAATTTTCGCTCAGCGAATAAATGTAATCGATTACCATATGGTGTAATCGATTACATCAGTTAAAAATGCACATATCTGATGCTTTTAATATGTTGTAATCGATTACATGTATAGTATAATCGATTACATCATGTAAAATACACCTATCTGATTAGTTTATCAGCATGTAATCGATTACCAGGATTGTGTAATCGATTACACTGCCCAAAATTGCCATTTCTCGCCCAGGCGAGACAGTATTAGCCCAGGATTTCACCCTCCCAGGTGATCCTTTCTCGCTCAGGCGAGAATCTCTCGCTCAAGCGAGGCTTCCAAGACTGTTACTATAATTTTAAAGACTAAAATTCGGGGTGTTACACCCGATGTGGTAGAGGATTATTTGTACGGTGCAGAATTGTTGAAAGAGAATCAATGGTAAATTACTACGGAATGTGAATGATGTGAAAAGTGTATATTCAGAATGAAAATCATATCCATGCCATAAGATATATACTATGGGATATATATCTTATAGGGTGAATATGAATGATGAGAAATGCGTATGTTTGGATTAATAAAATATGCACACTATAGCACATATATATTATGGGATGTATGTGTACTATAGGGTGAATATGGATAATATGAGATGAATAAAATATGCTCACTATATAACACATATAGTATGGGATATATGTGTACTATAGGGTGAATATGGATAATATGTGTTGATTGATGTATGTTTATCATGATTGATGTTAGATGTGTGTGGTTTTAATACTTTAATGTTATTACTCTATGTAAATCCATGCTACGGTCGCCATAGTTGGTTCTTACTCCCTCTGTCTTTCCTTGTATGTGTTATGTATTTGAGTTCAGGTCGCGGCGGTAGCGCATCGGATGCTTGCGGAGGAGAGTACATGTTTGAGTAGTTAATTTATGTTCTCAATGTTGTAATTGAATAATGCATGTAATATGGAGAGTATGTTAAATAGGATTTATGTATGAGTGACTCTCTCCTAAATGTATAGTTAGGATATTATACGATGTAACAATGGAAGTTTTATTGAGAATGGATAATTGTATTTTTGAATTGTGTAATTAAAAGGAAATGAAATGACATGTTTCTAATGAAGTGAACGATTAATTGTTTCCACACCTGAAAGAGGAATTGAACTTATATATATATATTCAATCAGGTTTTCCAAATCGTTTGAGTATTGTCTTTTAAAAGTAATCACTTCGTTTTCTTGAACAAGGTTTTAAAAAGAATTTTTGGATTACGAAAAACGGGTACTTACAAATTGAAAATAAGTAATGAATCCTCTACAAATAGCTGAGAGTAGGAACAGTTGACACTATCTCTAACCGACTCAGCTGAGTCAGCTTATTCTTTATTACAAAGCTATTATTCTTTAATACAAAACTATTCTACTCTATTAAAATCCAGCTTTAGTCTTCAAATGTGTAACATCCTGTTTTTTGAGTCTTTAAAATTATAATATCAGTCCTGGAAGTCTCGCTTGAGCGAGAGATTCTCGCCTGAGCGAGAAAGGACAATTTTTGGGCTGTTAACACAGTGTAATCGATTACATGGTTCTTGTAATCGATTACATGCTGATATCTGATCAGACATGGGTAATTTTTATGATGTAATCGATTACACCGTGAATGTAATCGATTACACCGTGCATGTAATCGATTACACCGTGCATGTAATCGATTACACCGTGCATGTAATCGATTACATCATATAAAAATAGCAGCATTCGCTACTGTAATATTCTCGCCTGGGCGAAAATCTATCGCTTGAGCGAGAGTCTAAAATCTGAAAACCTAAAATAGACGTCCCACGTGAGAATAGAGGTCACTTTTCGAAAAACAAAGAGAATAGGGACGGTTTGAGAAGTAGTGCACCCTTAGAGCCAAAGAGGAGACCGAAGAAGAGGTAAATCGCTTAACCTAGCCTCTTTTATGGTTGAATGTCATCGTTTTAAATGAGGTTTCTCCTCCATGTTTAGGGATACGACCCCATAAACCCTCTCTTTGCTTTTCGGTGCGTTTTGCTTTGGAAAACCATGTAAAACTCATAGAGTATGAGTTGTTTTTCGAAATGGGTATGTGAGAAGTTATTTTCAAAACCGTAGAGTCACGGTAACATAGGAAACCTTTTTGTTGAAGATGAACTGATTGGGAAATTTTGTCTTGTGTTGTATTAGTCTTGGTTAGTATTATTCTTGTCTTGACATGTAAATTGATGTGTTGGGTTGAAAGACCCTAAGGTTGGAGGAGACGGCGGAGAACGCAACTAAACTTTAGTGCAAGCATTAGCGGCTAATCAGGTGAGGGAGCAGCATTAAAACTTTGTGGTATTAGAATCATGATATTGGAAACTCCAACGACACTCACTAGTTGGAGGATTCCAATGGGATAACACGATTAAACGGGAAATCTCATGAGTTTCCTATTTAACCGCGTTAGTCCTACTGATGTGATTGGTATATTTGATTATGGAGTTTGACCTGCCCTTCGTGGTACGGAGTTTGACCTGCCCTTCGTGGTACGGAGTTTGACCTGCCCTTCGTGGTACGGAGTTTGACCTGCCCTTCGTGGTACGGAGTTTGACCTGCCCTTCGTGGTACGGAGTTTGACCTGCCCTTCGTGGTACGGAGTTTGACCTGCCCTTCGTGGTATGGAGTTTGACCTGCCCTTCGTGGTATGGAGTTTGACCTGCCCTTCGTGGTATGGATTTCGGGATATGCACGTATAGTGTGGATTTTTGATTAAAGTTCGGATGGGTTTCGAGTTGGTTGTACTATACATGTATGACCTAGTTATCATAAATGTTAATTGTAAATCTTAGATTTGTGTTGTGCTGTAATGATGCGTGGTTTCTGTATTACAATGTTCTAATGTTATTATTCTATGTAAACCCACCATGTTATATATTGCATGTATTTAATGACTGACTCTCTCTATGTTGTTTTGTTTACTCGATCCGTGGTAATCGGATTGTAGGTGGCACTAAGGAATAGGATACTGCCGAGTCATGGAGTGAAATAGCTTGCTTTGATTATGAAATAGTAACTTGTTTAGGTTGATATTAGACCCGTTTCTGGGAATTATTCATTTATATTTTATTGTTCTTTATGGATTTGAAAGGCTAGTACTTTGGAATTATTGGGTTGTTCTCTTTGTTAGGATTTTATCGAATGTTATTGGAGTATTCCTAGTTGAAAGGAAATGTTCAATGATATGAAATTTCTTTATATTAGAAAATGAATTTAATTTTCCGTGTTAGTAATTTGAGGCGTTACAAAATGATGTTTTTCAATATTCTGTAAACACTGTGAGGAATTCGAAGCAAGAGGTTAGAAAGGATTAGAGAAGTTCTGTAAACAATGAAGGTTAGATCAATTTCAATTGAACCATCAAACCTCAAAACTTCTTTGTTAGTGATTTTTTTCGTCATGCATTTGCAACTTCTTCCTTGATTACTTCCTCACAAGTACATACATTTGCATTCCCAAGTATACTAACATTCTTTTTCCTTTTCAATTTTATAAATTTGTTTCAAATTTTTGGAAATATGGTTCTGTCAATCTCAATCCCTAATTTTGGACAGTAAGCTAATTCAAGTAAAGGTTCTTACCAACTAGTGTTCGATTATGTGAAGATAGTCCAATTGGATGTTTGAATTTGAAGCCTTTTGATGAAAATCCATCCATTATGTGAAGATGCACCATATGATGTTCGGTATGTCTCTCTATATATTGTTTGATTCACGTGGTATATCTTTCATTCGTAATCTTCATGATTTACTTAAGGTAGAGTAGGTGATCACAGAGTTTTGGATTGCGGGCCGCATCACCTGATGCGGCCGTAATATTGCGGTTGCGGTGACCGCTGCAACCGCATCACACCGCAATTGCGGTGTGATCCGAAATCACAATAATGTGGCCGCATCGGGCCACAACGCAACCGCATTTGAACCACATCAGACCGTACCGGACCACATCAAGCCGTATCAGATTAAAAAATATTGTTTTAATCACAAAATAATTCACACCGCGACGACCGCAATCTGCATCGCAACGGTCGCAATGACTGCAATCGCAGTAACCGCAATCGTTACTGCAATCGCGACTGCAACCGCAATTTAAAACACTAGGTGATCATAATGAAGACAAGAATAAAACATTAGAAGACACAAAGAAGAAGGTTCGTCAACTCCAAGAATCATTGATCTAGGAGTGAATATTGAACGACTTCATATCAATGAAAGATTAATTTATTATGGAAATATAAGTTCTAAAGGGTTACTTGTTGACTCAGGAGTATATCATACATACGTAGAGGAGCATACGTTATGGTTGTGAAAAAATGGGTTAAGCACTTCTAGAAACATACAAGAGACTTTAGGTAGAATAATCTTATGTTGCATTTGTTATTCAACGATCAAAGGAGCACAAGAGTAAAAAAAACATACCAGGTGTCACTACTACGTCGACGGTCGTTCTTAATTGGACATAATTCCCGAAGATGTAAGGACCAAAATTCTACCCTTGAAAATTTTTCCTTATTTAATCCAATTTCATGCATTTAACGATAAATTATAATTACCGAGTGAATGAACTTATTTAAAAGATCCCACTTCCTTCCTCACACCCAATCTATAAACCAAAAGTAACATACCAAATCAGATAGCAGAAAAACATAATTCGTATTAATGTAACTTAGTAACGACCGCATACAATTAGCTATGAGTTTCCAAAACACCCATAGCTACATATATCCCGAGTTACTAGTTTCCATGATTAATACCATGTACAACAATCATGTTCATGGTTACAAAATAGTTAGTTTAAGTTCAACCAATGAAGTTACAAAAGAATGGATAAGAGACATCAAAATAAAAATCTCTAAGCTCCTAATCATAAACACCCATACTCCTTCCACCTACCTGCAATGGGATTAACATTGACAATACACCAAGAAACACAAAGGAGTAAGTCGTTAACTCAACAAATATCAATGTAAGTTAATCCACATTTAATAAGGTTAAATAAACGGTTTAAAATCAAGTTTACTTAAAAGCCAATTTCAACGTTCATACTTTTGAAAACCATGCTACATAACTTGAGCCAAAGTTTGCTACATTGCTTGAGCCAAAGCTTGCTACATTACTTGAGCCAAAGTTTGCTACATTGCTTGAGCCAAAGCTTGCTACATTACTTGAGCCAAAGTCGCTAACCAATCATGGTCGGCTAAAAACGAGTTTTATTTCCATTGGCACTCCACCAATACATTTTCCGAGTTTTATTTTCATTGGCACTCCACCAATACAAAAAACAGTAAATGCACCCGACATCATTACAAACATATACATATATGCTTATAACTACAAAGTGATTTACAATTTATTTCATTTCTCCGAGTTTTATTTCCATTGGCACTCCACCAATACATAACGTTAAATTCACTCCTCGTTGTTACAAACATACCCATATATGCTAATAACAACTAAGTGATTTACGCTTCATTGCATTATTCCGAGTATTATTTCCATTGGCACCCCACCAATACATAAACGGTAAATTCACTCCCCGTTGTTACAAACATACCCATATATGCTTATAACAACTAAGTGATTTACGCTTCATTGCATTATTCCGAGTATTATTTCCATTGGCACTCCACCAATACATAAACGGTAAATCCACTCCCCGTTGTTACAAACATACCCATATATGCTTATAACAACTAAGTGATTTACGCTTCATTATCCATATCAGAAAATCCACACATTTTCTATCACAGTGCATAAGTTAAAGACTTATCCTTACCTCGATGAGTGTTGGGTTTGGGTTCTGGGCAACTCCTCAAGTTCCACCGACATCGCCTCCAACTTTAGGATATTTCCTCATCCCACCATATAACACAATGTTAGTCATTTATTCCAAATATCATATAAACAACTTATATTGCATTATTTAACCATACGAGATATCTATCATATTTTCGATATTATAAAGTAAACTCATCTTCTACCTCTAGCATTTTACCCATTTTCTATTTTAACCACATTTTCTCTTTACGGTTTTGGGGTTTTCATGACTCAACCCACAAACCCTCTCCTTTCTTGAAATACTAACTCTATACCAAGAGTTTACAAGATAAAATAACATAAAAATGAACCATGACTCAAAATGGTGAGTTTCCATGGTTTCTCTCATTTTTGAGAAGAGATCCAACATACCCAAAAAGAGTTCCAAAGAGAAGAAGAGAATTAGAATCAAGAGTTTTACCCCTTCTCAAGCTCTTGGATGAGTATCAAAGCTTCTTGCCCTTTGAAAAACTCTCTTCTCTCACCTTTCTTCTTTTCTTAACCCTAAAATGTGTTTGGGGGTTTCTCATTTAATGCAACTCGTCGGGTACTCGCTTACGCGAGCTCATTCTCGCTCAAGCGAGAAAATCCCGCCCATTTTAAAAACTCAGATCTGATCCTCTCACTCAAGCGAGAATCTCACAGTCTCAACAGCCCCAAAATGCCATTTCTCTCCCAGGCGAGCCAACTCTCGCTCAGGCGAGAATCCTCCAGTATAGCCCAGGATTTCACCCTCCCAGGTGAGTCTTTCTCGCTCAAGCGAGGATCCTAGGACTGATACTATAATTTTAAAGACTCAAATTTAGGGTGTTACAATCATCCCCCTCTTATTAAAATTTTCGTCCCCGAAAATTAAACATACCTCGATTCGAACAAATGAGGGTAATCCTCCCTCATTTCACGTTCCACCTCCCATGTAGCATCCCCTTCATCTACTTGGCTCCACAACACTTTCACCAAAGGAATCTCTTTACCTCTCAATCTTTTGATATTGGCATCCATGATTCTCACAAGCAACGTCGCAAAACTCAGGTTATCCTTCAACTCTATCTGGTCCGACTCAACCACATAAGATGGATCCCCAACATATTTCCTCAACTGAGACACATGAAACACATTGGGGAGATTCGACAACAACGGAGGTAAAGCAATACGATACGTTGTCAGCCCAATCCTCTTCAGTATTTGATACGGCCCGATAAATCGCGGAGTCAGTTTACGAGACTTTAACACTCTACCTATTTCGGTAGTCGGGACTACTCTCATGAAAACATGATCTCCCTCGTTAAACTCAAGAGGTTTTCGCCTCCTATCGTAATAGCTTTTCTGCCGACTCTGGGTGATCCTCATATTCTCTCGGATTTTCTTGATCTTCTCTGTCGTCTCTTGGACCAGCTCGGGTCCCAAAATCAAATTCTCCCAAGTTTCAAACCAACTCACTGGAGTTCGACACTTCCTACCATACAACGCCTCATAAGGTGTCATTCCAATACTCGAATGGAAACTATTGTTGTAGGTAAATTTAATCAGAGGCAACATGCCATCCCAACTCCCCTGTTGTTCCAAGACACAAGCCCTCAGAAGATCTTCCAATGATTGTATGGTTCTTTCCGATTGTCCGTCCGTTTGTGAATGATAAGTTGAACTTAACTTCAACTTAGTTCCCAATGCGGACGGCAAACTAGTCCAAAAGTTGGAAGTAAAACGGGGATCCCTATCCGATATAATGCTCGACGGTATCCCATGCAAACGAACTATTTCCCGGATATACAGTTACGCCAATCGTTCTAGGGAGTACCTCATGTTCATCATCAAGAAATGAGCTGTAACGACCCAAATTCTACCCTTGAAAATTTTTCATTTATTTTAATCCTTTCTTACATACAGTCGTCACCTTCATTGAAAACTCTCAAGTATCACTCTTTGAAAATATCCTTTACCCTATTATATTATCATACAAATTTATGTTGCGGAAAAACATAATTCATTTAGATAACATTTACCACCTACATCCAGTTACGGGTTTTCCAAGGTTATAACGTCCATAACTACATGTCACCATATTATCCTAATCAGATTACATTTATCCCAAAATGCTATCGAATCAACTACAACGTCGAATAGCAATAAAGACAATCAAGTAAATAGACACAAAGACTTCCTATTTGAGCTTCATCCTCAAAATCCTTCATTTACCTACAATGAGATTATCATAAACAACACGCAAAACAAAAGGGAGTAAGTCATTAGTTCAAACTAACATCACATGATAATCCACATTCAAATACAATCAAGCTTTGATGTAATTCATAAACACACATACGAAATTATAAACATTCAAATCATCTTCCTTTAATTTCCACTTTACTCATATTCATCCTATAGTATATATATCTCATAATATATATTCTATAGTATGCATATTACGTTCGTTCGAAACATCATCGGTCTCGTTCTTCATACCCACCCTATAACATATATATCCCATAATATATATCTTATAGCATGTATATTACTTTCTTTCTCAACATCTTCCTTTTTATCGCTCATATTCACCCTATAGAATATATATCCCATACTATATATCCTATAACATGCATACAGCATTCATGTCATTTCTCGTCATTCATATTCACACTATAGAATATATATCCCATACTATATACCCTATAGCATGCATATGACTTTCATGTGACATTCACGTTTCTCATCATTCATATTCACCCTATAGAATATATATCCCATACTATATATCCTATAGCATGCATATGACTTTCATTTTGACATTCAGTTCTCATCCTTCATATTCACCTTATAGAATATATATCCCATACTATATATCCTATAACATGCATATGATTTTCATTACTCCGAGTCATCTTTTCATTGGGCCTCCCCCAACAATGTTACTTTCAATTGAGTCATCTTTTCATTGGGCCTCCCCCAACAATGTTACTTTCATCGGAGTCATCTTTGGGCCTCCCCCAACAATGTTACTTTCATCTCAGTCATCTTTTCATTGGGCCTCCCCCAACAATGTTACTTTCATCGGAGTCATCTTTTCATTGGGCCTCCCCCAACAATATTACTTTCATCGGAGTCATCTTTTCATTGGGCCTCCCCCAACAATGTTACTTTCCTCGGAGTCATCTTTTCATTGGGCCTCCCCCAACAATGTTACTTTCCTCGGAGTCATCTTTTCATTGGGCCTCCCCCAACAATGTTACTTTCATTTGAGTCATCTTTTCATTGGGCCTCCCCCAACAATGTTACTTTCATTTGAGTCATCTTTTCATTGGGCCTCCCCCAACACTGTTACTTTCATCGGAGTCATCTTTTCATTGGGCCTCCCCCAACAATGTTACTTTCATTTATAACAGAAAAGTCACGCATTTTCCAACATAATGCATAAATTACAGACGTATCATTTTAAACCATTACCTCTTTCACATACCTCATTCATATCAGTAAGAATGATTTAGAGCCACTTATCCCTTACCTCAGTGAGTTTTGGGATCGGTTCCGAATAACTTTAAAAGTCTCATCCGCGATTTCCTCCAAC
Organism: Lupinus albus; assembly: GCA_009771035.1. Lineage (NCBI taxonomy): Eukaryota > Viridiplantae > Streptophyta > Magnoliopsida > Fabales > Fabaceae > Lupinus > Lupinus albus. The sequence goes on along the minus strand of CM020004.1, from coordinate 9,017,847 downwards.
CTTAGGATCTTTACTCATTTTCACCAATAACAACAATGTTAGTCATTTATTCCAAATATCACATAAACAACTTACTTTGCATCATTTAATCATACAAAATATTCATCATCAATATTCAACCATCTAAAACATGCATAACATCTCATATTTCAATATTTCCAAAACTACTTCAATACAAGTTTCTAAATATCAAAGCATACATGTTCATATCATATAACAACATCAAAGCACTACTCATTATCCACATCTAACATTTCATCTCTTTCTCTTTATACTCGTATTCTCATTTTGGGGGTTTTTCATGAATAACCCATAAAACTTTACATTCATCAAATAACAACTCTAAACCAAGAGTTTACAAGATAAAAACAACATAAAACGAACCATAACTCTAAAGATGAGTTTCCATGGTTTCTCATGTTTTGAAAATAAATCCAACATACCCAAAACAAGTTAGAAAGGAAGAAGAAGAGTTAGTAACAAGAGGTTTACCTCTTCTCAAGCTCCAAGATGAGTCCTAAGGCTCCTTGCCCTTGAAAAGCTCTCATTTCTCTCTTCTCTTCGAAGTTCTTAACCTTAAAATGTGTTTGGGTTTCTGTTTTAAAGAGGTGTCGTCGGGTTGTAATCGATTACCAACATTGTGTAATCGATTACAACGTGAAAAATGCGCATATCTGATGCTTTTAATACGACGTAATCGATTACCACGAGTGTGTAATCGATTACCAGGAGTGTGTAATCGATTACCAGAAATGTGTAATCGATTACCAGCAATGTGTGATCGATTACCAGCAACGTGTAATCGATTACCAGAAACGTGTAATCGATTACCAGAAATGTGTAATCGATTACACTGTGTCAGATGCACATATCTGATGCTTTTAATACGATGTAATCGATTACCAGCAGAGTGTGATCGATTACCATCAGTGTGTAATCGATTACCAGCAGAGTGTAATCGATTACACTGTGTCAACAGCCCAAAATTGCCATTTCTCGCCCAGGCGAGAATCCTCCAATATAGTCCAGGATTTCACCCTCCCATTTTCGCTCAGGCGAGAATCTCTCGATCAAGCGAGGCTTCTAGGACTGATACTATATTTTTAAAGATTAAAATTTGGGGTGTTACATGAGCAGACTTAGTCAACCGATATACTATTACCCATATCGAGTCGTATCCTTTCTGAGTTTTAGGGAAACCCGATACAAAATCCATAGAGATATTATCCCACTTCCACACAGGAATCTCTAGGGATTGTAACTCTCCCGCCGGTCGCTGATGCTCAATTTTGGCTTTCTGACATATTAAACAACTTGAGACATACGAAGCCACATCCCTCTTCAACCCTGACCACCAGAACAATTTCTTCAAATCTTGGTACATCTTGGTAGTTCCCGGGTGAAAACTCATCTTGCTCTTATGAGACTCTTCTAAAATACTCCTCCGTAATTCCTCATCATGAGGCACACACACTCTCCCTTTATAACGCAGCATTCTACTAGTGTTCGATGCGAAACCCATTTCCCTGCCACTTAGCATCAAATCTCGTTTGGCTATTATCTCGATATCCTCAACTTGCAATACTCGGATTTGATCAAGCAGTTTGTTGGTGACCTTTAGCATTCCCAAAATCATACCCTGAGGCTTTATCTGAACATCCAAGTTCATATCTCTGAACTCTTCAATCAGTTTCCCTTCCCTAACCATCAAAGCTGACATGTGTAAAGATTTCCAACTTAATGCATCGGCCGCTACATTGGCCTTTCCCGGATGGTATTGTAGCCCAAAATCATAATCCTTAAGGAATTCCATCCACCGTCTTTGTCTCATATTCAATTCCTTTTGATCAAATAGGTACTTCAAACTCTTGTGGTCGCTGTATACCTCAAATCTAACGCCATAAAGGTGGTGTCTCCAGATTTTTAAGGCAAAGACCACTGCAGCTAATTCCAAGTCATGGGTAGGATAGTTTTGCTCGTGCGTCCTCAACTGTCGAGAAACATAGGCAACAACCTTCCCTTCTTGCATCAGCACACAACCCAAACCTTGTTTGGATGCGTCACAATAAACACTGAAGTCCTGATCAGTACAAGGAAGAACCAAAACTGGCGCCGTAGTCAACCTTCATTTCAACTATTGAAAACGTTCTTCACATCGAAGTATCCACACATACGGTTCTCCTTTCCGTGTGAGCTTAGTCAACGATAGTGCCAATTTCGAAAATCCTTGAATGAATTTCCGATAATAGCCAGCCAAACCCAAAAAATCCGGATTTCAGTAACCGACTTGGGCACTGCCTATAAGGAGCTATAGAGATGGGTCCCATTCCAGGCACTAAGTCGATAAAGAATTCAACTTCTCTCACTGGAGGCAATTCCGGAATATCACCAGGAAATACCTTAGGAAACTCACGAACTATCGGAATGTCCTCAATCTTGGGTTTCTCAATACCCTCCAGGGATGCCAACAACATAAACACGACCCCTCCCTTCTTACAGGAAGTCCTGACTTCCTTTGCCGATAATGGCATCATGTTAATAACATCATCAGAAATCTCATCCAGATTCTCGAATATCACGGTCTTATCAGCACAATTAAGCACCACACGATTTGCCGACAACCAGTCCATCCCCAAAATTATATCTAACTGGGATAGTGGTAAGCAGATTAAATCCACTGTAAAAGTCCAACCATTCACCACCACCGGACATCGAGACACAATTGTCGACACCACCACAGGTACATCAGTTGGGGTGGATACGACCAAGTCGTAAGGCAACGACTCAGTTTGCAATTTCAGTCTATCCACACATTCAATAGATACAAAGGAGTGTGTCGCTCCCGAATCAAACAACACTAAAAGGGGAATATCTGCCACCATGCAATTACCTTTTATCAGGCCATTTGCACCCGATACCTCTACACCACTCATGGTGAACACTCTGCCAGTGGATCGAGGACGTTCATCCCTCACCGCATTCACACTCTGCGGTAGCTTAGGACAGTGTCTTCGGACATGTCCAACCTCCTTGCAATAAAAACAGGTTAGTGCCATTCCGGGGCACGAGTCACCAACATGAGCTCGACCACATTTACTGCACATAGGAGGAGAGTTCAACCGTGACCCTCCGGCATTGGCATGAGTCCTCGGCCCATGCGAAGAGTAACCTCGACTACCCGTCGGACGAGAGTAAGGTTTTCGTTCCTCTTGAAACACCTTGCACTTCCCTTTCTCATGCGAGAAATTCCTTTGAGGTCCAGAGTGTTTGGGAGGAAGTGGTTTTGGCGTCATCTGTAACACCCCAAATTTTAAGTCTTTAAAATTATAGTATCAGTCCTCGGATCCTCGCTTGAGCGAGAGATTCTCGCTTGGGCAAGAGAGGTTCACCTGGGAGGGTGAAATCCTGGGCTATACTGGAGGATTCTCGCTTGAGCGAGAGTTGTCTCGCCTGGGCGAGAAATGGTATTTTGGGTTGGTTGACACTGTGAGATTCTCGCTTGAGCGAGAATCCCTCGCTTGAGTGAGAGGGTCAGAGTTGAGTTTTTAAAATGGGCGGGATTTTCTCGCTTGAGCGAGAGAAAGCTCGCTTAAGCGAGAACCCGACGAGAACATTAAATGAGGGAAACCCCAAAAACATTTTTAGGTTAAGAATTGAAGAGAGGTGAGAGAAGAGAGCATTCCCAAGGTCTAGGAGCATTGATTCTTCTCCAAGAGCTTGAGAAGAGGTAAAACTCTCTATCCTGACTCTCTTCTTCTCTTGAGAACCCATTTTTGGTATTATGGATCTCTTCTCAAAGTGTGTAAAACCATGGAAACTCTCTCTTTCGAGTTATGGTTCATTTTGTGTCGTTTGTACCTTGTAAACTCTTGGTTTTGAGTTAGTATTCCCAGAATGGAAAGGGGTTCGTGGGTTGACTCATGGAAACCCAAAACCCTAGAGAGAGAAAATGAGGTTAGAGAGGAAAGATGGGTAAAATGCTAGAGGTAGAAGATGAGTTGTTTTACAATGTTGAAATATGAGATGATATGTATGTTTTAGATGGTTGAAAACTCTTAAGGAAAGTAGTATGGAACCATTGAGAATATGATAAATATCTTGTATGTTTAAATGATGCAATAAAAGTTATTTATTGTTATTTGGAATGAATGACTAACATTGGTTATGTGGTGGGAATGAGGAAAGATCCTAAGTTTGGAGGTGGTGCCGGTGGAACTTACGAAGTCACCAAAAACCAAACCCAACACTCACCGAGGTAAGGATAAGTCTTTAATTTATGCATTATGTTGGAAAATGCGTGAAGTTTCTGTTATGGATGATGGATAAGATGTGAATCACTTAATCATTATGAACATATATGGGTATGTTGATAATGGTTAGAAGCGAATTTATGGTTTACTTATTGGGGGATTACCAATGGAAATAAGACTCGAAAATGAAATCATGAAATGTAAATCACTTTGTAGTTATAAGCATATGTGGATATGTTTATAATGATGTCGGGTGTATTTATCATTTTTGTATTGGGGGAGTACCAATGGAAATAAGACTCGAAATAAAGCAATAATTGTAAGTCACTTTGTAGTTACAAGCATATACGTTATTTTGTAATGATGTCGGGTGCATTTATTGACTAATTATTGGGGGAGTACCAATGGAAATAAGACTCGAAATAAAGCAATAGTTGTAAGTCACTTTGTAGTTACAAGCATATACGTTATGTTGTAATGATGTCGGGTGCATTTATTGACTATTTATTGGGGGAGTACCAATGGAAATAAGACTCGGATAATACAATAAACTTGAGTCACTTTGTAGTTACAGGCATATACGCTATGCTGTAATGATGTCGGGTGCGTTTATTGTCTATTTATTGGGGGAGTACCAATGGAAATAAGACTCGAAATATAAAGTAATAAATTGTAAATCACTTAGTCACTACAAATGTATATGGGTATGTTTGTAGTGATGATGGGTGTATTTATGGTTTATATATTGGTGGAGTGCCAATGAAAGTAAAACTCGTTTTAGCCGACCAGAATGGGTTAGTGACTCTAGCTCGAGTTATGTAGCATGGTTTTTCAAGAGTATAGATGACGAAAAAGGTTTTAAGAGTATTTAAATTACATCACTGTCTAAACCTATTAAATGTGGATTAACTTACATTGAAGTTTTATTGAATTAATTACTTATTCCTTTGTGTTGTTTCTGTATGGTAAATGTTAATCCCATTGCAGGTAGGTGGACGGAGAAGGATGATTTTGGGTAGGGGATTAGAGACCTATATTTTTTATGTCTCTAAATCCATTCTTTTGTAACTTTAATTGATTATAATCGAAGTAACTAATTATACTATGAATATTATTTTGTATATGATATTGATCCCGGAGACTAGTAACTCGGGATATATGTAGCTATGGGTGTTTTGGAAACCCATAGCTAATTGTATGCGGTGGTTACTAGGTTATATTAATGAATTATGTTTTTCTGCTATCGGATGTTGTATTCTACTTTTGGTCATAGAATGGGTGTGAGAAAGGAAGTGAGATCTTTTAACTAAGTTCATTTACTTGGTAATTATAATTTATCGTTAAATGCATGAAATTGGATTAAATAAGGAAAAAATTTCAAGGGTAGAATTTTGGGTTGTTACATCATCACTTCATCCGCCTTCATGTCATCTTCAACCATTCTGCACTTGTTGACCAGGGTAGCAAAGTCGGAGATCTCTTGATGCCTAAGCATCGTCTTCAGTTTGGGCTTCAAACCTGATTCAAATTTCGAGCACTTGGACCTTTCGTCCACCTCCAACTCCGAGTAAGGGCAAAATCGGGCAAATTCTTCAAATTTGGCCGCATATGCTCCCACCAACAGGTCACCCTGCTCCAATCTTAGAAACTCCATCTCTTTCTGCCTCCTCAAATCAGTAGGAAAATATTTATGGAGGAATTTCACCTTAAATGTATCCCAGGAAATCAGCTGTCCCTCCGCCTCCATTTGGCGTCGAGTGAACTCCCACCAATTCTCGCCTCTGTCACTAACATGTAAGTGGCATAAGCCAACTTCTGAGCCTCCGTACAGTTCATGGCTCTGAAGATCCGCTCCACCCCTTGGATCCACTCGATAGCAGCTTCAGGAACAAATCCCCCATGGAACTGACTGGATTTCTCCTGCAGAACTCATCCAGCCCTCGGTATTCTGTTGGCCCAGGTGAAACTAGTGGGTGTGAACTCGGACTTGGCGCCGAATTCTGGTTCAGATTGTGCAAGTTTTCATTGACTTGTTGCAATGCCGCCACCATTTGCGCCAATAAATCATTCGGGACATTCTGACTTGTCCCTCTTCCTCTTCCTCTTCCTCTTCCTGCCATGGGTACCTGTACTCATTCACTTGTCAGTAATCGAATTTGTATAATAACAATGCACATAACCACTTAACAATTAGAACAATTTAAACAATCTCAACACATAAGGTTTTCAAAGAAGCATGTAAGACCATACCCTAGGTCACAGGATTAACTATGCTCTGATACCATATTGTAAGGACCCAAATTCTACCCTTGAAAATTTTTCCTTATTTAATCCAATTTCATGCATTTAACAATAAATTATAATTACCGAGTGAATGAACTTATTTAAAAGATCACACTTCCTTCCTCACACCCAATCTATAAACCAAAAGTAACATACCAAATCAGATAGCAGAAAAACATAATTCGTATTAATGTAACTTAGTAACGACCGCATACAATTAGCTATGAGTTTCCAAAACACCCATAGCTACATATATCCCGAGTTACTAGTTTCCATGATTAATACCATGTACAACAATCATGTTCATGGTTACAAAATAGTTAGTTTAAGTTCAACCAATGAAGTTACAAAAGAATGGATAAGAGACATCAAAATAAAAATCTCTAAGCTCCTAATCAAAAACACCCATACTCCTTCCACCTACCTGCAATGGGATTAACATTGACAATACACCAAGAAACACAAAGGAGTAAGTCGTTAACTCAACAAATATCAATGTAAGTTAATCCACATTTAATAAGGTTAAATAAACGGTTTAAAATCAAGTTTACTTAAAAGCCAATTTCAACGTTCATACTTTTGAAAACCATGCTACATAACTTGAGCCAAAGTTTGCTACATAACTTGAGCCAAAGTTTGCTACATTGCTTGAGCCAAAGCTTGCTACATTGCTTGAGCCAAAGCTTGCTACATTGCTTGAGCCAAAGCTTGCTACATTACTTGAGCCAAAGTCGCTAACCAATCATGGTCGGCTAAAAACGAGTTTTATTTCCATTGGCACTCCACCAATACATTTTCTGAGTTTTATTTTCATTGGCACTCCACCAATACAAAAAACAGTAAATGCACCCGACATCATTACAAACATATACATATATGCTTATAACTACAAAGTGATTTACAATTTATTTCATTTCTCCGAGTTTTATTTCCATTGGCACTCCACCAATACATAACGTTAAATTCACTCCTCGTTGTTACAAACATACCCATATATGCTTATAACAACTAAGTGATTTACGCTTCATTGCATTATTCCGAGTATTATTTCCATTGGCACCCCACCAATACATAAACGGTAAATCCACTCCTCGTTGTTACAAACATACCCATATATGCTTATAACAACTAAGTGATTTACGCTTCATTGCATTATTCCGAGTATTATTTCCATTGGCACTCCACCAATACATAAACGGTAAATCCACTCCCCGTTGTTACAAACATACCCATATATGCTTATAACAACTAAGTGATTTACGCATCATTATCCATATCAGAAAATCCACACATTTTCTATCACAGTGCATAAGTTAAAGACTTATCCTTACCTCGATGAGTGTTGGGTTTGGGTTCTGGGCAACTCCTCAAGTTCCACCGACACCGCCTCCAACTTTAGGATATTTCCTTATCCCACCATATAACACAATGTTAGTCATTTATTCCAAATATCATATAAACAACTTATATTGCATTATTTAACCATACGAGATATCTATCATATTTTCGATATTATAAAGTAAACTCATCTTCTACCTCTAGAATTTTACCCATTTTCCATTTTAACCACGTTTTCTCTTTAGGGTTTTGGGGTTTTCATGACTCAACCCACAAACCCTCTCCTTTCTTGAAATACTAACTCTATACCAAGAGTTTACAAGATAAAATAACATAAAAATGAACCATGACTCAAAATGGTGAGTTTCCATGGTTTCTCTCATTTTTTAGAAGAGATCCAACATACCCAAAAAGAGTTCCAAAGAGAATAAGAGAGTTAGAATCAAGAGTTTTACCTCTTCTCAAGTTCTTGGATAAGTATCAAAGCTTCTTTCCCTTGGAAAAGCTCTCTTCTCTCACCTCTCTTCTTTTCTTAACCCTAAAATGTGTTTGGGGGTTTCTCATTTAATGCAACTCGTCGGGTTCTCGCTTAAGCGAGAAAATCCCGCCCATTTTAAAAACTCAGTTCTGATCCTCTCGCTCAAGCGAGAATCTCACAGTCTCAACAGCCCCAAAAAATAGACAAAAAATAATAATAATTAAGTATAAAATATTTAAGGGGAGGGATCCACTTACTCCAAGAGTAAGTGGGAAAAACATATTTTTCATCATGATCATTCATTTTTGGGAAATCCAATGGTTTGAATTGGTTAGTACATTTAAACCATTATATTTTCCAATATTGAATGACTAAGATGAAGAGTATGTTTTTTCCACTTACTCTTGGAGTAAGTGGATCCCTCCCCAATATTTAATTGAATATATATGTGGGTACTCGCAGAGCGGGTATTGTGATACTCATTTTCACTCACAAGCTATTTTTACGGGCACTCATTACGGGTATTTTGACATGTACCAATTGGTTGGATATTTTGCCATATCCCTATGAACAATTGAGGAAGTCTTAGTAAACCTGTGATTACATTTCTTATTTTGTACTCAAACTATATATTTTGGCTTGGAAATTACGGTTCTTATGTGTTACTAATGGTTAAATGGTTAAATGGTTAACCAAACTGTAGTTGAGTTAATCAAACGTGAAGAAATTATAAAAGGGAATAGATAGGAGTAAACCCCTTATCTTAACATAGATTTTTTTCTCAACCCTTATCTTAACAAAGATTTATGGTTGGAATTAGGTTACATGAGTTTAATCCCAACAAGGTGATTCCACACAACTAATAATAAAGAAGATTCAAACTGAATTTCATGCACAAGGTTGTCACTAAATTGTTCCATACGAATTGGCCTAAAAAGGAAAGGATTCCAAACTTAACTTCTTGCATTTAGTGCTCCCACATGTCTTGCTCTCTTTATGGAAAGATCTTAACTTCATGCAATTTGAATCCACATGTTTTTGGCTCTTCAAATTTAATTTGAAACATGCATTCACTAGTTTGCAAGAGTGCCAAACAGATGGCCCCTCAATATGGAAAATACCACTCACCTAGCTCTAAGTTTGGCAAGTATTAATTGTTGATTTGGCACATGGGGAAAAGAAAGACATAGGCACGTGGCTTGGATCCATTATGGAAAGAAATTCCACTTTGAATTGTGATTTCCTCTTGAATGCTTGAGTGCCTTGGCTGGTTGGTTCTAGTGGACCATGCCTTCCTCATTTGTGTGGGCTAGGAAAAACAACTCCAAATATGGAAAGAGACTTCTAATGAAAACTAACCATTTCCCCACACTAAACCCTTATTATATGCCTACTCCAAAAAAAGACAACACTTATAAAATTTAATGTCCAAAGTAATTACAAGAAATATTACTAAAATAAATGTGGGATATAAGACCCCACTTATTTAATACAAATAAATAAAATGTCCTTAAGCCTAAAGGAAGGTGGCCACCATCGGGTGGTTCTCCTAGTTAGATGGTAAGTCTGATGGGCTAGTTGGTTGTTACACTATTTGCGTACAGCAAGTGAACCGTATCGTTCAAGTAATAAAACTAGTAAATATCGAGATATCGTCCTCAGAGACCAAATCAGATTTATGTTATTTTCTACGAATATAGACGGAGTAAATATATACAAGCATTGAAGTTGATGAAAGTCATTTGTGATCTGGTTTATCTACAAGATTGACCGGAAATTGTTTTTCTAAATTAAATTAAAATGGTTGGGATTGACTTTCATCATTCTTCCTCTTTTGTAAACTTTAGATTCAATTCTGTAAAAGTTTTGCGGTTATAGATCTTGAAGCATCATCTTAGAATCATTTGTATCAATTCCTTTATTATAAAATTCTTAGATAATTAATCAAACACCAATTCCTTGGTTATTTAACCAATTATCTAGCATTAAGTCTGATGTAAAAGCAATTCATACATCATTGTCTATTCCTAGATCAATGATGCATCAAGAAAAATTATCCAGATTCGACTCTAAGTTTCACTTCCTAGTTAAACTTGGATACAAGATCAAGAATCTAGTAGCTAATTAGAATCAAGCATTAAGCAGAGAATAAAATTTCCAAAATCAAAATAATTGAATATAATTGAATTGAATCCAAGAATACAAGAGTTAGAAGATTACATTCAATCCAAACACTAAGAGATTTAGCCGCTCATTCTACACATTACAATGATGAAAAATGAGTACAATACAAGAAAATTCAGATCTAGAGTCGTTCCCATGACTTTTCTCCTTCTCCCTCGTGCTTCTCTCTCTAAAAAACTCAAAAAAAGCTCAATAATGGCAAAAGATAACCCCCACAACTAATGAAAATTGCCTATATCTAATTATGACTTTTGGTCTCTCTCTCTCAAGCTAGAAATTCTCCCTTGAGCGAGAACTATAATGGTTCTGAGCACATGTCTCTCGCTTGGGCGAGAGACTCTCGCTTGAGCGAGAATCCAGTAGTGAGGTTGGCCTTTGAGTACATGTCTCTCGCTTGGTCGAGAATTCAACAGTAAGATTGGCTTTGAGCACATGTCTCTCGCTTGGGCGAGAATTCAACAGTGAGGTTGGGAAACCCTCTCGCTTGGGCGAGAGGTCCAGAGCTTCTTTTCCTCAATTTATTTCAATTTTCATCTTTTCCAATCATCAATAACCTGCAATTGATAAGAAATATGTGAGTTTTCTGAACAATGCTAATTAAACTAGATTCTTTAGAGGTTGATCAATAGTTTCATCATAATTCCACAATAAGTACCCCAAATCATATACAATTTATTCATAACAATGCACTTAACAAACTCCCCCAAACCTAGAATCTTGCTTGTCCTCAAGCAAAGTATTTGGATTCAATTAAATACCTACGAACCTGGTTTTTTAACAAGTCAACCAATCATGTCAATCATCTATAATCATCCACAAATTTTGAAAAGAGATGTTTCCTGATCGATCACAGTGAACCAAATTCTAAATGACATCATGATATATGTGCACTTCAATTTAAAAATGAATAGCGAGAATAACTACTCAATTTAACCAAAGGAACTCTCTTATGCTCACCGGGCAAGTGTTTCACTCAATTCTTCACTGGAACTGTACAATTTGACTTTGCCTTTTATTTCAATTACGCCCTGTACACATGTTCAACAATGGATCTTAAGGACTTAACTTTGGGTTATAATGAGGTCTGGCTACAAGGAAATATGGTTTTTCTGGATATACAAAGGGAGATAGAACACTAGTGCATATTCATATTTCCTTCACTTGTTCACTTTATACCAAACCATAGCTCATACTCTCAGCCATTTGATTCTCATTCGTCTTCACTTGACCATTTATTTTGGGCCTTCTTAGCATGATTCATATATTCACTCTCATTTGATTACCTCATGCTCATCAATTATTCACTTAAAGAATGAGACTCTTTGATTTCTTTTTCTTACCCACATGCATAAATCACATGTCAAGTCATTGCCCAACATTATAATTAAAACCATATGCACTAATGATCTTTCTCCATAGGAATGGGGATTGATATATTTCATTTTGGCTAAGGTGCATGATTTTCAAAAATAATTCAGCTCAGAGGGCTACAAAGAATTGGATTCATGATTCATAAGTGTTGGCTTTTTTACTGTAGCTTAAATCTCATAAACTAGGCCTTAGTCATTTTCATCATATTCCATGCTTAATTGGCAACAAAACATAAGGCAGAGCTAATTGATAGAATCCAACAAAGTCACTCAAATGTGTTTAGATGCATTCTCTCACTAGGTTTAAGGTTTTGTTCATTTGATTAGATAGCTCATTATTCAACCTATTCAGTCTGTGTCTGATTCATGCAACCACATCCTGAAGTCAGTCAAACTCAGAACCCTAATCTCTTTCATTCACAACTCTACATTTTTTTTTAAATTCAGATTCAAGACACAATTGGATTTTTGACTCGGTTTTTCCAGGTGCACTTTATTGAAATAAAAACATGATGCATACTATACATGCTTGAACACAATGCAGAATTTAAACACACTTGCAAAAATAAACACAGTGCATAACTAAACAAACTAAAAGCACAAAATAACTTAAAACAACAAAACCAATTTTGTAGTATGCTCATGACAGCTCCTCATCACATATTTTCTTCCTCATATGCGGATGTATCCTCTTCCTCATCTGCACCAAGACCAGATGGTTCGCCAACGCCTGTCTCCCCTAGAAATGTAGGCCTGACCCCAGGCCATGGAAAACGGTTAGTGAAGTCCTTGGGGTTTAGCCATAACTGATTGTCTGGGTATTGGTGCTGGTTTGTGGCGTAGAGGCTCTGCTGCTGATGCATCTGACCCTGTCGGAGAATGTAACACCCCGAATTTTAGTCTTTAAAAATTTTAGTATCAGTCCTGGAAGTCTCGCTTGAGCGAGAGATTCTCGCCTGAGTGAGAAAGGATCACCTGGGAGGGTGAAATCCTGGGCTATACTAGAAGATTCTCGCCTAAGCGAGAGTCTCCTCGCCTAGGCGAGAAATGGCAAAATGGGGCTGTTGACACTGTGAGATTCTCGCTTGAGCGAGAATCCCTCGCTTGAGCGAGAGGAAGCCTGTTGGGACTGTGAGATTCTCGCTTGAGTGAGAATCCCTCGCTTGAGCGAGAGGGTCAGATCTGAGTTTTTAAAATAGGCGGGATTTTCTCGTCTGAGCGAGAAAGGGCTCGCTTGAGCGAGAACCCGACGACTGTTCTTTAAAATAGAAACCCCAAACACATTTTAGGGTTAGAACTTTGAAGAGAAGAGAGAGAAGAGAGCTTTTCAAGAGCAAGGAGCCTTAGGACTCATCTTAGAGCTTGAGAAGAGGTAAACCTCTTGCTTCTAACTCTTCTTCTTCCTCTCTAACTTGTTTTGGGTATGTTGGATCTATTTTCAAAACATGAGAAACCATGGACACTCATTCTTTAGAGTTATGGTTCGTTTTATGTTGTTTTTCTCTTGTAACTCTTGGTTTATAGTTGATATTTGATGAATGGAAAGGTTTTGTGGGTTATTAATGAAAACCCCAAAAAAACCCCAAAATGAGAATATCGGTATAAAGAGAAAGAGATGAAATGTTAGATGTGGATGATGAGTTTGTGCTTTGATGTTGATATATTAGATAAACATGTTTGTTTTGACATTTGGAAACTTGTATTGAAGTAGTTTTAGAAATATTGAAAATACATGAATTCATTGTGTATTTGATGATGAAATACGAGTTATTTATGTGTTATTTTGAATAAATGACTGACATTGTTGTTATTGGTGAAAATGAGGAAAGATCCTAAGGTTGGAGGAAATCGCAGAGGAGACTTTTAAAGTTATTCGGAACCGATCCCCAACGCTCACCGAGGTAAGGGATAAGTGTCTCTAAATCATACTTGCTGATATGAATGAGGTATGTGAAAGAGGTAATGGTTTAAAATGATACGTCTGTAATTTATGCATTATGTTGGAAAATGCGTGGCTTTTCTGTTATGGTCAAATAAAAGTAACATTATTGGGGGAGTACCAATGGAAAGATGACTCAAATAAAAGTAACATTATTGGGGGAGAACCAATGGAAAGATGACTCAAAGAAAAGTAACATTATTGGGGGAGTACCAATGAAAAGATGACTCAATGAAAGTAATATTATTGAGGGGGAACCAATGGAAAGATGACTCAATGAAAGTAACATTATTGGGGGAGAACCAATGGAAAGATGACTCAATGAAAGTAACATTATTGGGGGAGAACCAATGGAAAGATTGAAAGTGTGCATGTCAAGAGGAACACTTTGGAAAGCTCTCCTTATATGACTTGGTTTTGATGAGGACAACTTGTGCTAACATGAGCTTGAAGATCATCAACAAATCAACATGCTTAAGCCTTCCGATTGGTATCTTGCTTAGACTAGATTAGTTTAGGTTGAGTCCAAGGCTTAAGTCACCTAATACATATCTCAATTGCATAAATCTTTTAAATCTTTTTCATCTTGAGATATGTCATTCATAATATGTTCATGCATCATATAAATACATGTACATGTGCATTCTAGGCATAATCTAAGTATTAAACATGTATGAATTTAAGTGCATAACATATTTGAAGTTTTTACACATGAAAGTGTGCTGTTAATCGATTACCACTTGGCTTAATCGATTAATCTAACTGTTTGCACAGTGTAATCGATTACAACAAATGTCAATCGATTAATCTAACATTTTTGTGAAGCTTAATCGATTAAAGCTGTCGTTAATCGATTAACTGGGCTTTTATTTCAATTCTTTATAAACTGCTTTTTCAGAATTGATCTCATAAGTTGCATGTTAAATTTTTAGAGAGTTAGAGCATATTTTCGTGTTAATTGTTGCATCTAGTTGTAAATGCATTTGTGAGCTTAGAAAAGAGAGAATTCTATGCTTTAGGATTGAGTGCTTTTCATGATACATTTCTCATCTTTTCTTGTCACATGTTCTTGCATTTTTACATGATTCTTGATTAGATGTTTACACATTATGCATTCTGTTTTTCACTAATACATTTTTCATACTGCATGAGCTTGTATTAGGTGATTAGAGTAAAGCCTTATCTTGTTAGATATAAGTCTTGTTATAGCTTAAATTTACTCTGTATTGTTTTGTTTGAAAAAGTGTTGTAATTGTGGGAATCTCAAGGTGTCATATCACCAAGAGATTGAGTGTGTCTTCACTGAGTGTTAGACTTAGGGATAAGTAAAGAACAAGGTTCTTGGCTGGGGCTACGCCGAAAGAAAGGTTTTCTTTGTCGGTAGGAAGGGAGTCAAACCATAGAATAGGTTTCTTTTTATCTTGTAAGTGTCTAACTGTTGAAATTGGATAGTGTGTATGTAATTAACATTCATTCAATTATAGTGAAGAAAAATCTCCCAAATCAGCCGGGAGGCCTGGATGTAGTTTGCGGTGGACAAGCAAACGAACCAGGATAAAATTCTTGTTGCAGGACTTTTTCTATCTCTATCTCTTTATTGCATTTGATCGATTATTTTGTCAAGTAGATTTAATTGATAAGTAGTGTCTATACTGTTTTACTTGTACTCTGATAATATTCTGTAAGCCTGGTATAATCGTTTCATTATCAATTAATTGTCGAGCAAGAAACTGTACTTGCATTTGCTTTCTGTCTTGGTTTAATCGATTAAGTGTGGTGTGTTAATCGATTACTTTAATCTGTTAATCGATTACGTGGACTGTGTTGAAAGTGTTAATCGATTATCCTGTTCTGTTAATCGATTAATCAAGGTGTTTTTCAGCATTAAGTGTTGTTTTCGAAAAGCGGACACTCTAACCGCTACACCTATTCAACCCCCCCCTTCTAGGTGTATTGTAATCACTGATACCTAACAAGTGGTATCAGAGCTAGTGCGAAGTGCTAGCTCAACCGCGTATTCGTGATCCTTAGGGAAAAACGAATGGGTTCGTCAAACCCATTTGGTGGTGATGGTTCATCCATTAATCGACCACCTATATTCAGTGGTGAAGGGTATGCCTACTGGAAAGTCCGCATGCAAATTTTTATTGAAGCCATAGACTCGGATATTTGGGAATCCGTAGTCAACGGCCCTTTCGTTCCACAACATCTTGTGGACAATGAACCTAAAGACAAGCCTAAAAGTCTATGGACCGATGATGAGCGCAAAAAGGTGCAGCATAATCTACGCGCCAAAAATATCATCACATCGGCCCTATCCTATGATGAGTTCTTTAGAGTTTCGCAGTGCCAAAATGCAAAAGAAATGTGGGACACTTTACAAGTGACTCATGAAGGCACTAGCGAAGTCAAGCGCGCTAGATTAAATGCGCTTACCCATGAGTATGAGTTATTTCGCATGTTACCTAGTGAATCAATTTGTGATATGCAAAAGCGATTTACTCATATTATTAATCATTTAGTTGCTCTAGATAAATCTTTTGCCAGAGGTGAACTAACTAATAAAGTTTTGCGTTGTCTTGACAGGAAATGGCAACCAAAAGTAACTGCAATTGTTGAATCCAAAGATTTGGACTCTATGCCTCTAGCTACTCTATTTGGAAAACTTCAAGAGCACGAAATGGAATTGGGGCGCTTGACTATGCACGAAGATTCAGATCGGAAAAAGAAAAACATCACATTAAAGGCCTCGACCTCCAAATCAAAAGAAGATAAAGATGATGATGAATCTGACTCCGATCTAGATGATGAAACTATGAATCTCCTTGTTCGCAAATTTAGCAAATTCATCAAAAGAAAAGGAGGATTCAAGAAGTTTCAGAAGAAAGAAGCGAAAGAGTCAACCAACAAAGGCAAGAACAACAAAGATCGCTTCACTTGCCATGAGTGTGGAAAAGCCGGACATATGAGATTTCAATGTCCTACCTATCTGAAAAAGGTTGATTCAGAGAAGAGCACTCCCAGGGAATTCAAATCCAAGAAAGCTTACATTGTATGGGATGTACCTGAGGAGGAAACAACATCAAGCACTTCTAGTGAGGAGGAGTCAGCGAAGCTGTGTCTGATGGTCAGATCTGACAACAATGGCAACTCAGACTCACACAAGGATAATGATGAGGTATATTCCGACACCTCATCCACTTCGGATGACTTACCCTCTTATGAAGTTTTATATAATGCTTATGTTGAGTTACATGAGGAATTAAAGAAATTGGCTAGAGTTAATGTTGATCAGAAAAGGGAAATCCTTAGAAATGAAAAGAAACTAAGCCAATTACAAAAAGAATTAGATGAATTAAAATTAGAAAATGAAACCTTAGATCTCATCTATTCTTGTAACACATGTGACTGCTCTGCTGATAATTTATGTCTAAAGCCTGTATGTGAGACTTGCGAGATTTTGCAAGAAGACAATCTTAAACTAAAAGAAAAACTCGAACGTCTCACAAACAGTAAACAGCAATTAGACACTCTGCTCAGTCAAACAAGAAATGTTGGTGATCGTACTGGTCTAGGTTATACTCGCTCTGCTAAAAACAAGAGACCATATAGAAAACCTGTAGTTATTACTAAGGATAAAAATCGTAGGCGCTCTCCTACTTGCTTTTATTGTAATACGTATGGTCATACCTCTTACTCTTGTTACATTAGAAAATATGGTATACCTAGCGGGGCTTATGTATGGATAAAGAAGGGAGATAATTCCCTAATCACTAACAGAAAAGGACCCAACATAATTTGGGTACCTGAGAAAAGCAGGTGATCTATTTTGCAGGTATGTCTTCGAACACAAGGACAAAAATGGTACTTAGACAGTGGATGTTCGAGACATATGACAGGTGACAGATCAAATTTCCTGGATCTATCACTTAAAGGAAAAGGATACGTCACGTACGGAGACAACAATAAGGGAAAGATACTTGGTACCGGAACAGTTGGTAACTCATCTCATACTCAAATTGAAAATGTTCTGTATGTTGAAGGACTAGAACATAATCTTCTAAGTATAAGTCAACTCTGTGACAAAGGTAATCGAGTATCTTTTGATTCTGACTGTTGCATCATTCGTGACATTTTATCTAATAATGTTAAATTTGTTGGTCATCGTATAAATAACATTTACATGGTTAACTTGGATGATGTCACCACATTATTTTCAAAATGTTTCATTTCTAAAGAAGATGACATCTGGCTCTGGCACAGACGCGTTGCACACATCCATATAAAACATCTAGATAAATTGTCATCAAACCAACTAGTTGAAGGGCTACCAAAACTAAATTTCAAAACTAAAGAGATTTGTGACACTTGTCAAAAGTGTAAACAAACCAAAAATTCTTTTAAAAACAAAAATGTGATATCCACTTCAAGACCTTTGGAGTTACTCCATATGGACTTGTTTGGACCATCACAAATCATGAGTTTTGGTGGTAGCTACTATGCTTTAGTTATTGTTGATGATTTCTCTCGTTTTACATGGACATTATTTTTATCTGCTAAAAGCGACGCTTTCAAATCTTTTAAAAATCTTGCCAAGCAAATCCAAAACCAACTTAACCTGAAAATAGTATATATACGAAGTGATCACGGGGGAGAATTTGAGAACTTTCAGTTCGACAAATTCTGTGATAAGCACGGCATTATGCATCAGTTCTCTGCTCCTCGCACTCCACAACAAAATGGAGTTGTTGAAAGGAAAAATCGTGTGTTAGAAGAATTAGCGAGAACCATGCTTAATGAAAGTAATACCCCTAAATATTTCTGGGCAGATGCAGTTCATACTGCATGCTATGTTATAAATCGAGTATTGTTAAGGCCTAATTTGAATAAAACTCCTTATGAACTATTAAAAGGCCGTAAACCAAACATATCCCATCTTCACGCTTTCGGTTGCAAATGTTTTATATTAAATAATGGAAAGCGGGCTTTAGGAAAATTTGATTCAAAAGCCGATGAGGGAATATTTTTGGGATACTCGATTCATAGCAAAGCGTTCAGAATCTTTAATAAGTATTCTATGCAAGTTGAAGAGTCTATCCATGTACAGTTTGATGAATCTTCTCCAAAAGAGAAGAGAAAGGCTGTTTCTGATGATGTTGCAGGTGCTTTGGAAGAAGCATACTCAAAGAACATGGATAATGTAGAAGCAACCGATGAAGAACGTCAAAACAAATCTCAGGAGCATTCAGATATGCCAATTGTGTGGAAAACCAAGAAAGCTCACCCGATCGATAAAGTAATAGGTGACATATCTACGGGAGTGGTAACCCGTAGTTCCTTACGAAACTTCTGTAATTTCGTAGCCTTTGTATCTCAAATTGAGCCTAAGACCATTGATGAGGCCATTGAGGATGTACACTGGGGTATAGCTATGCAAGAAGAGCTAAACCAGTTCGAACGTAATAATGTTTGGGACTTGGTCCCTAAACCTAAAGATCATCCTGTGATTGGTACTCGATGGGTCTTCAGAAACAAGCTTGATGAATCAGGCTTGATCATTCGAAATAAAGCACGCTTGGTGGCCCAAGGCTACAACCAGGAGGAAGGTATCGATTATGACGAAACCTATGCTCCTGTAGCCAGATTAGAGGCCATCAGGATGCTACTTTCCTTTGCATCAATTATGAACTTCAAATTATTTCAGATGGACGTAAAAAGCGCCTTCTTGAATGGCTATATTCAAGAAGAAGTTTATGTTAACCAACCGCCTGGTTTTGAAAATTTTAAATATCCGAACCATGTTTATAAACTTAAAAAGGCACTCTATGGTCTCAAACAAGCTCCTAGAGCTTGGTATGATAGACTTAGTACCTTTCTTTTAGAAAAAGGGTTCGAAAGAGGCTTGGTTGACACAACGCTTTTTATTCGTAAATCAGAAAACTCTGTATTACTTGTGCAAATATATGTAGATGACATAATTTTTGGATCTACTAATGATATTTTGTGTAAGGATTTTTCTGAGATGATGCAGGGGGAGTTCGAAATGTCTATGATGGGAGAACTTACGTTCTTTCTAGGACTTCAGATAAAGCAACTAGAAAGTGGTATTTTCATCCATCAGACAAAGTATTGCAAAGAGCTGCTCAAGAAATTTGAGATGAACAATTGTAAGGAAGCTTCCACTCCTATGGCATCTGCTTGCTACCTAGATAAGGACGAAAAAGGAAAAACTATAGAGGTAACAAAGTATCGAGGAATTATTGGGTCTTTACTTTACTTAACTGCAAGTAGGCCTGATATCATGTTTAGTGTATGCATGTGTGCTAGATTTCAGTCATCTCCTAAAGAATCACATCTTACAACTGTTAAAAGAATCATGAGATACTTAAAAGGAACAACTAACATGGGATTATGGTATCCTCGGGATGCCTCATTATCCTTGGTAGGTTATTCCGATTCCGATTTCGCCGGATGTAAATTGGATCGGAAAAGCACTAGTGGTACTTGTCACTTGTTGGGGAGTTCATTAGTAGCATGGCACAGCAAAAAGCAAGCTTGTGTTGCTCTGTCCACCGCCGAAGCGGAATACATTGCCGCTGGTGTGTGTTGCGCTCAAATCCTCTGGATGAAGCAGCAACTCAAGGACTATGGTCTTAATATTGAAAAGATCCCTATTAAATGCGATAACACAAGTGCTATAAACCTTTCCAAGAATCCCGTCTTGCATTCTAGAACTAAGCATATAGAAATTAGACATCATTTTCTGCGTGATCATGTACAAAAAGGTGATTGCGTTCTTGAATTTGTTGAAACTTCTAAACAATTAGCTGATATTTTCACCAAGCCCCTTCCCAGGGATACTTTCTTTGTTCTAAGGAGAGAACTTGGAATTCTTGATGAACAATATCTTGATTAAAATTGTTTAGGTGTTTACATTATCGTCTAGTTTCTCTATGTCTTTGTTTCTTTAGCTGTTCGATATTTGTGTCTCTTGATTATTATTATTTTTTGTGATTCTGGATGTTTAAATAAATCTGTCACATTGCATGCCAAAGCCTTAAGAAGTTGAAACCATTTTTACTGCCTGAAAAATTCTCTTTTCTATGCATTAATCGATTACATTTTCACTTAATCGATTACCTGGGCATCAGTTGCTTGAAAATTCGAAATTATACTATAAGTAATCGATTACATTTTCACTTAATCGATTACCTGGGCATCAGTTCTTTCAAAAAATTCGAAATTTCACACTGATTAATCGATTAACCCTGCCCGTTAATCGATTAAAACCAGTTTTATAAAGGCAAACAGTAGCTCGGTTTCACACTTTTTTTTTCTCTGGTTTTCTCTCTTTCTCCTTTCTGCTTTGAGATACTAAATCTATAACACAACTAATCCAAAGTGCATCAAAAGTAGAAACACCTATTCCTAACCCTCTTAAAACCATCAAGGAATCATCTCTTTGCATCCTCATCATATCCCATTTCCAAGGTTCCACTAAACATAACCTAGGTTAGGTTTGCCTACACTCATATTTGACCTCTCACTGCCATTTCGGTTTCTGCCACATTATGGAGCAAAGTCGTCCTAAAAGGGTCAAAACATCAGCCACTCGTGTACGAAGACGAGAGGTCGGTTCGCCTTCTGCTCGGGACCGTGGTGACCCCTACTATTCACTCATTCTGCAAGAGACTCGTATGGCGAAATTCCAAGGTCGGAAACCTACATATATACGGTATGTTGACTTAACTTGGTTATCGGAACAGAACTTTAGCTTCCCGCATGACATGGAAGCTCAGGGAACTATTCAGTTCATGGAATTAAAGGGACAAGTCTACCCTGCTCTCGTTAGGGAATTCTATGCTAACTTTAGATATAAGGATGGAAAATATTGGTCAATGATTTCTGGAAATTTGTTTGAACTCAACGATGAAATTTTCATGAATGTCGGTGGTTTATCGTCTTCTGGATATAGTATAGGAGATTGTTCCTGGGTAAAGGAAAATTTTGATCCTACAGAAGTCTACAAGTCTTTTCTAAGAGGCCCTCATTTATACATTCAGGGTCAACTGACCAAAGCTGGGTCACTTTCTGTTGAGAACAGGCTGCTACACTACATTATTGCTTACATCCTAGTACAGAGGAACACAAATCATGCACAGCCTACTGTGAATGATTTACGCTTCATGTATGCAGTGAAGAATAATGTGATGATTAATTGGCCTGAGGAGATCTTGAAAATTATGAACAGTGTATCTTTATCTCAGTCGAAGCTGCTTCCCTACAGTATCTTCATATCACGCATCGTTGACTATTTGCGCATTGACGTTTCCGATACTATCATTGTTGAATATACCGACAAGGATCATCTGGTTGGTGAAAGCCTCATACATAAGATGGGTATATACAAGTATGGTAGTACTTGGCAATACCAAGAGGACTACACCACTTTTGGTCTGGATTTATCTGATGATGATAATCAGGATGACACAGATAATCAGCATGCTACAGCTCAGGGGGAGCCTTCTGGATCAGCACCTCAGAAATCTGCTTTTGGATTCGATCAATTGGAAGCTATGGAGCAACGGCTTAACAACCGTATGGATCTTCACTTCCAAGGACTAAAAGACTCATACTTTGCTGGTATGGAACAGTATGAGGAGCGACAAACTGCGTATTCGGATAACCAATTTCGGGAGTTGAGGAGTCTGATTCAATCTACGGCTGAAGCTCAGAATGCCTTGTTTTGTTCAGAATTTCAGAAGCTATCTATGCTTATCAGGGGAGATCAGAACATTGTCACTTCTGTTGATCACACTGACGATCCTCATCCTCCACCTCAACCTTAGTTTAGAAGACTTTAGGCCTAGGATATCTTACCTTAGGTTTATTTCTTCTTTTTGGCACTCTTTGGATTTAGATACTGTTATGGATTCGAGTATTTCTGTTGCGTGCCTCTTTATGTTGTTAATTGACATTTTCTGGTTTATCTGGTTGCTAAACATTGTTACTCTTTCTGCTATTTTTTTTAACTATGTCGAATAGCCTACTATGTTTATGTGTATGGTTCTTGATCGTATGAGATTTTCGGCCTTGATATGGTTCATCTCGTATGCTGTTCACTTTACTTGTTTGGCTATTTCTGTTGTATAAACTTGCGCACTTGTTTAATCCTCTTTAATGTAAAACAGGTTAATTGTTATATCCCAATATTAACTCATTAACTGTGTTTTATGCATTACTCATATCTCTGCCTCTATTTTGACCTGGGTTATCTTTTTGATAATGTCAAAAGGGGGAGAAAGGTTGTTTTGTTTGTTTTCTGATTGTGCAGGTTGATCGAAATAACAGCTTCCGATATTTGCGCATCATATCAACCTTGCCAACACAATCTTCAAGCTATTTACATTTGATGTGGAGTTTGTCATCATCAAAAAGGGGGAGATTGAAAGTGTGCATGTCAAGAGGAACACTTTGGAAAGCTCTCCTTATATGACTTGGTTTTGATGAGGACAACTTGTGCTAACATGAGCTTGAAGATCATCAACAAATCAACATGCTTAAGCCTTCCGATTGGTATCTTGCTTAGACTAGATTAGTTTAGGTTGAGTCCAAGGCTTAAGTCACCTAATACATATCTCAATTGCATAAATCTTTTAAATCTTTTTCATCTTGAGATATGTCATTCATAATATGTTCATGCATCATATAAATACATGTACATGTGCATTCTAGGCATAATCTAAGTATTAAACATGTATGAATTTAAGTGCATAACATATTTGAAGTTTTTACACATGAAAGTGTGCTGTTAATCGATTACCACTTGGCTTAATCGATTAATCTAACTGTTTGCACAGTGTAATCGATTACAACAAATGTCAATCGATTAATCTAACA
Organism: Lupinus albus; assembly: GCA_009771035.1. NCBI lineage: Eukaryota > Viridiplantae > Streptophyta > Magnoliopsida > Fabales > Fabaceae > Lupinus > Lupinus albus. The sequence continues at coordinate 8,994,105 of CM020004.1, read as the reverse complement.
TTTTTGTGAAGCTTAATCGATTAAAGCTGTCGTTAATCGATTAACTGGGCTTTTATTTCAATTCTTTATAAACTGCTTTTTCAGAATTGATCTCATAAGTTGCATGTTAAATTTTTAGAGAGTTAGAGCATATTTTCGTGTTAATTGTTGCATCTAGTTGTAAATGCATTTGTGAGCTTAGAAAAGAGAGAATTCTATGCTTTAGGATTGAGTGCTTTTCATGATACATTTCTCATCTTTTCTTGTCACATGTTCTTGCATTTTTACATGATTCTTGATTAGATGTTTACACATTATGCATTCTGTTTTTCACTAATACATTTTTCATACTGCATGAGCTTGTATTAGGTGATTAGAGTAAAGCCTTATCTTGTTAGATATAAGTCTTGTTATAGCTTAAATTTACTCTGTATTGTTTTGTTTGAAAAAGTGTTGTAATTGTGGGAATCTCAAGGTGTCATATCACCAAGAGATTGAGTGTGTCTTCACTGAGTGTTAGACTTAGGGATAAGTAAAGAACAAGGTTCTTGGCTGGGGCTACGCCGAAAGAAAGGTTTTCTTTGTCGGTAGGAAGGGAGTCAAACCATAGAATAGGTTTCTTTTTATCTTGTAAGTGTCTAACTGTTGAAATTGGATAGTGTGTATGTAATTAACATTCATTCAATTATAGTGAAGAAAAATCTCCCAAATCAGCCGGGAGGCCTGGATGTAGTTTGCGGTGGACAAGCAAACGAACCAGGATAAAATTCTTGTTGCAGGACTTTTTCTATCTCTATCTCTTTATTGCATTTGATCGATTATTTTGTCAAGTAGATTTAATTGATAAGTAGTGTCTATACTGTTTTACTTGTACTCTGATAATATTCTGTAAGCCTGGTATAATCGTTTCATTATCAATTAATTGTCGAGCAAGAAACTGTACTTGCATTTGCTTTCTGTCTTGGTTTAATCGATTAAGTGTGGTGTGTTAATCGATTACTTTAATCTGTTAATCGATTACGTGGACTGTGTTGAAAGTGTTAATCGATTATCCTGTTCTGTTAATCGATTAATCAAGGTGTTTTTCAGCATTAAGTGTTGTTTTCGAAAAGCGGACACTCTAACCGCTACACCTATTCAACCCCCCCCTTCTAGGTGTATTGTAATCACTGATACCTAACAAAGATGACTCAATGAAAGTAACATTATTGGGGGAGAACCAATGGAAAGATGACTCAATGAAAGTAACATTATTGGGGGAGAACCAATGGAAAGATGACTCAATGAAAGTAACATTATTGGGGGAGAACCAATGGAAAGATGGCTCAATGAAAGTAATATTATTGGGGGAGTACCAATGGAAATAAGACTCGGAGTAACGAATGTCGTATGCATGCTATAGGATATATAGTATGGGATATATATCCTATAGGGTGAATATGAATAAAGAGAAATGTGAATGTCACATGAATGTCGTATGCATGCTATAGGATATATAGTATGGGATATATATTCTATTGGGTGAATATGAATGAAGAGAAATGTGAATGTCACATGAATGTCGTATGCATGCTATAGGATATATAGTATGGGATATATATTCTATAGGGTGAATATGAATAATGAGAAATGTAAATGTCACATGAATGCCGTATGCATGCTATAGGATATATAGTATGGGATATATATTCTATAGGGTGAATATGAGCGATAAAAAGGAAGATGTTGAGAAAGAAAGTAATATCCAGGCTATAGGATATATATTATGGGATATATATGTTATAGGGTGGATATGAATAACGAGTAAGATGATTTGAATGTTTTCAATTCCGTATGTGTGTTTACGAGTTATACTAAAGCTTAATTGTATATGAAAGTGGATTATCATGTGAAGTTAGTTTTGAACTAATGACTTACTCCCTTTTGTTTCATGTGTTGTTTATGATAATCCCAATTGTAGGTAAATGAAGGATTTCGAGAATGAAGCTCAATTAGGAAGCTTTTGTGTTTAATTACTCGCTTGTCTTTATTGCTAATTGACGTTGTAGTTGATTTAATAGTATTATGGGATGACTGTAAATCCGTTTAGATTAATACGGATATGTGTAGTTATGAGCTTTATAACTTTGGGAGACCCATAACTGGTTGTATGTGGTAAATTCTATTTGAATGAATTATGTTTTTCCGCAACATAAATTTGTATGATAAGATAATAGGGTAAAGAGTATTTTCAAAGAGTGATACTTGAGAGTTTTCAATGAAGGTGACGACTGTATGTAAGAAAGGATTAAAATAAATGAAAATTTTTCAAGGGTAGAAAATCGGGTCGTTACAGAGAATGTCATTCTAGAGCTCTACATGCTCCATATGAATAGTTAGTCGATCAATCTTCTGCTCTAGGGTAAAATTTTGGTGCTGATATTGTTGCTGAGATGACTGATGATGGTGTTGCTGCTAAGATGTTTGACCTTGTTGCTTAACTCTGTCCTCCTTGCAGTTTTTCTGGATATACTGCTTGGTGATTGGCATTTTGATTTTTTCAGTTGGAGTGACCTGGACTCCCTGCCTTGCACACAGTAAGGTAATCAAGGAAGAAAAGCCCATAGTCCCTTTCTTATCGCCCTTCGCCGTATTCTTGTAAATCTCATTTGCCATGACCTGCACCACATCAATTTCAATCCCCTCCAAGATACTATAGATGAGATAACAAGCATGCATAGGTAAGGATGATATATGACTGTTAGGGATGATGTTGTGTAGCAAGAAGATCATCCAGATTTGAGCCAAGGTTATCATGTAAAAAATAAACTATTATGACAACACTATAAAAAACTGTGGCCTAATGTAGTTTTTGGCCACAGTTTTAAAACCGTAGGCAATGGAGGCGTTGCCATAGACAAAAAATGTTGTAGTGAGGGACACCCTATATGTGTGACTTGGTGGAGGTGGCACAATCTACGGGTAGAGATCCCTTACGCCGATAGAACTCCTTGCAGTAATTGTGGTGACCTTTGACACCCCATTGAATGTATCATGTTCAGGATGATATAGTTAATATCCTTGTTGACCGGTGGGTAGTCCGACGTTACTAAGTGCAAGGTAGTTCCCCTATGAGTTACCAATGGTGGGCACAGTGTTGTGCCCATCATGTTCCCTTCCTAAGAATAGCATAAGACTAGTCGGGCTCGACCATTGTTGGTACCATTGTTGTTAATCATGTGTTAGGGGCCCTGTTATGAATTATTTGTCCATGCACTCATTTAGAGAGTTGATAGTTGTGTCAAGATAGACATTGTAGATATTCATACATCATGATATTGACATTCGACATTTGATTACATTCATGTGATAATTATATGACATTTGTTATGTGGTTATGACACCTTATGTGTTGTTTATATACCATGTGTGGAAGTACTTACTCTCGTAAAAATTTTGGGACTACATGACTTAATGGAGAAGGGTTGTGCCATCTTCCAAAGGAATGAAAGAAAATCTTTACAATTAGGTATGTCTAGGGGTGGCAAAACGGGCCAGCCCGACTCGGCCTGCCTTTGGCCCGTCAAAATATGGGTTGGCTAGCCCGATCCTTATTGTTAAACGGGTTCAAAATGTCAGTCCGTCCAATATTTGGCAGGATTGGCAGGCCGGCAGGCCGGCAGGCCGACCCGTTTTTTTATTTTAAAAAACAAATTTATAACCAACTCAATCACAATTTCCAAAATAAATGATCATAACGCCTCATAAATGTATTTTAAAAAAAATCAAAAACTAAAGTCCATAATCTCACAATAATATATCGTTTTGGTTTAAAACTTGAAAGTTCTAAGCAACTAGCCAACATAGTTTTAAATTTTTAGACTCCTAGTTCACAATAAAGTTTCAAACTCCTAAGTTTTAAACATTAGATACTCGGTTGGAAGTGTATGAGTGATAACCAATTTAAAGAGTAAATTATATTGATAAGTAAATGTCTTGTATATAATATAAATGTATTGTATATGATATAATTTACTCATAATATTACTTATCAATTGTAATATTATAGAATAGTATAACCAATTTAGTATTAATATTACTAACCAAATTAGTATACCGTGTGAAAGCTTTGAAAAAATTTATTAATAATATAAAGAGTAAATTACACTAATATTTCATGTGGTTTAGTGAAATTACACAAACTATTATTCCATTTTCTACACTTACAAAAAAACCCTTAATTTATAAACTTACATTATATTGATAAACCGTGCATGAGAAGTGTAATTTTTTAAACAAAAAAGTGATAAATGTAATTAAGTTGAACAAAATATGATATGTGATATAAATTAAACACTGATATGTAAATGTCTTGTATTGTATATGATATAATTTACTCATAAATTGACTACATTATTGGAATCACATATAACATTAAAATAGTAAAGCAATATTAATGTTGGCTCGTTGGGCTATCCCGACCCAACCTGCTTTGGCCTGTCTAAAAAACGAACTTCCAAACCGAGTTGAATATGGGCTTTTGGGCTAAAATCCCCAGTCCGGTCCGCTAAAAATGTTGATCAAAACGGGCTGGCCCGTCGGGCCAAGCCCATATTACCATCCCTAGGTATGTGTCGCTCAATTGTAGGATGTAACACCTGAGTTAGTGTTTTATATTGTTTTTGAAGGATTTGTCAAGACAATTGAGAAGTTCAAGTTCAACTTTATATGAAGAATAGTTTTTGGAAAATTTTATTTCTCATTTTTTCAATATGGTTTTACTTCCCCATAAATCTTTTCTCAATTCGTTTATTCATTTGGATCATTTTAAAACTTTGTGAAAACTTAAAAAAAAAAATAGTTCAGTCTATTAGATAAAAAGTAAAAAATTGACTTACTAAAGGTTAGATATATTTTAGAAATCAATTAAAACCTTATCTAACTTTATATTTGTACTTTTCATGCATCAAAACCATTAATATTTTTATTTTATTTTTGTTGATGTTGGTATTTTAGTCAAAATCTAGACAAAAAATCTAGTTCTTTATAACTAGTTATGTTAATTAATAAATGATTATAATTAAGGATCAATACATCAAATGCAACAAACTATTTGTTATCAAAGTCAATTGATAAGTTACTATGATGTCATAAAATAAATCAAAAAATAAGAACATAATATATAGAAGAATAAAGAGACTAAGTAAAGGGAGAAGGGAGAGGCAATAAAAAAAGCATTAACACTTTTTAATGTGATTTTACAATACAAGATGAGTTTTATTTATAGGAAATTTATAATTTTGGAAAGAGGCAAATAATAAAATTTAAGGATTTTCTATGTGAAAAGTAACCCCACCTCATTGGGATAATCATCTATTAAAAAGGAAATTACACGTTTCCATAAAAAAAATACACTATGTTTGTATTCATTACACTATGTTTATGTCATGTAATTGGATTGTTTGAAGAGTGTAAAATTTATATTTTTATAAACAATACATCATATATTATTTATTTATATTTTTTTAAGAGTCAATAATAATTAAATAGAAATGATAAATAATATAATAAAAGTGTGTAATATTTTTTCTTCTTGTATTACTAATATTTATGTATATTATTAAGTCAACATTATTTTTAATATTATTCAATTTAAATATTAGGATACATGCTCAAATTGTAAAATAAATACTAAAAATGAGTTGGTCCAATGGTAGAAAACATCACTAGATGAGTCATACATCATAAAATAGATTAATTTTTTTCCAATAAGATATGAGATATACTTAAACCATTTGATTTTCTAAAATTGAATGACTAAGATGTGAAGTAAGTCTTTTCCACTTACTATTGGAGTAAGTGGATCCCTCCCCTTAAAATAATATGATTGTAAAAATTGATAATCATTATTTATGTAAAATATAATTAACCAGATTGTTTTGGAATAAAATTTATGAGTCCTGTCCGAAAGTTTATATTAGTCCATAGATTTAATAGCTTCATTGACATATACAAATATATTTTAATAGCTAAAAATTAGAAATAATCCGTTAGACAATAGATAACTAGAGCAGTACTTAGTAACTGATAGGGAAAACCACACATGAAAACTGAATAATTTATTAAAATAATGTGAGATGATACCTGTTACTAACATAATTAATAATAAAAACTAGAAAAGAAATAATGTAATTTTGACAAGTATTGGCCAAATGTCAACTCACATTTTATAATTCATTGAATTTATTAACCGGAGTTATACATTAATACTTGGAAAGTAAAATAAATTTATAATTATTATTAACTAGTGTCTCAATAGACTCTTCATACATGCCGACTGTATTTTTATTTAATGTAACTAATTTTTCAATTTTATAATTAGAATATTTTTTTAGTATTTTGTATATTTTATATTACAATTTTTTTATTGGATACAATTTAAGGTGTCAGATAGTTTTAACTTGCAATTAATATATTGATGGTGATTATATATGAATATATGTTTTTTTTGTTGAAATTAAAAAATATTAAGAAAAAAATTAGAAAAACATAAATTATGTCAGAATGATAGTCATTTCATGTTTTGATTTTATATATAACATAGAAATATTGATAATGAATTTAAAAATAAAGTTAATAAATATATATTTTTAATTGAAAATATAAATTATTAATTTATATCACGTAACTTATATATGATATAAAATAAAATTTTAATTTTTAAGAGGTAGGACATAAAATAAAATAAAAAGAAGGTGAATGAGTCTTCTGCATAAGGTTCAGATAACAAACACCTCACTGAATTAAATCAACGGGGAAGTGAAACTAAGAGAAAATCTCAATTCATCATTTCACCGTTTCACGCCACAACCTCTATCTCTTTTCTCTCTTTCTCACATAATAACACTCTCAGAACAAAAAAACAAACCCTCCTCCAACAACCTTAAACACACAGAAAACTGAAACAAACTTGTTATACCACTTTTCCCATAAGCTAAAACCCTCAAACCATTCGATTCTATCGATTCATTGTTTGTTTGAAGGATCGATCGAAATGGGTGACAAGCAAGAAGATGAGAGCAGTGATTTCACGTCCGAGGATGAAGGAACTGAGGATTATCGACGAGGTGGTTACCACGCTGTACGAATTAGCGACACTTTTAAGAATGGTCGCTATGTTGTTCAAAGTAAACTTGGTTGGGGCCACTTTTCCACTGTTTGGCTCGCTTGGGATACCCAGCACTCCGTATATATCTTCACCACTCTCAAAATCTTTGCTTTTTTTGTCGGGTTTCATTTTTTTCAATTTCATAGTTGTTAAGTAAAGCATATTTTTGCCAAAACTAAAGGACATTTTTCTGTCAATAGATTTTTTTAGTTTAAGTTATATGGTAGGATAAGTTATAATCTATAGAGTATACAAGACATATAGTTGATCCATATCATATATATTCGACAATGTTTTGTGTTGGCCGTCGAGTGCTAATACAACCTTCACCTTTTATTCCGGGCTTAGGACCGGCTATGTATAGCATCAAGCACACATAGGAAGGTTTTTGTTGTTGTTGTTGTTGTTGTTGTTGTTGTTGTTGTATACAAGACATGATCAATAATGAGTACAAGACTTTGTCAACTATTTATTTGTCTTTTCTGAGTAAAATGGGAATAGTTATTCTCATATTCGTGTAAAACAAAATCATTTTCTGTTGATATTTGATCTTTTTGCCCCAAATTGATGTTTGAGTTTGAACCTTGCTCATCAGGTTTCAAAACCATTGGAGAAAAAGATTGATTTTTTTCCTACCAATATGTTTGTTTTGGTTCAGTGGTGGTCTCATTAATTTATTAATTTATAATCTACACAGAATACAAGGAATTGAGATTTAGCAAGTGCCAACTATTTATTTGTTGTTGTCACAATAAATGGGAATAATTATATATATTTTTAGCAATAGGGAATGGCTTAGCTTTTTCTGAACTACTTTCCCCCCTGTATATATGGTACCCATTAAGTATTTCATTGGCTGATAGTTATGTTTAATAGGATTTTTAATGTATGACAACTTATCCATCACAGTACTATATCAATTCCCTTGTGTTTTGCATCATTGATGTGACTATGTTTTAGATCTGCAGAAATATGTGGCTTTGAAAGTTCAGAAGAGTGCTCAGCATTACACAGAGGCAGCCCTGGATGAGATAACGATTTTGCAACAGATTGCAGAGGGAGACCCGGATGATAAGAAATGTGTGGTAAAGCTTTTGGATCATTTCAAGCATTCTGGTCCGAATGGGCAGCATGTTTGCATGGTGTTTGAGTATCTTGGGGATAATCTTTTAACTCTTATAAAGTATTCTGATTATCGTGGAATGCCGATCAACATGGTTAAAGAGATATGCTTTCATATTTTGGTTGGATTGGATTACTTACATAAGCAGCTTTCTATCATACATACTGACTTGAAACCTGAAAACATCCTCCTTTTATCAACAATAGATCCATCTAAGGATTCTAGAAAGTCTGGTGTTCCTCTTATTCTTCCCAATACCAAAGATAAGACAGTACTGGAGTCAGGAGCTGCAAAAGAGACAAAAACATTGAATGGAGAGTTGATTAAGAATCATAAGAAAAAGATTAAAAGAAAAGCTAAGCAAGCAGCTAATGGATGTGTCGAGAAGGACACTTCTGAAGGAGTTGATGGTAATCATGAAACCTCTGGTTCTGTGGAATGTTCTCCAACTGCAAGTTCTTCAAGAGAACAGGCTTCTAGTTCTTCAGGCACAGGTAAGTTGTTAGATGCCGATGGAACAAAGTCAAAAGAGCAGGGTAACAAAAGAGGAAGCCGTACAATGAGACAGAAGTTGTTAGCAACAGCTGATCTCAAGTGCAAGCTCGTTGATTTTGGTAATGCTTGCTGGACATATAAACAGTTTACAAATGATATCCAGACAAGACAATATCGGTGCCCAGAGGTTATCCTTGGATCAAAATATTCTACTTCTGCAGATCTTTGGTCTTTTGCTTGCATTTTCTTTGAGCTGGCTACTGGAGATGTGCTATTTGATCCTCACAGTGGTGACAACTTTGATAGGGATGAGGTATGTATATTTTGTTTACACCCTTTAGTGAAATTTTAGGTTGTGGTCCCTGAATTTGTAAAGAGGAGGTCAAAATTCAATGAATTATTTAAATTATAATATTTTGGAAATTAGATGTCAATTGTGTTGATAATGGTAATAAACCTACAACCTTCACTAGCGCTGGAGGTCCTTGACCAGTTCTGTCCCTGGTCTGGGTTTTTCAACTATACTTCTCATCTGAGATCACAGCACTACTTATAAGAACACTCTTTATGCCTTGAAGTTTTTGTGGATTTCTGATTTATTTCTATGTACTTTGTACAATAATACATAGCAGGATTTATACACACTAGGAGATTAAGGTTGGGCGCTAATCTAGCCTATGAATGCGGGAAGTTATTGTCCTTATAATTGCTAATTCTAATAAATAGTAAAGGCTAGAAATCAGCTAATACTAATATATATTTACATACATAAAGCTGTCATAAAACTATACAAATCAGAATATATTGATTTTCCTTAATTTAGGCCAATCTTTCAACACTCCCCCTCAATCTTGGTGGTAGAGATCTATCATGCCAATATTGGACCTGATTATCTCGTATGTGTGCCTTGGAAGAGCCTTTGTCAGAATGTCTTGTGCTTGCCAGCTTGGTGAGATGTGGTCAACACTTATGATCTAATGATCAATTTTCTCCTTAATGAAGTGTCTGTCAATTTCCACATGCTTTGTTCTATCATGCTGAATCGGGTTCTTTGTGATGCTTATAGCAGCCTTTTTGTCACAATATTCCCATAGTGTAGTTAGTAGGAATTTTGATCTCATCCAACATCGTTTGAACCAAATCCCTTCACAAATTTCTTGTGCCATAGCTTTGAATTCAGCTTCTGCACTACTTCTAGCAACCACATACTGTTTCTTGCTTCTCCAAGTTACCAAGTTTTCCCATACAAATGTGCAATAGCCCGTAGTAGATTTCCTCATATAAACTCCCCGCCCAATTTGAGTCAGTATACACTTCAATTCCTTGGTTGGAGCTCTTCTGGAAGTGGAGCCTGCGGCCAGGTGTAACATGTAGGTATTGTAAAATTCTATTTAAAGTCTTCATGTGAGTCTCAATTGGATTGGACATGTAGCGACTAGCAAAGCTTACAACAAAACCAATGTCGAGTCTAGTGTGAATTAGATAGATTAATTTTCCAATAAGGCTTTGGTATCTATCCTTATCAGCTGGTACACTTTTTTCTTCACTCTGTTTCACGGGTTCTTTGGGAGTATTGGCAACTTTCAATCCAAGCATTTTCGTTTCTTTCGGTAAATCCAGGGTTTAATTCCTTTGAGAATCATCAATACCACCCCTTGTCCAAACAGTTTCCATCCCTAGAAAGTACTTGAGTTGGCCGAAATCTTTGACTTTAAATTCCTTGGCTAAGTTACTCTTGAGGTGGTTGATTTGAATATGATCCTCTCCTATAATGACATGATCATCAACATAGACAATAAATAAGGTTATTTTTCCATCCGTGGAGTACTTAGAAACATAGTGTGGTCTGTTTGGCATTAGACAAAGCCATCTTCCCTGACAACTCTTGTTAGTCTATCAAACCATGCCCTTGGAGATTGTTTCAGGCCATATAGAGATTTATGGAGAAAGGCATTTTTTATATCTAATTGGTGTAGGGGCCAATCTAGATTTGCTGCTAAGGATAATAGGACCCGGACTGAGTTGAGTTTTACCACAGGTAAAAATGTCTTTTCATAGTCTACTCCATATGATTGTGTAATGACCTTTGCAGTTAACCAGGCCTTGTACCTGTTTATACTCCCATGGGCGTTGTGTTTAACTGAAAATATCCACTTGTATCCCACTGGTCTCTTCCCTTCAGGTATGGTGATGATTTCCCATATACCATATTTTCCAATAGTGCTATAAAATTGAATTTATGAAGTCGGACTTGATATTCTCTTTGATTTACGAATAGAAGTATTATAATTTAGCATTTCAAGTTTCATCTCATATCATCTATGTTATACATTCAAGTCAACTCACTTGGGTTTCGGGTGTTGGAGCTGATGCTATACTAGAACATCCTGAATTTGACTTGTTAACATCCTTCATCATATCTTTCGAAGCATTAGGATGCTAACATCCCGATAAGAACAATACCCTGAAGTTGAAAATAATACTAATAATAAATACTATTAAATAGGTAGCTGTTATGTCATAGGTCACTGAAGCTATGTTTTTGTGAACCAAATTCTTAATATTCAAACTACATCCTTTGATATGTAACAAAATCACAAGTGGTGGCATGATTATTGCTCTGCTCAGCTGCTCCAAAGCAAAGCAATTTTGTGTGTGATTAGCCCCTCCCTAGGGAGATATCCTTCCAGTTATCTACGCACTTAGAAACCTTCTGAACCACTGGATCCAAATCCCAAAAGGATGTAACCCTATATTGTCAACAGCGTGCTATAGAGGCATTGTGCAGCCAGGCCGCAATGTACAACACATCAGAGAGCACTTTCAGTCGCACTAGCTACCTTCATGTGGGATTGAAATCATTTTATTGTCCTTACTTTCTAATTTTTTCCTCTTTTGTTTAGGGTTTTTCGTCTTCTCCCCCAAATGGTGCTGCATGTTTTTTATAAATATTTTCCTTTTTGTTTTTTGTTTTTTTAGGCAAGCCTCGGCACAATGGTTGGTAGGTAAGACTTGTTTTGTTGTCTTGTGAGCCGGAGGTCATGGGTTCAAATCCTGGAAACAATCTCCACTTTGAGGGGTAAGGGTGTGTGCATATACCTTCCCCGAACCCATTAGGCTTTGTTTGGGAGTTACGAGGGAAAGGGGAGGAGAGGGATCAAGGGGCTAGGAAGGGAAAGAAAAAGGAAGGCAAATCAAGTTAAAATCCTCCATTGTTTGGGCGTAAGGAATTTAGATGTGAGGAGAGTAAGATAAAGATAATATAAGAATACTTTTTTATTTTTCCTTTAAAAATGTAGTTACCAATGGGAAATGAACAAGAATGTAATTATATAATTTTACTAAAATCATTTAGGTATTTTGACATTTTGTCTCCAGAAAACCCCCAAATTGGGGGAACTATGAAAATAGACACATGGAGGATTTTAGAAACCCTTCAAAACCTTCCCCTATCCTTCATCCAACTCCCAAATAAGGGAGAGGTTTTCCAAAGCCATCCCTTCCCTTCCCTCCCCTCCGAAACCACACTCCCAAACAAAGCCTTAGGCGGGAGTCTCATGTATTGTGCCACCATTTTTTATTTCGCCCACTTTTTCTAATGATTTAACCCTCACGTTAACTCAACAAATCTCTATTCTCCCAAGAGTAGTCAATCCTGGATAACTGCATGGAGTGGCTGACCTAAAATAACGCTATAACTGTATAGCTAATAGTGGGATGGCTTCTATGCTTAAGATAGCAGTTATTGTAAACATTATTTTTCATATGCATACTAATTGTTAATTGATAGAATAAAGGCTAATCAAAAAATTAGCCACGTGTATAAAAGGGGAAAGAGAGGAGTGTGGAGGTTAGATAACTAACTCTAAGTAACTGTTGACAGTTAGAGTTAGTTAGGCAGTTTCTGGTTTGGTAGATAGGTTAAATAGAAGTTGATTTAGCTAGCTGAGTAGGCTATTTTTTGTGTAATTACTGATTGTGGAATCAGTGGGAAGGTCGTGGGACCTTTGTATACAATTCTCTCTTGTAATCTTCTTCTTCTCCATTAATAAAATAGAGCCCTGCCAAGAATCCATTGATTCTGGTTCTGGGACATCTCCTTCTCAATTCTCTATCTCTATCTTACTCTATAGATACCAGTGCTTATCATTAATACTCAATTATAATGTAAAGGCAGGACTACAGTTAATGTGAAGATTGCTAATAACAGTGAACGAGTAATAACAAAAACCATAAAAATACGGTGGTGGGTTTGACCCGAGAACGGATGAAACAAGCTGAAATAGACCAAGAAACTGCATGAAACAAGTGTGGGATGCAGGGAACTTACCAAAGCAGAATGCAGAAAGTGTGAAACCGGGGTACTTGCTAGGAACCTATTAGTCAATCCTGGATAGCTTGCTAGGAACCTATTAGTCAATCCTGGATAGCGGCATGTAAAGACTGACCCTAAAACACCATTGCAGAATAGTGGGATCACCACTACACTGAAGATTAGTGAGAACCCATATAAATAAGTTATACCACACATATAAATACTAAAAAATAAATAACTACCTAAAATTAAAAGCATATTCATCATTAATAAATATACAACAGTCACAGTATAAAATGTAGAGTTATAGACACAATAACCAACAATCTAAGTCATGATTAACTAGATAATGGAAAAAAAGGTGGTGGGCTGTGATATACAAAGCAACCAGATAAAGAAAGAACAGCAAAGTCTAAATACAAAAGAATGAAGTAAAAAAGCAATGGTGGTCTGCAAAGTACATTGCCAGACAACAACTAAGTAAAAAAGTTCAGAAACAGATCAGTGCACAGAGTGTTGATTGGTACAAGGGGCTGTGATGAGAACTTGACATGCCAGAGTCACCACAGTACAAATGGGTTACAGAAAAGGACCGAGTTTGGCATGAAAAATTGGTGAAATGACTTAATATTAAGCTTCAGTTTTGTGGGGACTGGGTAGGTAGCTTAACTGATCGAACCTCTCTTGAATCTTGATAGTTCAGCTTTTCATCCTGAAATACATTCCGCTTTCACTCTTTTAGCCTCTGCTTAAGTAGCTTCTACGTGTTCATTAATTAAAATCCTTCCCAGTCTTTCACCATCGAAGGTTCCATGATTTCCAAACTTCTTTCACAACAGAATAAAAGGTGTGGTTATTAAATATACATGTTCTGAATATGGAAAGAGTTAGGGCCCTGTCTAGTTTACTGGATTCCTGAACAATTGGGAAGTGGTCAGAAACAAGTGGACGCAACCTTTCCTGCACAACGGTATGGAAATGAGCCCTGCCAAGTTATTGGAAACAGTATAATCGGAATTGCACAATTTGTTATTCAATTTGTTGTCAAGTTGGTGAATGACACTTGAATCATTCTGGAGATGCAATTAGGAAATCTTATTAGAGGTTAGCTTATCCTCACGCAATATGTCTCCAATACAATAGAGCTTTGCGATGCCTAGATCTTGCGGGATCATAGAAAACCATCTACTACTGATATCGCCTTCCTCTAATATCACCTATCAAGTAAGACTATAAAAATCTCACGTTCAGAGATAACCTTGGTAGTGAGTTAGTGACTCTTGTGATTGTGAATAGTGAATAACTTCTTGAAAACTTTATCAAACCTAGTAGCCACCTGTTTTGTTTTTTATGCTATTTTAAGCTTATTATTGGCTTGTTTTAAAAACTTTATGCATAACACTTCATCCAGGCGAAGTTTCTGCTGGAAATGACTTGGTTCGCTTTTTGTTCTGTATAAAGTCGCAACTTATTGGATGTGTTTATGCATTCCAATGTTAACATAACAGCTCTATTTGTTGGGTATTAGCCATGTTTCCTATTATTTTGCTAGTTTTTTCTTCAGTGCTGAAATATGCTTGCATTTTGCTTCACTTTGGACTTGTTTCTTACACAAGTTTGTTCTGTCCTTACTTTCATCTCAGGATCACTTAGCTTTAATGATGGAACTTCTTGGAATGATGCCAAGGAAGGTAGTAATTTTTTAACTCATTTCTAAGCTCGTTCATTACAGCCATGGCTAACTTGAATATGAAATTATGATTCTCAGATTGCACTAGGGGGCCGTTATTCCCGTGATTTCTTTAATAGATATGGTGATCTGAGGCATATCCGGAGGTTGCGATTCTGGCCATTGAACAAGGTCCTCATGGAGAAATATGATTTCAGTGAGCAAGATGCAAATGACCTGACCGACTTTCTGGTTCCTATTCTTGACTTTGTTCCTGAGAAGCGGCCTACTGCTGGTCAGTGCCTTCTCCATCCATGGATGAATGCAGGTCCGCGCCTTTTGGAGCCATCTGTGCCTTCTAATCACAACCGAGCTGCCGATGCTGCTATTTCTGAGCAAAAGAGAAAGGATAAAGACGAGAGGGAGGCGTTGGAGGCAGGAATGGGAAATATTGCTATCAATTCAGATGCTAAACAATTCTTACCTTCCCCATCTAAGAAAGCCTTCCAAGGCAGCCACAGGTAGTTCATTACTTCAGCTAGAACTCTTTCTTTTGTGACAGTTTTTATGTACTCAGAATTCCCCTGCATTGTTTTTTTCTCATTCAATGATAGTACATGGAATTGTTTTCGGGGTAATTGGTTTAGCCGTGGAGTGGATTGGTTAATGGGGTGGCACATGTTTGATACGGAGCACATCTTCTGTCCCAAAATATGTACTACTCACTTTATGTATCTTTTCATTCTCATTGGTCGGAAAATATAAAATTAAAAAATCTTTAATTCATGTTTTATTTTATTTAGTTTTTACCAATGAAAAGTGGGTAGTAGAGTAGAACACACCTTGTGACATTAGATGTGGCTTATGTTTGACACAAGTAGCAAAGGTTCAACTTCAAATCTTCAATATAGCTCCTTATTTTAAAGAGTTAATTACGCTGACAAAAAAGTATGGTGATTTGTGTAATTTCACTAAAACTTATGAGTGTGAATGTAATTAAATCTATTTTAAACTAAGTTGGGTTCTAAATGTTCTCCCTACTGTGGGTACCATTCGAATATTTCTTGTGTCTTGTATTAAATGATATTCTATGATATTAAAACATTTAAGACATTTTCAAGTCAGTTTTAATTCATAGTCCTCGAGTTATGTTTCAAATTTATACTGTTACTTTATCTCATTTTATTTTAATAATAAGTATATCTACCCTCTTAGATCACATCATGTGGAAATCATTTACATTAGGTACCTTTTTTAATGTTAATATTAAGAAGATGGTTTTTAAAAAATCTTCATGAAATCGATATGAACAGGAGTAGAAATAAATAAGAACAAGATTTAAAGAGAATGAATAAGAAAAGTGAGAAAATGTATTCCATTTTATGGGGCAAAGTTTATGTAGATGAGTCCTATTTGTAGGATACAAGGTAAGTATAAAAGAGGGATAATGTAATGTATCATAAATGAAAGAAATCAAGTGAAGGAAAAATAGTACACTATTCATTCATATACTTCATATCCTATCTCATTAAAAACTTTGTTAGAAATATAATTTGTAGTAATTTCAATTCAACCAAGTAATATTATCAACACATACAAATTTCATATAAATGTAACACCCTAACTTCAAGTATTTAAAATTATAGTATCAGTCCTGGAATTCTCGATTGAGCGAGGTATTCTCGCCTGGGCGAGAAAAGCTCACCTGGGAGAGTGAAATCCTGGACTATACTGGAGGATTCTCGTCTGAGCGAGAGTTGTCTCGCCTGGGCGAGAAATGACATTTTGGGATTGTTAAGATTGTGAGATTCTCGCTTGAGCGAGAGGGTCAGATCTCAGTTTTTAAAAATGGGCGGGATTTTCTCGCTTGAGCGAGAATGAGCTCGCTTAAGCGAGAACCCGGCGCTGTTACATTAAATAGGGGACCCCAAACACATTTATGAGGGTTAACCTAGAGAGAAGTGAGAGAAGGGAGCATTTTCAAGAGCAAGAAGGCTTGTGAGTCATTTAGAAGCTTGAGAAGAGGTAGATCTCTTGATTTTAACTCTCTTCTTCCCTTTGAAACTTGTTTTTAGTATATTGGATCTCTTCTCAAAATGAGAGAAACCATGGAAACTCACCCTTTTGAGTTATGATTCGTTTTATGTTATTTTATCTTGTAAACTCTTGGTATAGAGTTAGCATTTCAAGAAAGGAGAGAGTTTGTGGGTTGATTCATAAAAACCCCAAAACCCTAAAGTGAAAATGGGATTAAGATGGAAAATGGGTAAAATTTTATAAGTAGAAGATGAATTTACTTTCTAATGTTGAAAATATGAGATGAATATGTATGTTTTAGATGTTGTAAACTTATGATGAAAGTAGTTTAGCAACATTGAAAATATGAGGAATATCTTATATGGTTAAATGATGCAATATAAGTTGTATGGTGGGAATGATGAAAGATCCTAGAGTTGGTGGCGGTGTCGGTGGAACTAGTGCAGTTACCAAGAACCCAACCCAACACTCACCAAGGTAAGGATAAGTCTTTGATTTGTGCAATTGAAATGGAAAATGTGTGTATTTTATGGTTGTGCAATGATTAATTGGTGAATCACGTATTTATTATAAACATATATGGGTATGTTTGTAATAAGGATTGCGTAGATTCACTGGATATGATTGATGGTGAAATCAATGAAAAAGAAATATATTTTTAGCCGACCATAAATGGTTAGCGACTTCGGCTCGAGTTATGTAGCAACACTTCGGCCCGAGTTTATGTGGCAACATTTCGGCCCGAGTTTATGTGGCATGTTTTCTTTGTAAAAGAGATGAGAAATCCCTTTTAGCTAACCCTAAGGGGTGTAGTGACTTTGGCTCAAGTAATGTAGCATGGAAAATGAATTTCAAAGTGATTTACTAACCCTTTCTAATATGAATTATCTTATAATGACGTTTATTGAATTGATGACTTACTCCTTTATGTGTTTGTGCTTTTGTCATTGATAATCCCATTGCAGATAAACAGGTGACATGAGGTGGTATCATTTTTGGAAGTTTTAGGAGTTTTATGTTTTGGTTTCACTTATTTGCACTATTTTGTACATGAGTGTTTATGAGATTAGTTGAAATATTTTGTAACTATGGATATATAACTTACATGATTTATTGTAACTCTGGATATTCGTAGCTATGAGTATTTTGGAAACCCATAGCTAGTTGTATGCGGTCGTTGCATGACATATTGAAACGAATTATGATTTTCTATCGAATAAGTATGCATGTCATTTTGAAATATGAAATGAGTAGGAATGGGAACGTGAGAGAATAAATATGGTTGTTGGAAATTGTCGGTAACATTTATGAGGAAATGAATGTATAATGAATAAGATAATAAGAAAATTTTCAATGGTAGAATTTCGATCCTTACAATAAACATATAAGACAATAAAAGTATTATTCAATAATTACAATAAACATGTAAATATCAAATGCTTTAATCCTTCTGGAAGTTCTCATGTTAATATTATTCTTGAGTAAACCATAATAAAAGCTATAAACATATTTTATATTTTCTAGGATCCGTAGTTCAAATTTATTAAAACCTCTCTGCAGGTTTGAATTATAGAGTCAAATTTCTTGCAATTTTCAATTTAATAGTGTAAATGTAGTTAACATTTTATACTTTATGTTTCATGCATCTTAAATATTTCACCTATATGATTAAACCATCTTAAATCAGTTAAGGATATTTATAATCTCAATTGTGTAAACACATTCATAACATTGATGGATTGGTTAATGGGGTGGAACATGTTCGACATGGAGCACATCTTCTGTCCCAAAATATGTACTACTCATTTTATGTATCTTTTCTTTCTCATTGATAAGAAAATATAAAGTTAAAATATATTTAATTCAAGTTTTACTTTTTTTTTAGTTTTTTACCAATGAAAAGTGGGTGGTACGAGTAGTACACACTTTGGGACATCAGATGTGGCCTATGTTTGACACAAGTAAACTTCAAATCTTCAATATAGCTCCTTATTTTAAACTAAGTTGGATTCTAAATGATATTCTATGATATTAAAGCATTAAAGACAATTTCAAGTCAGTTTTAATTCATAGTCCCCGAGTTCTTTTTCTAATCTACACTATTACTTTATCTTATTTTACTTTAATAATAAGAATATCTACCCTCTCAGATCACATCATGTGGAAGTCCTTTACATTAGGCACCTTTTTTAATGTTAATATTAAGATGGTTTTTAAAAAATCCTTATGAAATAGATATGAACATGAGTAGAAATAAATAAGAACAAGTAAGATTTAAAGAGAATAAATGAGAGAAGGGAGAAAATGTATTATGGGACAAAGTTTATGTCGATGAGTCCTATTTGTAGGATACAAGGTAGGTATTAGAGAGGGCTAATGCAATGTCTCATAAATGAAAGAAATCAAGTGAAGGAAAAATAGTACACTATTCTATCATATACTTCAAATCCTATCTCATTAAAAACTTTGTTAGAAATATAATTTGTAGCAATTTCAATTCAACCAAGTAATATTATCAACACATACAAATTTCATATAAACATATAAGACAATAAAAGTATTATTCAATAATTACAATAAACATGTTGATATCAAATGCTTTAATCCTTCTGGAAGTTCTCATGTTGATATTATTCACGAGTGAACCATAATAAAAGCTTTAAACATATTTTATATTTTCTAGGATCCGTAGTTCAGATTTATTAAAACCTCTCTGGAGGTTTGAATTATAGAGTCAAATTTCTTGCAATTTTCAATTTAATAGTGTACATGTTTACATTTTATACTTTATGTTTCATGCATCTTAAATATTTCACCTATATGATTAAACCATTTTAAATCAGTTAAGGATATTTATAATCTCAATTGTGTAAACACATTCATAACATTGATGGATTGGTTAATGGGGTGGAACATGTTCGACATGGAGCACATCTTGTTACACCCTAAATTTTAAGCCTTTAAAATTATAGTATCAGTCCTGAGACCCTCGCTTGAGCGAGAGAGAGACTCACCTAGGAGGGTGAAATACTGGGCTATACTGGAGGATCCTCGCTTGAGCGAGAGATTCTCGCCTGGGCGAGAGAGGCTCACCTGGGAGAGTGAAATCTTGGGGTATACTGGAAGATTCTTGCTTGAGCGAGAGTTGTCTCGCCTGGGCGAGAAATAGCATTTTGGGGCTGTTGACACTGTGAGATTCTCGCTTGAGCAAGAGGGTCAGATCTGAGTTTCTTAAAATGGGCGGGGTTTTCTCACTTAAGCGAGGATAAGCTCGCTTAAGCGAGAACCCGACGAGACAGCATTTAATGAGAAACCCCTAAACACAATCTTGGGTTTAGAAAAGAAGAAGAGTGAGAGAATAGAGCTTTTTCAAGGACAAAAAGCTTGGATACTCATCTAAGAGCTTGAGAAGAGGTAAAACTCTAGATTTTAACTCTCTTCTTCTCTTTAAAACCTATTTTGGGTATGTTGGATCTCTTCTCAAAAATAAAGGAAACCATGGAAACTCATCCTTTTGAGTGATGATTCATTTTATGTCATTCTTACCTTGTAAACTCTTGGTTTATAGATTGTATCTCAAGAATGGAAAGGGTTGTGGGTTGATTCATGAAAACCCCAAAACTCTAAAAGTGAAAATGTGGTAAAAGGAGAGAATGAGTAAAATGCTAGAGGTAGAAGATGAGTTTACCTCCAAATATTGGAATATGAGATGATTATGCATGTTTTAGATGGTTGAATACTTATGATGAATATTTTGTATGATTAAATGATGCAATATAAGTTGTTTATGCGATATTTGGAATAAATGACTAACATTGTGTTATGTGGTGGGATGAGGAAAGATCCTAAAGTTGGAGGCGGTGTCGGTGGAACTTGAGAAGTTGCCAAGAACCAAACCCAACACTCACCGAGGTAAGGATAAGTCTTTAATTGTGCATTTGGAATCGAAAATGTGTATTTTCTGATTATGCAATGATTGAGTTGTAAAGTACGCATTTAGTATAAACATATATGGGTGTGTTTATATTAAAGTAGGCGTAGATTTACGGAAAGGAAAGTATGTTGTACTTTCTGGTTATGCGATGATTGAGTTGTGAATCACGTATTAAATATAAACATATATGGGTGTGTTTATACTAATGTGGGTGTGGATTTACCGGAAATGATTTATGGTGAAATTAATGAAAAGGAAATATATTTTTAGCCAACCATGAATGGTTAGCGACTCTGGCTTGAGTATATAAGCAAAACTCTGGCTTGAGTATATAAGCAAAACTCTGGCTTGAGTATATAAGCAAAACTCTGGCTTGAGTATATAAGCAAAACTCTGACTTGAGTATATAAGCGTGTTTTATTTAAAAAGGGAAATGAGAATCTGCTTTTAGCTAACCCCGAGGGGTGTAGCGACTTTGGCTCAAGTTATGTAGCAAAGTAAAATGAATTTCAAAAATGGTTTACAAACCCAATTTCTAATGTGGATTATCTTATGATGATGTTTATTTGAATTAACGACTTACTCCTTTGTATGTTTGTGTACTTGTCATTGATAATCCTATTGTAGATAAACAGGTGACATGAGGGGGACTGATTTTCGGGGAGTCTTAGAGAGCTTTACATTTTGGATTTATTCACTTGCACTATTTTGTACTTGAGTGCATAGTTGATATTTTGAAATATGATGTAACTAACGATATAGATATAATTGTAAACTTGAGACTGTAACTCTGGATATGTGTAGCTATGGGTATTTTGAAAACCCATAGCTAGTTATATGCGGTGGTTACAAAGTTTAATTAATGCGAATTATGTTTTTCTGTCGAACGATTTTGTATGTTAATATTGAGATAGATTGCGAAGAGGGAAATAAGATTTGAAGTAAAGACATTAAATTGGTAATGTGAGATAGGAGAGATTGCATGTAATTGAACTAAATTGAGAAAAACTTTTCAATGGTAGAATTTCGGTCCTTACAATATGGTATCTGAGCATAGTTAATCCTGCGACCTAGGGTATGGTCTTACATGCTTCTTTGAAAACTTTATGTGTTGAGATTGTTCACTTGTGCAAATTGTTAAGTGGTTATGTGCACAGTTATTATACAAATTCGATTACTAACCAGTGAGTGAGTACAGGTACCCATGTCTGGAAGAGGAAGAGGAAGAGGGGCAAGTCAGAATGTCCCGAATGATTTACTGGCGCAAATGGTGGCGGCCTTGCAACAAGTCAATGAGAACTTGCACAATTTGAACCAGAACCCGTCGCCAAGTCCGAGTTCACACCCACTAGTTCCACCTGGGCCGACAGAATACCGAGGTCTGGACGGATTCTGCAGGAGAAAACCCAGTCAGTTCCAAGGCGGATTCGCTCCGGATGCGGCCATTGAATGGGTCCAAGGATTGGAAAGAATCTTCAGGGCCATGAGCTGTTCTGATGCTCAGAGAGTGGCCTATGCCACCTACATGATGGTAAAGGAGGCAGAGAATTGGTGGGAAATGACCTGGAGACAAATATAGATCGAAGGGCAAATCATCACGTGGGAAGCCTTCAAGAGTAAATTCCTCCAGAAGTACTTTCCTGCAAACCTGAAAAGGGAGAAGGAGAGGGAATTCCTGCAATTAGAGCAGGGGAACATGTCGAATGGGGGAATATTCGGCCAAATTTGAAGAGTTGATCCGGTATTGCCCTTAAGCTTTACTAGAGTTGGACGGGAGGTCCAAATGTGTGAAGTTTGAGATGGGGTTGCGGCCCGAGCTCCGAAATTTCTGATTTTCCTACACTAGTGAACAAGTGTAGGATGTTTGAGAATAATGTGCGGAGGAGGGACGCTGTTTCTAGAAAAGATAACCCTCCAAAACATTATGGCCCTCAACGGAACTTCTCACACGGCAAAGGAAAAGGGAAAGTGTTTCAAGAGGAACGGAAGCCTTACTCTCCTCCAACGGGTAGTCGAGGAAATACTTCACATGGGCTGAAGACTCATGGTAATGCCGGAGGGTCACGATTGAACTCTCCATCCGGGTGCGGCAAATGTTGCCGAACTCATATAGGTGACTCATGCCCTGGAACGATGCTTACCTGTTTCTACTGCAAGGAGGTTGGGCACACCAGGAGATATTGTCCTAAGCTAACACAGAGTGTAAATGTTGTGAGAGCTGAGCGACCTCGATCTACTGGCAGAGTATTCACCATGAGTGGTGCAGAGACATCTGGTGTTGATGGTCTGATCAAAGGTAATTGCATGGTGGCAGGTATTCCTCTTTTAGTGTTGTTTGATTCGGGAGCGACACACTCCTTTGTATCTAATGACTGCGTGGATAGACTGAATTTACAAACTGAGTCGTTGCCTTTCGACTTGGTCGTGTCCACCCCAACTGATGTGCCTGTGGTGGTATCGACAGTTGTGGCTCGATGTCCAGTAGTGGTAAACGGTAGAACTTTTACCATGGATTTGATCTGCTTACCACTAACCCAGTTGGATCTAATTTTGTGGATGGACTGGTTCTCGACGAATCATGTGATGTTAAATTGTGCTGATAAGACCGTGGTATTCAGGAATCTTGATGAGGTTTCTGATGAGGTCAATGACATGAAGCCATTGTCGGCGAAGGAAGTCAGGACTTCTTGTAAAGAGGGAAGAGCCGTGTTTATGTTGTTGGCATCCTTGGAGGGTAGTGAAAAACCAAAGTTGAGGATATTCCGATAGTTTGTGAGTTTCCTGAGGTATTTCCAGGCAAAATTCTGGAATTACTGGGAAGATGATCTGGCTCCTTGACCGAGGCTGGGTTTTGATGAAGACAAATGCACATCACCAAAAGAAAGAAGAAAAGCTATTGAAGATCAAAGACTTAAAGAACTTGAAGTATATTTTATTTTTATAAGATTCTTAGTCTTTTAGTAGCAAATATTTCAAACTCATAAGAAATCACAATGCCTTAAGAATAAAGATCTTAATCTAGGTTAATATAAGAGTTCCTAAGAAAAACCAAGTTATTTTTGAAAAGTTGGAAAAAGGCAAAAATAACTAGGGTAATCGATTACCCTGTAGTAGTAATCGATTACCACTTACTGTTGAAAGTTAAATCCAAAATTTAATTGCAGTAATCGATTACCAGGATAAGTAATCGATTACCATAACTCTCGGCATTTCTGGGAAATGAAATTTCAACTAGGGTAATCGATTACCCTATGGATGTAATCGATTACCACTAGCCGTTGAGCAACTTTGGATTTGAAATTTCAACTGAGGTAATCGATTACCTCATATTGGTAATCGATTACCACAAGCAAAAATTGACAGTATCAGTTGTTTTTCAACTGGTAATCGATTACCACAGATAAGTAATCGATTACCACGTACTGTTACTGCGAAAATCTGACTTTTAAATTGAACCATTGTGTTCCAACTTGGTTCAACTTTTCCAAAACGACTTATACCTTTTGAAAGTGATTCTAAACACATTTTGGAACTCTATATAAACCTTGTAGGATCTCATAATTACAAAATAACTTTTATACTAAAAAATCCAAGTTCTTGATACAAATTTCTTAGTTTTTATTCAAGAACACTTTGAAGTTTTTCAGAAAAACTTTCACATTCTTTGGAATTCTGAAAACTTCATAAGGCATTAAGATACATTGTGAGTTTGTCATTAAGCCATTTATTATCTTCATACTTGTACTCAAGTAATCACCATAGGGATTGGTGAGGCATTGTAAAACAAGGATAGTGGTGTACTATCTTGTTGAAGTGAGTGAGTGATACAACTTAGGGGGAGTCTAGGTGTGACTTTGCTTGTAAGTTAAACTTATTCAATAGTGGAAATCTCTTATGGTTTTTCAAGAGGACTGGACGTAGCCTTCAGTGGTAGAAGGTGAACCAGTATAATTTTCTGGTGTGATTTTTCTCATCCTTACACTTTTTGTTTTATGCACTTCTTCTTCTTCTACTAAACTTTCTTCCGCTACAACTCTGTTAATTTGCACATAAGTAGAAAAAGCTGAAAAGTTCCTAGTGATTTTTTTAAAACAACTAATTCACCCCCTCTCTTAGTTGGCCATCTATTCCTCCCAATTGGCATCAGAGCTAGTTTGGGTAAATTATTCCCTGATCCTATAAGATATGGCCTCTAGTAGATCAGTCCTAGGAGAAGGTTCCAACATCAACCGTCCTCCATGTTTTGACGGTGAAAACTATGACTTTTGGAAGATTAGAATGAAAATTTTCATTCAATCTCAAGACTTGGATATTTGGGATGCCATTGAAAATGGCCCCTTTATACCAAGTCATCTTGTCAATGAAGTTGTCACTATCAAACCAAGAACTGCTTGGGATAATGAGGACAAGAGGAAAGTCCAATTTGACCTTAAGGCTAAAAACATTCTTACCTCTGCCTTAGGCATGGACGAGTTCTTTAGAGTGTCCAATTGTCAAAATGCAAAAGAAATGTGGGACACATTAGAGACCACTCATGAGGGAACCGAGGAAGTGAAAAGGTCAAGATTGAATACTCTTTCCCAAGAGTATGAAATGTTTAGAATGAAACCTGGTGAGAAAATTCTAGACTTACAAAAGAGATTCACTCATCTTACCAATCACATGATAGCACTTGGGAAAATTCTTTCTGCAAGTGATCTTAATTTAAAAGTTCTAAGATCACTCACAAGGGCATGGCAGCCCAAAGTTACTGCCATCTCCGAAAAGAAAAGCCTTTCTAAAATGTCATTAGCTGCACTATTTGGCAAGTTACAAGAACATGAACTTGAACTTAGCCAACTAGAGCAACATGAGGAGAATGAGAAAAAGAGAAAAACAATTTCTCTAAACACTCAAGTAGAGTCTTTTGATAACAAAAACTTTAATGAAGATATGTCTGATGACATGAATCTTTTGGTCAAAAAGTTCAGCAAATTCTTGAGAAGAAATAAGGGTACAAGATCTAGTCTATCAAAGAAATTTGCAAAGAACAATGATGCTTCAACATCTAGTCAAAACTTTATTTGTTTTGAATGTGGTAAACCTGGCCACATTAAGGTGGACTGCCCTACACTACAAAAGAAGAACTCAATCAAAGGAAAGATGGACAAGAAATCTAAAAGAGCATATATTGCTTGGGAAGACAACGATGTAAGTTCTGATTCTGATTCAGACCATGAAGAACAAGCACATCTTTCTCTAATGGCCTCCCATCATTCCGATGACGAAAATGAGGTTTGTGATGCTGATTTAGATAATCCTTCATTTTTAGAATTACAAGATGCTTTCATAGAACTTCACAAAGAATCTTTGAGACTTTCTAAGTTATGTTCCAAACAAAAAATTATTATTAAAAGCTTAGAAAGTCAAAATTATTTCTTTAAAAAGGAAGTTGTTCATCTCAAGGATAAATTTAATAAGGAAAGCATTACTTGTTTAAATTGTGAAACTCTAAACACAAAGTTACATTCCTTAAACAAGGAATTAGAAGTGTTTAAAAAGAGCTCTCACAAATTAGACAATATTTTACACAATCAAAGGCATACCCATGATAAACGTGGTTTAGGTTATTCATATAGCCATAAAAGTAATGGTATGAAACAACCTTTGTTTGTTAAAGCTACTAGAAGCAATTTACATGATTACAAAGTTTCAAAATCTTGTGCTTCTATTTCTCAGCAAAGAATAAAACAACCTACATGTTTCTATTGCAATTGTATAGGACATACACCAACACATGCTTTATAAGAAAAGTTGGTATTCCAACTGGAAAATATATATGGGTTAAAAAGTGTTCTAACATTAAAGGACCCAATTTAAATTGGGTACCTAAAATTAAGGTTTAAATTTTTTTTGTAGGAATGCTTGAAAGCCGTAAATGAATTGTGGTATCTTGATAGCGGCTGCTCAAAGCACATGACGGGTGACAAAAGCAAATTCTCATTTCTAACTCCAAGAGACAAAGGATTTGTCACCTACGGAGATAACAATAGAGGTAAAATTCTTGGAGTTGGTAGAATAGGAAAACCACCACTCACTACTATTGATGGAGTCCTTTATGTTGAAGGACTCAAACACAATCTCTTAAGTATTAGTCAACTTTGTGATAAAGGTTTTAGTGTGGTTTTCAAATCTGATTCATGCATTATAGAAGATAAGTTAACACATGAAGCTAAACTTAGAGGAAATAGGATAAATAATATCTATATGATTTCCTTAGAAGATATTTCCTCTAAAGTTAAATGCTTAATAGTGAACAATAATGATGCATGGCTTTGGCATAGAAGATTTGCTCATATTCACATAAATCATTTAAATAAACTAGTCAAACATGAACTAGTTGTTGGTTTACCAAAAATGAAATTTATCAAAGATAGAAAATGTGATGCATGTGAAAAGAGCAAACTTAAGAAAGTTTCTTTCAAACCAAAACTTATAGTTTCTACTAGTAGACCATTACAATTAATTCATATGGATTTATTTTGTCCTACTAGTACTAAAAGTTTTGGAGGAAACTACTATGCCTTAGTAATAGTTGATGATTTTTCCAGATTTACATGGACACTATTTCTTGTTCACAAAAGTGAAGCTTTTCATGCATTTAGAAAGTATGCTAAGCAAGTCCAAAATGAGAAATATGTAAAAATCTCCTCTATTCGAAGTGATCATGGGGGAGAGTTTTAAAATGCTCTGTTTGAAGAATATTGTGATAAACATGGTATCTTACATAACTTTTCAGCACCAAGAACACCTCAACAAAATGGTGTTGCTGAAAGTAAAAATAGGATGTTACAAGAACTAGCAAGAACAATGCTAAATGAATCAAATTTGCCTAAATATTTTTGGGCTGATGCTGTTAACACTGCTAGTTTTGTTTCAAACAGAATTTTGATTAGACCTATCTTAAAGAAAACCCCATATGAGCTCTTCAAAGGGAGAAAGCCAAACATTGCATTTTTACACATTTTTGGTTGCAAGTGTTTTGTTTTAAACAATGGTAAAAACAAACTTGGTAAATTTGATGCTAAAGCTGATGAAGGAATTTTCACACTGGAATGCTCTCGCCCGGGTGCGGATTTCTCGCTCGGGCGAGAATCGGGCAGTAAATTCTAGCTCTCGCCCTCTCTAGCCTGGGCGAAAATTCTAGGTCGAGCTAGAATTTGACAGCTTTTCCAGATTTCACTTTCGCTCAAATGACCACTTCTTCGCTTGGGCGAGGTTCCTATACTTCTCAAACTTAAAACGTTGAGTCCCTCGCTTAGGCGAGACCTTCTCGTCCAAGAGAGAATGGTCAAGCATGCACCTCAACACCCTAAGTTTTCCAATCGATCTGAAAACAAAAATTGAGGTGTTACATCACTGTTAAGAACAAGTATCTATTGCCTCGGATCGATGACTTGATGGATCAGTTGAGAGGAGCGGTAGTGTTTTCAAAGATTGATCTTTGGTCTGGCTACCACCAACTTCGCATGAAGTCGGAAGATATTCCTAAGTCGTCGTTTAGAACCAGGTACGGACATTTTGAGTATTTGGTCATGCCTTTTGGGGTAACGAATGCTCCAGCAATATTTACCGACTACATGAATCGGATTTTTCATCCGTATTTAGATACCTTCGTAGTGGTATTCATTGATGACATTTTGATTTACTCCAAAAGCCGAGAGGGACATGCTGAGAACCTGCGGATTGTGCTAGAACTTCTTAGCAAGAATCGGTTGTATGCAAAGTTGTCAAAATGCGACTTCTGGTTGGAGTCAGTAAATTTTATTGGACATGTAATATCCAAGGAAGGAGTGGCAGTAGATCCTTCAAAGGTTGAAGAGGTTATGGAATGGGCAGTGCCCAAGTCAGTCACTAAGATCAGGAGCTTTCTGGGTTTGGCTGGGTATTATCGGAAATTCATAGAGAGATTTTCGAAGTTGGCTCTACCTTTGACCAAACTCACTAGGAAAGGGGAACCGTATGTGTGGACACTTCGATGTGAAGAAAGTTTCCAAGAGTTAAAACGAAGGTTAACTACGGCACCAGTTTTGGTCCTTCCTTGTACTGATCGGGACTTCAGTGTTTATTGTGATGCATCCTAGCAAGGTTTTGGTTGTGTGTTGATGCAAGAAGGGAAGGTTGTGGCCTATGCTTCTCGACAGTTGAGGACGCACGAGCAAAACTATCCTACCCACGATCTTGAGTTGGCTGTAGTGCTCTTTGCCTTAAAAATCTGGAGACACCATCTCTATGGCGTGAGATTTGAAGTGTACAGCGATCACAAGAGTTTG
This sequence comes from Lupinus albus, assembly GCA_009771035.1. Taxonomy (NCBI): domain Eukaryota; kingdom Viridiplantae; phylum Streptophyta; class Magnoliopsida; order Fabales; family Fabaceae; genus Lupinus; species Lupinus albus. The sequence goes on along the minus strand of CM020004.1, from coordinate 8,965,094 downwards.
AAGTACTTATTTGATCAAAAGGAATTGAACATGAGGCACAGGAGATGGATGGAATTCCTTAAGGATTACGATTTTGGGTTGCAGTACCACCCGGGGAAGGCCAATGTAGTGGCGGATGCACTGAGTCGAAAGTCGTTGCACATGTCGGCTTTGATGGTTAGAGAAGGGAAACTGATTGAAGAGTTCAGAGATATGAACTTGGAGGTTCAGATAAAGCCTCATAGTATGATTTTGGGAATGCTTAAAGTCACAAATGAGTTGTTTGAACAAATCCGGATAATGCAAGTTGAGGATAGTGAGCTAATGGATAAACGGGATCTGATGCTGAGTGGTAAGGATACCAATTTCACAACGGACCCTAGTAGAATGTTGCGTTACAAAGGGAGGGTGTGTGTGACTCGTAATGATAAATTACGGAGGTATATTTTAGAGGAGTCCCATAAGAGTAAACTGAGTTTTCACCCGGGAACCACGAAAATGTATCAAGATTTGAAAACACTTTTTTGGTGGTCTGGGTTGAAAAAGGATGTGGCCATGTATGTCTCGAGTTGTTTGGTATGTCAGAAGGCCAAGATTGAGCATCAGCGACCAGCGGGAGAATTACAATCCCTAGAAATTCCCGTTTGGAAGTGGGATAGTATCTCCATGGATTTTGTGTCTGGTTTTCCGAAGACTCAGAGAGGATATGATTCGATATGGGTGATCGTGGATCGGTTAACTAAATCTACTCACTTTCTGCCTATGAACATGAGGTACTCTTTGGAGAGATTGGCAGAACTGTATATCCGGGAAATTGTTCGCTTGCATGGAATACCGTCAAGCATCGTGTCGGATAGGGACCCCGTTTCACTTCAAACTTTTGGACTAGTTTGCAAACCACTTTGGGAACTAAGTTGAAGTTGAGTTCAGCTTATCATCCACAAACGGACGGTCAATCAGAAAGGAGAATACAGTCATTGGAGAACCTTTTGAGGGCATGTGTCTTAGAACAACCAGGTAGTTGGGATTGCATGTTGCCGTTGATCGAATTTACCTACAACAATAGCTTTCATTCGAGTATTGGGATGGCACCTTATGAGGCGTTGTATGGTAGGAAGTGCCGAACTCCAGTGAGTTGGTTTGAAACTAGGGAAAACTTGACATTGGGGCCCGAACTGGTTCAAGAGACGATGGATAAGATCAAGAAAATCTGGGAGAATATGAGAATCGCCCAGAGTCGGTAGAAAAGCTACTACGATAAGAGGCGGAAACCTCTTGAATTTAAGGAGGGAGATCATGTTTTCATGAGAGTAGTCCCAACTACCGGAATTGGTAGAGTGTTGAAATCTCGTAAGCTGACTCCGCGATTTATTGGGCCTTATCAAATAATGAAGAGGATTGGGCAGGTAGCGTATCGTATTGCCTTACCACCATTGTTGTCGAATCTCCACAATGTGTTTCATGTGTCTCAGTTGAGAAAATATGTTGGAGATCCATCTCATGTGGTTGAGTCGGACCAGATAGAGTTGAAGGATAACCTGACTTTTGCGACGTTGCCTGTGAGAATCATGGATACCAGTATCAAAAGGTTGAGGGGCAAAGAGATTCCTTTGGTGAAAGTGTTGTGGAGCCAAGTGGACGAAGGAGACGCTACTTGGGAAGTTGAGCAAGAAATGAGGGAGGATTACCCTCATTTGTTTGAATCAAGGTATGTTTAATTTTGGGGACGAAAATTCTTATAAGAGGGGGAGGATTGTAACACCCTAAATTTTAAGCCTTTAAAATTATAGTATCAGTCATGAGACCCTCGCTTGAGCGAGAGAGAGACTCACAAAGGATGGTGAAATACTGGGCTATACTGGAGGATCCTCGCTTGAGCGAGAGATTCTCGCCTGGGCGAGAGAGGCTCACCTGGGAGGGTGAAATCCTGGGGTATACTGGAAGATTCTCGCTTGAGCAAGAGTTGTCTCACCTGGGCTAGAAATAGCATTTTGGGGCTGTTGACACTGTGAGATTCTCGTTTGAGCGAGAATCTCTCGCTTGAGCGAGAGGGTCAGATCTGAGTCTTTTAAAATGGGCGGGGTTTTCTCGCTTGAGCGAGGATAAGCTCGCTTAAGCGAGAGGGTCAGATCTGAGTCTTTTAAAATGAATTTCAAAAATGGTTTACTAACCCAATTTCTAATATGGATTATCTTATGATGATGTTTATTTGAATTAACGACTTACTCCTTTGTATGTTTGTGTACATGTCATTGATAATCTTATTGCAGATAAACATGTGACATGAGAGGGACTCATTTTTGGGGAGTCTTAGAGAGCTTTACATTTTGGATTTATTCACTTGCACTATTTTCTACATGAGTGCATAGTTGATATTTTGAAATATGATGTAACTAACGATATAGATATAATTGCAAACTTGAGACTGTAACTCTGGATATGTGTAGCTATGAGTATTTTGGAAACCCATAGCTAGTTATATGCAGTGGTTACAAAGTTTAATTAATGCGAATTATGTTTTTCTGTCAAACGATTTTGTATGTTAATATTGAGATAGATTGCGAAGAGGGAAATAAGATTTGAAGTAAAGACATTAAATTGGTAATGTGAGATAGGAGAGATTGCATGTAATTGAATTAAATTGAGAAAAACTTTTCATGGGTAGAATTTCGGTCCTTACACATCTTCTGTCCCAAAATATGTACTACTCATTTTATGTATCTTTTCTTTCTCATTGATCAGAAAATATAAAGTTAAAATATATTTAATTCATGTTTTACTTTTTTTTTAGTTTTTGACCAATGAAAAGTGGGTGGTATGAGTAGTACACACTTTGGGACATCAGATGTGACCTATGTTTGACACAAGTAAACTTCAAATCTTCAATATAGATCCTTATTTTAAACTAAGTTGGATTCTAAATGATATTCTATGATATTAAAACATTAAAGACAATTTCAAGTCAGTTTTAATTCATAGTCCTCGAGTTCTGTTTCTAATCTACACTATTACTTTATCTTATTTTATTTTAATAATAAGAATATCTACCCTCCCAGATCACATCATGTGGAAGTCCTTTACATTAGGCACCTTTTTTAATGTTAATATTAAGATGGTTTTTAAAAAATCTTTATGAAATAGATATGAACATGAGTAGAAATAAATAAGAACAAGTAAGATTTAAAGAGAATAAATGAGAGAAGGGAGAAAATGTATTCCATTTTATGGGACAAAGTTTATGTCGATGAGTCCTATTTGTAGGATACAAGGTAGGTATTAGAGAGGGCTAATGCAATGTCTCATAAATGAAAGAAATCAAGTGAAGGAAAAATAGTACACTATTCTATCATATACTTCAAATCCTATCTCATTAAAAACTTTGTTAGAAATATAATTTGTAGCAATTTCAATTCAACCAAGTAATATTATCAACACATACAAATTTCATATAAACATATAAGACAATAAAAGTATTATTCAATAATTACAATAAACATGTTGATATCAAATGCTTTAATCCTTCTGGAAGTTCTCATGTTGATATTATTCACGAGTGAACCATAATAAAAGCTTTAAACATATTTTATATTTTCTAGGATCCGTAGTTCAGATTTATTAAAACCTCTCTGGAGGTTTGAATTATAGAGTCAAATTTCTTGCAATTTTCAATTTAATAGTGTACATGTTTACATTTTATACTTTATGTTTCATGCATCTTAAATATTTCACCTATATGATTAAACCATCTTAAATCAGTTAAGGATATTTATAGCCATTAAATCCACTACACAAGTTAACCGATTAAATGCAATAAAGAGAGAGAGAGAAAAAAATCCTGCAACACGAATTTTTATCCTGGTTCGTTTGCTTGTCCACCGCAAACTACATCCAGGCCTCCCGACTGATTTGGGAGATTTTCTTCACTATAATCGAATCAATGTTATTACATACACATCATCCAATTACAACACTTAGACAATACAAGATAATAAAGACTCTTATTCTATGGTTTGACTCCCTTCCTACCGACAAAGAAAACCTTTCTTTCGGCGTAGCCCCAGCCAAGAACCTCTGTTCTTTCCTTATCTCTAAGTCTAAACACAATGAAGATACACTCAATCTCTTCGGCGATACGACACCTCGAGATTCCCAATGTTACAACAATTTCTCAATCAAAAAGAAAATAGAGTAAACTTAAGCTATTACAAAGCTTATATCTAACAAGAAAACACTTTACTCTAATCACCTAATACAAACTCATGCAATATGAAGATGTATTAGTTTGAAAACAGAATGCATAGAATGTAAAAATCTAATCAAGAAGCATCAATAATATGCATGAACATGTGATATGAAAAGATGAGAAATATATCATGTAATGCACTCAATCCTAAAGCATAGAATTCTCTCTTTTCTAAACTCACAAATGCATTAACAATTAGATGCAACAATTATCACGAAAAATGCTCTATCTTTCTAAAAATGCAACATGCAACTTCTTAGATTAATTCTGAAAAACGCAGTTTATAAAGAATTAATTCTGAAACCCAGTTAATCGATTAACGAATGCCTTAATCGGTTAAACTGTTCAAACAGTTAGATTAATCGATTAACCTATGCCTTAATCGATTAATAGCATATTTTCATGTGTAAAAAAACTCAAAAACGTTATGCACTTAATTTATACATGTTTAACACTTAGTTTATGCCTAGAATGCACATATACATGTATTTATGTAATGCATGAACATATTATGAATGACATATCTCAAGATGAAAATGATTTAAACGATTTATGCATATGAGACATGTATTAGGTGACTTAAGCCTTAGACTCAACTTAAACTAATCTCTAGTCTAAGCTTAGTACCAATCAGAAGACTTAAACACGTTGATTTGTTGATGATCTTCAAGCTCTTATTCGCACAAGTTGCACAAGTTGTCCTCATCAAAACCATGACATATAAAGAGAGCTTTCCAAAGTGTTCCTCTTGACATGCACACTTTCATGGGTTTCCCAGAGTTATAACGTCCATAATTACATATCTCCAGTATTATCCTAATCAGATATACATTCATCCCAAAATATTATCTAATCGACTACAATGTCAAAGTAACGATAAAGACATTCAAGTTAATAAACACATAAGATTCCTAAGTGAGCTTCCTCCTCAAATCCTTCGTTTACCTACAATGGGATTATCATAAACAACATACAAAACAAGGGAGTAAGTCATTAGTTCAAAAACTAACATCACATGATAATCCACATCTCAAATACGATTAGCTTTAATATAATTTATAACCACAAATACGTAATCGTAAACATTCATATCTTCTTCCTTTAATTTCCACGTTACTCATATTCATCTTATAGTATATATATCCCATAATATATATTCTATAGCATGCATATTACGTTCTTTCGAAGCATCGTCCTTCTCATTATTCATATTCACCCTATAGAACATATATCCCATAATATATATCCTATAGCATGTATATTACTTTCATTCTTAACATCTTCCTTTTCATCATTCATATTCACCCTATAGTATATATATCCCATAATATATATCCTATAGCATGCATATTACTTTCATTCTGACATTCTCATTTCTCATCATTCATATTCACCCTATAGTATATATATATATATCCCATAATATATATCCTATAGCATGCATATTACTTTTATTCTTCACATCCTCATTGTCATCATACATATTCATCCTATAGTATATATATCCCATAATATATATCCTATAGCATGCATATTACTTTTATCCTTCAGATCCTCATTTTCATCATACATATTCATCCTATAGTATATATATCCTATAGCATGCATATTACTTTTATCCTTCATATCCTCATTCTCATCCTTCATTATTCACCCTTAATCGTATTCATCGAGTTCATTTCCCATACCACATCGGGCAGGTCGAGTTTATTTCCCACATACCACATCGGGCAGGTCGAGTTATCCCCCATACCACATCGGGCAGGTCGAGTTATCCCCCATACCACATCGGGCAGGTCAAGTTTATCCCCATACCACATCGGGCAGGTCGAGTTATTCCCCATACCACATCGGGCAGGTCGAGTTATTCCTCATACCACATCGGGCAGGTTGAGTTATTCCCCATACCAAATCGGGCAGGTCGAAATATTTCCCATACCACATCGGGCAGGTCGAGTTATTCCCCATACCACATCAGGCAGGTCGAGTTATTATTCATTCTACATAACACCCAACCTCTCCGGTTAGGACATCAACAATAGGCCACTACCATTTCGGGTAGGGTAACAACAATAAACCACTCCCACCTCGGGTAGAGTAACAACAATAATCCACTACCACTTCGGGTAGGATAACAACAGTATTCTTACAAATACATTACCTCTTTCACATACCTCATTCACATCAGCTTGTATGATTTAGAGACACTTATCCCTTACCTTGGTGAGTGTTGGGGATCGGTTCTGAGTAACTTTAAAAGTCTCCTCCGCGATTTCCTCCAACCTTAGGATCTTTCCTCATTTCCACCAATAACAACAATGTCAGTCATTTATTCAAAATAACACATAAACAACTCGTATTTCATCATCAAACATATAAGGGATTCACATATTTTCAAGTTTTCCAAAACTACTTCAACACAAGTTTCCAAACATCTAAACATACATGTTCAACTCATATATCAACATCAAAGCACAAACTCATCATCCACATCTAACATTTCATCCATTTCTCTTTTTACTCATATTCTCATTTTGGGGGTTTTTGGGGTTTTCATGAATAACCCACAAAACCTTTCCATTCATCAAATACCACCTCTAAACCAAGAGTTTACAAGAGAAAAACAACATAAAACGGACCATAACTCTAAAGGATGAGTTTCCATGGTTTCTCATATTTTGAAAAGAGATCCAACATACCCAAAACAAGTTAGAGAGGAATAAGAAGAGTTAGGAACAAGATGTTTACCTCTTCTCAAGCTCTACGAGGATTCCTAAGGCTTTTTGCTCTTGAAAAGCTTTCCTCTTTCTCTTCTCTTCAAAGTTCTGACCCTAAAATGTGTTTTGGGTTTCTATTTTAAGGAGGAGTCATCGGGTTCTCGCTCAAGCGAGCCCATTCTCGCTCAGGCGAGAAAATCCCGCCTTTTTAAAATTTCAGATCTGACGTTCTCGCTCAAGCGAGAATCTCACAGTCTCAATAGGCTTCCTCTTGGTCAAGCGACCCATTCCTCGCTTGGGCGAGGTCCTCTCGCTCAAGCGAGAATCTGGCAGTAAGCCCCATTCCTTAGGATTGTTACCTAATTTCAAGGAGGATAAATTTGGGGTGTTACAACATGGAGAACATCTTCTGTCCCAAAATATGTACTACTCACTTTATGTATCTTTTCTTTCTCATTGATCAGAAAATATAAAGTTAAATATATTTAATTCATGTTTTACTTTTTTTTAGTTTTGACCAATGAAAAGTGGGTGGTACGAGTAGTACACACTTTGGGACATCAAATGTGGCTTATGTTTGACACAAGTAAAATTCAAATCTTCAATATAGCTCCTTATTTTAAACTAAGTTGGATTCTAAATGATATTCTATGATATTAAAACATTAAAGACAATTTCAAGTCAGTTTTAATTCATAGTCCCCGAGTTCTGTTTCTAATCTACACTTTTACTTTATCTCATTTTATTTTAATAATAAGAATATCTACCCTCTCAGATCACATCATGTGGAAGTCCTTTACATTAGGCACCTTTTTTAATGTTAATATTAAGATGGTTTTAGAAAATCTTTATGAAATAGATATGAACATGAGTAGAAATAAATAAGAACAAATAAGATTTAAAGAGAATAAATGAGAGAAGGGAGAAAATGTATTCCATTTTATGGGACAAAGTTTATGTCGATGAGTCCTATTTGTAGGATACAAGGTAGGTACTAGAGAGGACTAATGCAATGTCTCATAAATGAAAGAAATCAAGTAAAGGAAAAATAGTACACTATTCTTTCATATACTTCAAATCCTATCTCATTAAAAACTTTGTTAGAAATATAATTTGTAGCAATTTCAATTCAACCAAGTAATATTTGTTAGGTATTAGTGATTACAATACACCTAGAAGGGGGGGGGGGTTGAATAGGTGTAGCGGTTAGAGTGTCCGCTTTTCGAAAACAACACTTAATGCTGAAAAACACCTTGATTAATCGATTAACAGAACAGGATAATCGATTAACACTTTCAACACAGTCCACTTAATCGATTAACAGATTAAAGTAATCGATTAACACACCACACTTAATCGATTAAACCAAGACAGAAAGCAAATGCAAGTACAGTTTCTTGCTCGACAATTAATTGATAATGAAACGATTATACCAGGCTTACAGAATATTATCAGAGTACAAGTAAAACAGTATAGACACTAATTATCAATTAAATCTACTTGACAAAATAATCGATCAAATGCAATAAAGAGATAGAGATAGAAAAAGTCCTGCAACAAGAATTTTATCCTGGTTCGTTTGCTTGTCCACCGCAAACTACATCCAGGCCTCCCGGCTGATTTGGGAGATTTTTCTTCACTATAATTGAATGAATGTTAATTACATACACACTATCCAATTACAACAATTAGACACTTACAAGATAAAAAGAAACCTATTCTATGGTTTGACTCCCTTCCTACCGACAAAGAAAACCTTTCTTTCGGCGTAGCCCCAGCCAAGAACCTTGTTCTTTACTTATCCCTAAGTCTAACACTCAGTGAAGACACACTCAATCTCTTGGTGATATGACACCTTGAGATTCCCACAATTACAACACTTTTTCAAACAAAACAATACAGAGTAAATTTAAGCTATAACAAGACTTATATCTAACAAGATAAGGCTTTACTCTAATCACCTAATACAAGGTCATGCAGTATGAAAAATGTATTAGTGAAAAACAGAATGCATAATGTGTAAACATCTAATCAAGAATCATGTAAAAATGCAAGAACATGTGACAAGAAAAGATGAGAAATGTATCATGAAAAGCACTCAATCCTAAAGCATAGAATTCTCTCTTTTCTAAGCTCACAAATGCATTTACAACTAGATGCAACAATTAACACGAAAATATGCTCTAACTCTCTAAAAATTTAACATGCAACTTATGAGATCAATTCTGAAAATGCAGTTTATAAAGAATTGAAATAAAAGCCCAGTTAATCGATTAACGACAGCTTTAATCGATTAAGCTTCACAAAAATGTTAGATTAATCGATTGACATTTGTTGTAATCGATTACACTGTGCAAACAGTTAGATTAATCGATTAAGCCAAGTGGTAATCGATTAACAGCACTGTTTCATGTGTAAAAAATTCAAATATGTTATGCACTTAAATTCATACATGTTTAATACTTAGATTATGCCTAGAATGCACATATACATGTATTTATATGATGCATGAACATATTATGAATGACATATCTCAAGATGAAAAAGATTTAAAAGATTTATGCAATTGAGATATGTATTAGGTGACTTAAGCCTTGGACTCAACCTAAACTAATCTAGTCTAAGCAAGATACCAATCGGAAGGCTTAAGCATGTTGATTTGTTGATGATCTTCAAGCTCATGTTAGCACAAGTTGTCCTCATCAAAACCAAGTCATATAAGGAGAGCTTTCCAAAGTGTTCCTCTTGACATGCACACTTTCAATCTCCCCCTTTTTGATGATGACAAACTCCACATCAAATGTAAATAGCTTGAAGATTGTGTTGGCAAGGTTGATATGATGCGCAAATATCGGAAGCTGTTATTACGATCAACCTGCACAATCAAAAGACAACAAAACAACCTTTCTCCCCCTTTTGACATTATCAAAAAGATAACCCAGGTCAAAATAGAGGCAGAGATATGAGTAATGCATAAAACACAGTTAATGAGTTAATATTGGGATATAACAATCAACCTGTTTTACATTAAAGAGGATTAAACAAGTGCGCAAGTTTATACAACAGAAATAACCAAACAAGTAAAGTGAACAGCATACGAGATGAACCATATCAAGGCAGAAAATCTCATACGATCAAGAACCATACACATAAACATAGTAGGCTATTCGACATAATTATAAAAATAGCATAAAGAGTAACAATGTTTAGCAACCAGATAAACCAGAAAATGTCAATTAACAACATAAAGAGGCACGCAACAGAAATACTCGAATCCATAACAGTATCTAAATCCAAAGAGTGCCAAAAAGAAGAAGTAAACCTAAGGTAAGATATCCTAGGCCTAAAGTCTTCTAAACTAAGGTTGAGGTGGAGGATGAGGATCGTCAGTGTGATCAGCAGAAGTGACAATGTTCTGATCTCCCCTGATAAGCATAGATAGCTTTTGAAATTCTGAACAAAACAAGGCATTCTGAGCTTCAGCAGTAGATTGAATCAGACTCCTCAACTCCCGAAATTGGTTATCCGAATACGCAGTTTGTCGCTCCTCATACTGTTCCATACCAGCAAAGTATGAGTCTTTTAGTCCTTGGAAGTGAAGATCCATACGGTTGTTAAGCCGTTGCTCCATAGCTTCCAACTGATCGAATCCAAAAGCAGAGTTCTGAGGTGCTGATCCAGAAGGCTCCCCCTGAGCTGTAGCATGCTGATTATCTGTGCCATCCTGATTATCATCATCAGATAAAACCAGACCAAAAGTGGTGTAGTCCTCTTGGTATTGCCAAGTACTACCATACTTGTATATACCCATCTTATGTATGAGGCTTTCACCAACCAGATGATCCTTGTCGGTATATTCAACAATGATAGTATCGGAAACGTCAATGCGCAAATAGTCAACGATGCGTGATATGAAGATACTGTAGGGAAGCAGCTTCGACTGAGATAAAGATACACTGTTCATAATTTTCAAGATCTCCTCAGGCCAATTAATCATCACATTATTCTTCACCGCATACATGAAACGTAAATCATTCACAGTAGGCTGTGCATGATTTGTGTTCCTCTGTACTAGGATGTAAGCAATAATGTAGTGTAGCAGCCTGTTCTCAACAGAAAGTGACCCAGCTTTGGTCAGTTGACCCTGAATGTATAAATGAGGGCCTCTTAGAAAAGACTTGTAGACTTCTGTAGGATCAAAATTTTCCTTTACCCAGGAACAATCTCCTATACTATATCCAGAAGACGATAAACCACCGACATTCATGAAAATTTCATCGTTGAGTTCAAACAAATTTCCAGAAATCATTGACCAATATTTTCCATCCTTATATCTAAAGTTAGCATAGAATTCCCTAACGAGAGCAGGGTAGACTTGTCCCTTTAATTCCATGAACTGAATAGTTCCCTGAGCTTCCATGTCATGCGGGAAGCTAAAGTTCTGTTCCGATAACCAAGTTAAGTCAACATACCGTATATATGTAGGTTTCCGACCTTGGAATTTCGCCATACGAGTCTCTTGCAGAATGAGTGAATAGTAGGGGTCACCACGGTCCCGAGCAGAAGGCGAACCGACCTCTCGTCTTCGTACACGAGTGGCTGATGTTTTGACCCTTTTAGGACGACTTTGCTCCATAATGTGGCAGAAACCGAAATGGCAGTGAGAGGTCAAATATGAGTGTAGGCAAACCTAACCTAGGTTATGTTTAGTGGAACCTTGGAAATGGGATATGATGAGGATGCGAAGAGATGATTCCTTGATGGTTTTAAGAGGGTTAGGAATAGGTGTTTCTACTTTTGATGCACTTTGGATTAGTTGTGTTATAGATTTAGTATCTCAAAGCAGAAAGGAGAAAGAGAGAAAACCAGAAAAAAAGTGTGAAACCGAGCTACTGTTTGCCTTTATAAAACTGGTTTTAATCGATTAACGGGCAGGGTTAATCGATTAATCAGTGTGAAATTTCGAATTTTTGAAAGAACTGATGCCCAGGTAATCGATTAAGTGAAAATGTAATCGATTACTTATAGTATAATTTCGAATTTTCAAACAACTGATGCCCAGGTAATCGATTAATTAACTATTTAATCGATTAATGCATAGAAAAAAAAATTTTAGGCAGTAAAATGGTTTCAACTTCTTAAGGCTTTGGCATGCAATGTGACAGATTTATTTAAACATCCAGAATCACAAAAAAATAATAATAATCAAGAGACACAAATATCGAACAACTAAAGAAACAAAGACATAGAGAAACTAGACGATAATGTAAACACCTAAACAATTTTAATCAAGATATTGTTCATCGAGAATTCCAAGTTCTCTCCTTAGAACAAAGAAAGTATCCCTGGGAAGGGGCTTGGTGAAAATATCAGCTAATTGTTTAGAAGTTTCAACAAATTCAAGAACGCAATCACCTTTTTGTACATGATCACGCAGAAAATGATGTCTAATTTCTATATGCTTAGTTCTAGAATGCAAGACGGGATTCTTGGAAAGGTTTATAGCACTTGTGTTATCGCATTTAATAGGGATCTTTTCAATATTAAGACCATAGTCCTTGAGTTGCTGCTTCATCCAGAGGATTTGAGCGCAACACACACCAGCGGCAATGTATTCCGCTTCGGCGGTGGACAGAGCAACACAAGCTTGCTTTTTGTTGTGCCATGCTACTAATGAACTCCCCAACAAGTGACAAGTACCACTAGTGCTTTTCCGATCCAATTTACATCCGGCGAAATCGGAATCGGAATAACCTACCAAGGATAATGAGGCATCCCGAGGATACCATAATCCCATGTTAGTTGTTCCTTTTAAGTATCTCATGATTCTTTTAACAGTTGTAAGATGTGATTCTTTAGGAGATGACTGAAATCTAGCACACATGCATACACTAAACATGATATCAGGCCTACTTGCAGTTAAGTAAAGTAAAGACCCAATAATTCCTCGATACTTTGTTACCTCTATAGTTTTTCCTTTTTCGTCCTTATCTAGGTAGCAAGCAGATGCCATAGGAGTGGAAGCTTCCTTACAATTGTTCATCTCAAATTTCTTGAGCAGCTCTTTGCAATACTTTGTCTGATGGATGAAAATACCACTTTCTAGTTGCTTTATCTGAAGTCCTAGAAAGAACGTAAGTTCTCCCATCATAGACATTTCGAACTCCCCCTGCATCATCTCAGAAAAATCCTTACACAAAATATCATTAGTAGATCCAAAAATTATGTCATCTACATATATTTGCACAAGTAATACAGAGTTTTCTGATTTACGAATAAAAAGCGTTGTGTCAACCAAGCCTCTTTCGAACCCTTTTTCTAAAAGAAAGGTACTAAGTCTATCATACCAAGCTCTAGGAGCTTGTTTGAGACCATAGAGTGCCTTTTTAAGTTTATAAACATGGTTCGGATATTTAAAATTTTCAAAACCAGGCGGTTGGTAAACATAAACTTCTTCTTGAATATAGCCATTCAAGAAGGCGCTTTTTACGTCCATCTGAAATAATTTGAAGTTCATAATTGATGCAAAGGAAAGTAGCATCCTGATGGCCTCTAATCTGGCTACAGGAGCATAGGTTTCGTCATAATCGATACCTTCCTCCTGGTTGTAGCCTTGGGCCACCAAGCGTGCTTTATTTCGAATGATCAAGCCTGATTCATCAAGCTTGTTTCTGAAGACCCATCGAGTACCAATCACAGGATGATCTTTAGGTTTAGGGACCAAGTCCCAAACATTATTACGTTCGAACTGGTTTAGCTCTTCTTGCATAGCTATACCCCAGTGTACATCCTCAATGGCCTCATCAATGGTCTTAGGCTCAATTTGAGAAACAAAAGCTACGAAATTACAGAAGTTTCGTAAGGAACTACGGGTTACCACTCCCGTAGATATGTCACCTATTACTTTATCGATTGGGTGAGCTTTCTTGGTTTTCCACACAATTGGCATATCTGAATGCTCCTGAGATTTGTTTTGACGTTCTTCATCGGTTGCTTCTACATTATCCATGTTCTTTGAGTATGCTTCTTCCAAAGCACCTGCAACATCATCAGAAACAGCCTTTCTCTTCTCTTTTGGAGAAGATTCATCAAACTGTACATGGATAGACTCTTCAACTTGCATAGAATACTTATTAAAGATTCTGAACGCTTTGCTATGAATCGAGTATCCCAAAAATATTCCCTCATCGGCTTTTGAATCAAATTTTCCTAAAGCCCGCTTTCCATTATTTAATATAAAACATTTGCAACCGAAAGCGTGAAGATGGGATATGTTTGGTTTACGGCCTTTTAATAGTTCATAAGGAGTTTTATTCAAATTAGGCCTTAACAATACTCGATTTATAACATAGCATGCAGTATGAACTGCATCTGCCCAGAAATATTTAGGGGTATTACTTTCATTAAGCATGGTTCTCGCTAATTCTTCTAACACACGATTTTTCCTTTCAACAACTCCATTTTGTTGTGGAGTGCGAGGAGCAGAGAACTGATGCATAATGCCGTGCTTATCACAGAATTTGTCGAACTGAAAGTTCTCAAATTCTCCCCCTTGATCACTTCGTATATATACTATTTTCAGGTTAAGTTGGTTTTGGATTTGCTTGGCAAGATTTTTAAAAGAGTTGAAAGCGTCGCTTTTAGCAGATAAAAATAATGTCCATGTAAAACGAGAGAAATCATCAACAATAACTAAAGCATAGTAGCTACCACCAAAACTCATGATTTGTGATGGTCCAAACAAATCCATATGGAGTAACTCCAAAGGTCTTGAAGTGGATATCACATTTTTGTTTTTAAAAGAATTTTTGGTTTGTTTACACTTTTGACAAGTGTCACAAATCTCTTTAGTTTTGAAATTTAGTTTTGGTAGCCCTTCAACTAGTTGGTTTGATGACAATTTATCTAGATGTTTTATATGGATGTGTGCAACGCGTCTGTGCCAGAGCCAGATGTCATCTTCTTTAGAAATGAAACATTTTGAAAATAATGTGGTGACATCATCCAAGTTAACCATGTAAATATTATTTATACGATGACCAACAAATTTAACATTATTAGATAAAATGTCACGAATGATGCAACAGTCAGAATCAAAAGATACTCGATTACCTTTGTCACAGAGTTGACTTATACTTAGAAGATTATGTTCTAGTCCTTCAACATACAGAACATTTTCAATTTGAGTATGAGATGAGTTACCAACTGTTCCGGTACCAAGTATCTTTCCCTTATTGTTGTCTCCGTACGTGACGTATCCTTTTCCTTTAAGTGATAGATCCAGGAAATTTGATCTGTCACCTGTCATATGTCTCGAACATCCACTGTCTAAGTACCATTTTTGTCCTTGTGTTCGAAGACATACCTGCAAAATAGATCACCTGCTTTTCTCAGGTACCCAAATTATGTTGGGTCCTTTTCTGTTAGTGATTAGGGAATTATCTCCCTTCTTTATCCATACATAAGCCCCGCTAGGTATACCATATTTTCTAATGTAACAAGAGTAAGAGGTATGACCATACGTATTACAATAAAAGCAAGTAGGAGAGCGCCTACGATTTTTATCCTTAGTATTAACTACAGGTTTTCTATATGGTCTCTTGTTTTTAGCAGAGAGAGTATAACCTAGACCAGTACGATCACCAACATTTCTTGTTTGACTGAGCAGAGTGTCTAATTGCTGTTTACTGTTTGTGAGACGTTCGAGTTTTTCTTTTAGTTTAAGATTGTCTTCTTGCAAAATCTCGTAAGTCTCACATACAGGCTTTAGACATAAATTATCAGCAGAGCAGTCACATGTGTTACAAGAATAGATGAGATCTAAGGTTTCATTTTCTAATTTTAATTCATCTAATTCTTTTTGTAATTGGCTTAGTTTCTTTTCATTTCTAAGGATTTCCCTTTTCTGATCAACATTAACTCTAGCCAATTTCTTTAATTCCTCATGTAACTCAACATAAGCATTATATAAAACTTCATAAGAGGGTAAGTCATCCGAAGTGGATGAGGTGTCGGAATATACCTCATCATTATCCTCGTGTGAGTCTGAGTTGCCATTGTTGTCAGATCTGACCATCAGACACAGCTTCGCTGACTCCTCCTCACTAGAAGTGCTTGATGTTGTTTCCTCCTCAGGTACATCCCATACAATGTAAGCTTTCTTGGATTTGAATTCCCTGGGAGTGTTCTTCTCTGAATCAACCTTTTTCAGATAGGTAGGACATTGAAATCTCATATGTCCGGCTTTTCCACACTCATGGCAAGTGAAGCGATCTTTGTTGTTCTTGCCTTTGTTGGTTGACTCTTTCGCTTCTTTCTTCTGAAACTTCTTGAATCCTCCTTTTCTTTTGATGAATTTGCTAAATTTGCGAACAAGGAGATTCATAGTTTCATCATCTAGATCGGAGTCAGATTCATCATCATCTTTATCTTCTTTTGATTTGGAGGTCGTGGCCTTTAATGTGATGTTTTTCTTTTTCCGATCTGAATCTTCGTGCATAGTCAAGCGCCCCAATTCCATTTCGTGCTCTTGAAGTTTTCCAAATAGAGTAGCTAGAGGCATAGAGTCCAAATCTTTGGATTCAACAATTGCAGTTACTTTTGGTTGCCATTTCCTGTCAAGACAACGCAAAACTTTATTAGTTAGTTCACCTCTGGCAAAAGATTTATCTAGAGCAACTAAATGATTAATAATATGAGTAAATCGCTTTTGCATATCACAAATTGATTCACTAGGTAACATGCGAAATAACTCATACTCATGGGTAAGCGCATTTAATCTAGCGCGCTTGACTTCGCTAGTGCCTTCATGAGTCACTTGTAAAGTGTCCCACATTTCTTTTGCATTTTGGCACTGCGAAACTCTAAAGAACTCATCATAGGATAGGGCCGATGTGATGATATTTTTGGCGCGTAGATTATGCTGCACCTTTTTGCGCTCATCATCGGTCCATAGACTTTTAGGCTTGTCTTTAGGTTCATTGTCCACAAGATGTTGTGGAACGAAAGGGCCGTTGACTACGGATTCCCAAATATCCGAGTCTATGGCTTCAATAAAAATTTGCATGCGGACTTTCCAGTAGGCATACCCTTCACCACTGAATATAGGTGGTCGATTAATGGATGAACCATCACCACCAAATGGGTTTGACGAACCCATTCGTTTTTCCCTAAGGATCACGAATACGCGGTTGAGCTAGCACTTCGCACTAGCTCTGATACCACTTGTTAGGTATCAGTGATTACAATACACCTAGAATGGGGGGGTTGAATAGGTGTAGCGGTTAGAGTGTCCGCTTTTCGAAAACAACACTTAATGCTGAAAAACACCTTGATTAATCGATTAACAGAACAGGATAATCGATTAACACTTTCAACACAGTCCACTTAATCGATTAACAGATTAAAGTAATCGATTAACACACCACACTTAATCGATTAAACCAAGACAGAAAGCAAATGCAAGTACAGTTTCTTGCTCGACAATTAATTGATAATGAAACGATTATACCAGGCTTACAGAATATTATCAGAGTACAAGTAAAACAGTATAGACACTAATTATCAATTAAATCTACTTGACAAAATAATCGATCAAATGCAATAAAGAGATAGAGATAGAAAAAGTCCTGCAACAAGAATTTTATCCTGGTTCGTTTGCTTGTCCACCGCAAACTACATCCAGGCCTCCCGGCTGATTTGGGAGATTTTTCTTCACTATAATTGAATGAATGTTAATTACATACACACTATCCAATTACAACAATTAGACACTTACAAGATAAAAAGAAACCTATTCTATGGTTTGACTCCCTTCCTACCGACAAAGAAAACCTTTCTTTCGGCGTAGCCCCAGCCAAGAACCTTGTTCTTTACTTATCCCTAAGTCTAACACTCAGTGAAGACACACTCAATCTCTTGGTGATATGACACCTTGAGATTCCCACAATTACAACACTTTTTCAAACAAAACAATACATAGTAAATTTAAGCTATAACAAGACTTATATCTAACAAGATAAGGCTTTACTCTAATCACCTAATACAAGCTCATGCAGTATGAAAAATGTATTAGTGAAAAACAGAATGCATAATGTGTAAACATCTAATCAAGAATCATGTAAAAATGCAAGAACATGTGACAAGAAAAGATGAGAAATGTATCATGAAAAGCACTCAATCCTAAAGCATAGAATTCTCTCTTTTCTAAGCTCACAAATGCATTTACAACTAGATGCAACAATTAACACGAAAATATGCTCTAACTCTCT
This sequence comes from Lupinus albus, assembly GCA_009771035.1. Taxonomy (NCBI): domain Eukaryota; kingdom Viridiplantae; phylum Streptophyta; class Magnoliopsida; order Fabales; family Fabaceae; genus Lupinus; species Lupinus albus. Next base: position 8,946,885 of record CM020004.1, on the reverse strand, counting down.
AAAAATTTAACATGCAACTTATGAGATCAATTCTGAAAATGCAGTTTATAAAGAATTGAAATAAAAGCCCAGTTAATCGATTAACGACAGCTTTAATCGATTAAGCTTCACAAAAATGTTAGATTAATCGATTGACATTTGTTGTAATCGATTACACTGTGCAAACAGTTAGATTAATCGAGTAAGCCAAGTGGTAATCGATTAACAGCACTGTTTCATGTGTAAAAAATTCAAATATGTTATGCACTTAAATTCATACATGTTTAATACTTAGATTATGCCTAGAATGCACATATACATGTATTTATATGATGCATGAACATATTATGAATGACATATCTCAAGATGAAAAAGATTTAAAAGATTTATGCAATTGAGATATGTATTAGGTGACTTAAGCCTTGGACTCAACCTAAACTAATCTAGTCTAAGCAAGATACCAATCGGAAGGCTTAAGCATGTTGATTTGTTGATGATCTTCAAGCTCATGTTAGCACAAGTTGTCCTCATCAAAACCAAGTCATATAAGGAGAGCTTTCCAAAGTGTTCCTCTTGACATGCACACTTTCAATATTATCAACATATACAAATTTCATATAAACATATAAGACAATAAAAGTATTATTCAATAATTACAATAAACATGTTAATATCAAATGCTTTAATCCTTATGGAAGTTCTCATGTTGATATTATTCTCGAGTGAACCATAATAAAAGCTTGAAACATATTTTATATTTTCTAGGATCCGTAGTTCAGATTTATTATAACCTCTCTGGAGGTTAGAATTATAGAGTCAAATTTCTTGCAATTTTCAATTTAATAGTGTACATGTTAACATTTTATACTTTATGTTTCATGCATCTTAAATATTTCACCTATATGATTAAACCATCTTAAATCAGTTAAGGATATTTATAATCTCAATTGTGTAAACACATTCATAACATTGATGGATTGGTTAATGGGCTGGAACATGTTCGACATGGAGCACATCTTCTGTCCCAAAATATGTACTACTCACTTTATGTATCTTTTCTTTCTCATTGATCAGAAAATATAAAGTTAAAATATATTTAATTCATGTTTTACTTTTTTTTTTAGTTTTGACCAATGAAAAGTGGGTGGTACGAGTAGTACACACTTTGGGACATCAGATGTGGCTTATGTTTGACACAAGTAAACTTCAAATCTTCAATATAGCTCCTTATTTTAAACTAAGTTGGATTCTAAATGATATTCTATGATATTAAAACATTAAAGATAATTTCAAGTCAGTTTTAATTCATAGTCCCCGAGTTCTTTTTCTAATCTACACTTTATCTTATTTTATTTTAATAATAAGAATATCTACCCTCCCAGATCACATCATGTGGAAGTCCTTTACATTAGGCACCTTTTTTAAAAGAGAATAAATCTTTATGAAATAGATATGAACATGAGTAGAAATAAATAAGAACAAGTAAGATTTAAAGAGAATAAATGAGAGAAGGGAGAAAATGTATTCCATTTTATGGGACAAAGTTTATGTCGATGAGTCCTATTTGTAGGATACAAGGTAGGTATAAGAGAGGGCTAGTGTAATATGTAACACCCCGAATTTTAATCTTTAAAATTATAGTATCAGTACTGGAAGTCTCGCCTGAGAGAGAGTTGTCTCGCCTGGGCGAGAAATGGCAATTTTGGGCACTCTGAAACAGTGTAATCGATTACACAATCCTGGTAATCAATTACATGCTGATAAACTAATCAGATCTGTGTATTTTTTATGATGTAATCGATTACACTATACTCGTAATCGATTACAACATATTAAAAGCATCAGATATGTGCATTTTTCACATTGTAATCGATTACAACATGTTTGGTAATCGATTACATCGAGTCGTTGAGTTTGTATTTTAAATTTTTAACTGATGTAATCGATTACACCATATGGTAATCGATTACACTCATCACTAACTATAAAAGTGAAAAAAGGGACCTAGAAACCCTAATCTTCATTTTCTTTCTTCCCCTTTCTCTCACAACGGTGGCTCCACCCAAATGGACCATTTTTCCCTCACTAAGCCTCAAAACTCATCAAAACCTTCCTCTTGCTTCATGGTGACACATTTGGAAAAGCTTGGAGGTGAAAAAGCAACAATGGAGGTTGGAGGAGATGAAGGGAGATGTGGCTCTTTTGCGGAGCAACGGAGCTTACGCAACCTAAGGTGAGGGAGAAGACCATTGTGGTCTTAGAGTATTTCATTAGAGTCGTCATCTCCGATTCCCCTCAAGAATCGGAGCATATTAACAGATAAAAACTCTCTTGGGAGTTTGTGATCCATGTGAGAGTCTTTATCTTACATGAGGATGTGGACTTGAGCACGGGGTGCATGTCCATCATTGTATTTTGGGTATCCATATAAAACTCAAGTTTTTGGATTGAATATTCGTAAATGGCAAAAAAATCAATGGTATCAACGTATGCGCTTTGCGTGGGTCTACGACCTTGTATGCCTAGCTGAAATTTATGAACTAGCAAACCGTCTTAAACCACATTTGTTGTAGTAGGAGTGTTGGGTTGAGTTGGATGTTGACTTGGTGATTTTGATTGATATGTGAAAGACTCCAAGAGTCTTGTTTGTCTAAATGCTGCTTGGATGAATATCATGTTTCTGTGATTATAGCAAGTATAAATTGAAATGCTAGTGGAGAATTTTGAGTGAATCGTAGTTATTTGCACGTATGCAATGAAATTATGTTGTTTCCATCGAGTGGATGTCGGTCCAGGTACTGCATTTTTGGGTACGAGCCAGTACATCTTGGTGAGCGATGAGTATGGAGTCTCACTTCGAACTGGATTCGAGAGTGTTGTTGCGATTCGGACCATATAGGTTAATCATTTTGAACGATTGCTATAGTGATGGATCAGGGAGATCTATTGTGATGGTAGAAATATTTGATGCAATTAGACGATTACTGGATAGTTTGATTGTTTACAATGGATGAGACACTAAGAGTCCCATTGTGTAAGTATTTTGTGGATCGAGTAAAATGAAATTGTGCTAGATTCTTGATTGGAGATGGAACAAGCTAGTGTATGATGGATGTTAAAAGATGCATTTAGATAGATATGGGATAAGGAGTTCCCCATTCGCTGAAGTTCTATAGTGTTATCGGGATTCTTAACGTATGTTAGGATTGATAGATGGATATGTGCTAGAGAATCTGTAGTTCTTGATGGATATAGGGAAATTCTTTAGTCAGAATTATGGGTTAGTTCTCATGGCATTCGAGTTATTAAAGGCTGAGATCTTAATACTTGGACATTGATGAATTGGTTTGATGATATCACGGTTTTATGGTGTATGCCCTTAGTGACCGATTAAGTAAGCTTAATGGAATAGAGAATCGAATTGTGATTTTGGTTGAGTGTTCTTGTTCCTAAGGTCTATGTGGTGATATTATTTTCCTAGGAATGTTTAATTTTCGGGGACGAAAATTCCTATAAGAGGGGGAGGATTGTAACACCCCGAATTTTAATCTTTAAAATTATAGTATCAGTCCTGGAAGTCTCGCCTGAGAGAGAGTTGTCTCGCCTGGGCGAGAAATGGCAATTTTGGGCACTCTGAAACAGTGTAATCGATTACACAATACTGGTAATCGATTACATGCTGATAAACTAATCAGATCTGTGTATTTTATATGATGTAATCGATTACACTATACTCGTAATTGATTACAACAAATTAAAAGCATCAGATATGTGCATTTTTCACATTGTAATCGATTACAACATGTTTGGTAATCGATTACATCGAGTCGTTGAGTTTGTATTTTAAATTTTTAACTGATGTAATCGATTACACCATATGGTAATCGATTACACTCATCACTGACTATAAAAGTGAAAAAGGGGACCTAGAAACCCTAATCTTCATTTTCTTTCTTCCCCTTTCTCTCCCAACGGTGGCTCCACCCAAATGGACCATTTTTCCCTCCACTAAGCCTCAAAACTCATCAAAACCTTCCTCTTGCTTCATGGTGACACATTTGGAAATGCTTGGAGGTGAAAAAGCAACAATGGAGGTTGGAGGAGATGAAGGGAGATGTGGCTCTTTTACGGAGCAACGGAGCTTACACAACCTAAGGTGAGGGAGAAGACCATTGTGGTCTTAGAGTATTTCATTAGAGTCGTCATCTCCGATTTCCCTCAAGAATCGGAGCATATTAACGGATAGAAACTCTCTTGGGAGTTTGTGATCCATGTGAGAGTCTTTATCTTACATGAGGATGTATTAGCCATAAAAGTGGAGATATATGTGTGGGGAAAACCGTTTATTTGAATAAAACTCTATATGCTCATTTATGGTAATACACCGTCATTAAAGATGGTTCTAACGTTAATGTGTATATGATGAAGAATATGTTATGTGTGGTTTGTTTATGATAATGTTTATGTTGTGTGATAATGATGGTGTGTGAGATATTTATGGTCATAAGCATAAATGAGTATGTTCTAAGTGGTTGATTGTTATAAACATGTCTGGGTGTGTTGTAACAATGAATGTGCGATGAATTGTGAATGTGTTAAAATGGAATGATTATGTTTATTAAAATGAGTATGTTGTGAGTAGTTGATTGTTATAAACATGTATGGGTGTGTTGTAACAATGAATGTGTGATGAGCTGCGAATGTGTTAAAATGGATATAGGTATGTTTCTGACAATGAAGATGTTGTATGTTATTTATGGTGATAAAATAATGAGATGCCTTGTGTTGACTATGTATGACATGGATGTGAGTGTAATGTGGAAACTCGACCTACCCGAGGTGGTATGGGGATTACTCGACCTGCCCGATGGGGTATGGTGATTATTTGTACGGTGCAGAATTGTTGAATGAGATCAAGGGTAAATTATTATTGAATGTGAAGGATGTGAAAAGTGTATACTCGGAATGAAAATCATATGCATGCCATAGGATATATATTATGGGATGTATATCCTATATGGTGAATATGGATAATACGCGATAAGTAAATATGCACACTATAGGACACATATAGTATGGGATGTATGTGTACTATAGGGTGAATATGGATAAAATACGATGAATAAGTATGCACACTATAGAACACATATAGTATGGGATGTATGTGTACTATAGAGTGAATATGGATAAAGTGCGATGAATAAGTATGCACACTATAGAATACATATAGTATGGGATATATGTGTACTATAGGGTGAATATGGATAATATGTGTTGATTGATATATACATATCATGATTGATGTTAGATGTGTGTGGTTTTAATACTTTAATGTCATTACTCCATGTAAATCCACGCTACGGTCGCCGTAGTTGGTTCTTACTCCCTCTATCTTTCCTTGTATGTGTTGTATATTTGGGTTCAGGTTGTGGAGGTAGCGCATTGGACGCTTGCGGAGAAGAGTACATGATAGAGTAGTGGATAATATGTAATTGATATGTTATATGATAAATATTTGTAATATGAAGAACATGTTAAAGTGAAATTCATGTATAAACAACTTTCTTGTAAGTGTATAATGAAGTGGATCTAATGTTTGTATTCAAGGTAAATTTTGAGAAAATGTAATTGTATAAAGGATGTGTTGGAATTTCTAACAATTTATGGGTCACAAATATAATTCTATAATTGTGTTATAGCCATTATGTATTTAGCCAATATATATAAAATGGTCTTATGGATTAATTTGGTGGCTAAGGGCATATGTGTCATGAAATACTATGAGTGTAGATACCTTCGGGCAATTTCTAATTTGATGAAGGGACTGAATTAGAATATTGCAACTTAAGTGGTAACCGTTAGTGTTACGTTTATGGGTTATGGTCCCCAGTGTCAGAGCAACGGGTTTTATTGAGTAACTGATGTTATAAGGATTGGTTTATCAGGATATGTGACTTATGTCACAAAACCAATATATAAGGAAAAGGAGAAGGCATAAGCCAGGGTTCTCACTTTGACATTCAGGAACATCAGAGCACTCTCGTTCTCTCTGGATTCCCCTCTAGCGGAGCGAACGGAAAACCATCAGGCTCTAGCAACCGGAACATCTTACAACCCACATACCTCGGAGCATTCGGAATGGCAAACCAAGGTATGCTTTTTCTTCTTCACTATGAAACCAATTGGGGTTTTCTTCGGTCTGGATTAGGATTGTTCCATTAGGGTTTATGTATGGGCATAAACATTTGGTTTCGGAACAATGTCCTAATCATTCGGTTTCGGGGATACGATTAGGATTAATCGGTAATATCCATCAAGTGGTATCAGAGCCGCCCCAATTTGGTTCATATGTGAAATTTGGGTTTTTCTGTGTGATGTTATTCATGTTTTCCCCAAATTGGGTTTTGTTTTGCAAAATTGATGATTGCTATAACATTATTTCGAAACATTAGCAATCATAAAGCATTTTTTGGCTGTTTTGGGGTGAATTTTGCGAAAAAACCCGATGGAGAACCTCCATCTTCGTCAAAACCCTCGGGTAGACGAAGGGTTCTCGCTCAAGCGAGAAACCTGTCGCTCAAGCGACGTTGAGGCAGTAGCTACAACAAAATGTTTGGGTTCTCGCTCAAGCGAGAAACCTGTCGCTCAAGCGACATTTAGGCAGTAGCTACGACAAAAGGAGTTGGGCTCTCGCTCAAGCGATACTCCTCTCGCTCAGGCGAGACCCCTCTCGCTCAGGCGAGACCCCTCTCGCTTAAGCGAGATTCAGGGACAATTTTGGGGTCTTTTTCAAGTAAATTTATTGGGGCTTTGGTATCTTTATGCATTGAACATGGTTATGATATGGTTACCCGCTAAGTTGTCTGTTATTCCAAGTGAGTCAATTGAAGTGGAATGTCGCCAAAGTGACCTCTTTCATGGATATAACTCATAAGGAATATTAGATGTTGGTGTGTGTGGTTATTCATGCGGATGTTAGCTGGCCCAAAGGAAAGTTAATGTTTGGCCGAAGATCATACACATTGGCGATGATAAACATGTGATAATTATTCAGTTTTATACATGTGACTGATGAATCAATCCAAAGAGGGGTTCGTCAGTTGACATGTCTTATTATCAATGTTGATCATTGCAACAAGAGTACCACTTGCAGTTAATATTACTGTCCAAAGACTTGATATTAATGGTGCGCTAGGTATCTTGAATGGGACATACCATTGTTTATAGCATATTGATGTTTTTGTGTTGTGAGCATGTTTTTAATATATTGTCTTTTGTTCTATTCAGCACCATCTATTGCTTCTATATCTGCAAATCTGAATTCGGTTCCGGTCCTCAATGGAACAAATTTTGAGGACTGGAAAGAGAACATGGAAATTGTTCTTGGCTGCATGGATCTGGATTATGCATTAAGGGTAGAGCAACCACCTCCTCTTTTGGAATCCAGCACCTCTGAAGAAAGGAAGGAGACCAGTGGGAGATTGTTGGAATTTCTAACAATTTATGGGTCACAAATATAATTCTATAATTGTGTTATAGCCATTATGTATTTAGCCAATATATATAAAATGGTCTTATGGATTAATTTGGTGGCTAAGGGCATATGTGTCATGAAATATTATGAGTGTAGATACCTTCGGGCAATTTCTAGTTTGATGAAGGGACTGAATTAGAATATTGCAACTTAAGTGGTAACCGTTAGTGTTACCTTTATGGGTTATGGTCCCCAGTTGCAGAGCAACGGGTTTTATTGAGTAACTGATGTTATAAGGATTGGTTTATGAGGATATGTGACAATGTCACAAAACCAATATATAAAGAAAAGGGGAAAGGCATAAGGCAAGCCAAGTTCTCACTTTTCACTTAAGACATACAGGAACATCAGGAGCACTCACGTTCTCTCTGGATTCCCCTCTAGCGGAGCGAACGGAAAACCATCAGGCTCTAGAAACCGGAACATCCTACAACCCACATACCTCGGAGCATTCGGAATGGCAAACCAAGGTATGCGTTTTCTTCTTCACTATGAAACCAATTGGGGTTTTCTTCGGTCTGGATTAGGATTGTTCCATTAGGGTTTATGTATGGGCATAAACATTTGGTTTCGGAACAATGTCCTAATCATTCGGTTTCGGGGATACGATTAGGATTAATCGGAAATATCCAACACACCAGGCACATCAGGCCAAGGCTCATGATCTGACCGAGGCGCGTGATTAAGGATCTTGTTAACTGTCATCAGGGATCCTGTATTGCATTTTTTAAAACAAGAGTGAGTGGGCATCGAGCTTAAGGAGGTTGTCCTTCATCCCAACTAGATATCAGAGGTCGCTAAGCTGATGACAAATTTCTATGACCATGGTAATTCCACTTTGAAAGTTTGAGACTTCACCTTTAGCCTTCCTCCTCATGCTATAGCAGAAATTTTGTCTATGTCTTCTCCCTCCTCATTGATCTATTACAACCCCATCTCTTGGGCTTAAACTAGCAATGGTCATTTCTCCTCCAAGTGTGCAAACTAATCATATTTGGTGTGCGATATGGAAGTGGGATGGCCTTTTCAAAGTCAACAACTTTCTCTAGCGTGTTATGCATAACGGTATGTGGGTCAATTATCGTAGATGTAAGTTGAATATTACTGAAGATCCAATGTAACCCTTATGCTTGAGCGAACCTGAAACGAATTTGCACCTTTTTTGAGATTATCGATGTGTAAAGCCTATTTGGGATAGTGTCTTGTCCGTTCACTCTCACCACAGTTTCTTTACAACTGATTTGAGAGTGTGGATAATGGAGAATCATAACCTTGTTGAGTTTGTGGACAAGAATAACAGCCAACTCCTAAATTTTGGCCTTATCCTTTGGTCAATCTAGAGAATGAGGAATAAAGTGGTGTTCAAAGGTGAACTCTTTAATGAGCAGTAAGTCATATATCGTGCAAGACAAATGGGTACAAAGTTTGCTACTAGAGTTAGCTTGGGGTCTTTGCATGATTCCCTTCCTACTTCGGTGTATCGGCAAATCTTATTGGGTTGAGACTCCCCGCCTCCAGGTTGGTTGAAATGTAATGTGGATGAGTCTGTTAGAATGCTTAGCAACATGGCAAGTTGTGGTGGAGTTTGTAGAGATGAGTATGGTAAATGGATTTTTAGATTCTACAAGATTCTTGGAATTTCAAACGTTCTTTGGGCAGATCTTTTGGGCATCTTCTCGTCTCTCTATTGCTTGGGCTAAAGGAGCAAGGAGACTCATTATGGAAATTGATTCTCAAGTGGCTGTTAATTCAGTGAATAATGGGTGTGATAACCTTCACCCATATGCTTCCATGGTGTAGGGGATCCAGAATTGGTTGGACATAGAGAGGATACTTCGACGTGTTCATATTCATAGAGAAGCTAATAAGGTGGCAGATTTTTTGGCAAATATGGCTCATTCTCTACAAATTGGAACTCACAAGTGGGTAGGGATGGCAACGGGCACAGGCTGGCACTGGTAGTGCATACCCGTGCCCGTACCCGCACTATTTACGGGTACCCGCGGGTACCCAACGGGTTTCTCATTCTAATTATATTTTTATATATTTTACAATAATCGATCTATAAAAATAATTTTTACTTAAATAATATGACATGTATATGATAATTTTATGATTATAGACTCATTACTAAATTTTATTATGAAGTAATAATAAAATAAACAAATATAATGTTAAATTAATAATAACTAAATATAAAATATTTAATTAAAATATATACGCGGGTACCCGCGGGGCGGGTATTATGATACCCGTTCCCACCCATGAGCTATTTTTGCGGGTACCCATTGCGGGTATTTTGACGGGTACCCACGGTTCCGGGTATTTTTGCCATCCCTACAAGTGGGAGTATCCCCCACCTTAAGCATAGGAATTTACTTTTATTTGATTGTATGGACATGTTTATATCTAGAAGAGTGATGTAGAGTATTATTTTGTACTTTATGTTTATTTTTTGAAAACTCAGTTTTTTTTCCTGAAAAAATAAGCCAAAAGTAGAAGCTCCAAAATCATGGGTTGATTTATTTTTTTTAGCTTATTTTTTCCTAATTTTTCTATTTCCAATTTTACCAAATCATAACTTTATCTCTCTCCTCATTTTTATTCTTCCACCAAACACCATAACTCTTCACATCATCACCACCAAACTTCTCAACTCTCATTTTCCTCTTTCTATCACCATCTAACTCCGTAATTCTCTGTGACATTTTCTTTTATCTATACACAAACAAAAAATTGTGTATAAAACTTTTTTATATAATATTAAAATTTTGTGAATTATGTATAAACTCAATAAACCTGAAATCTATTTTCGTAAAACTTAACATTTATGTATTATTATTTATTTTGTGAATTATGTCATTTAAGTTTAGTAACTTCCATTTATTTATGTGATATATTATTTGTGATATTAGTTTTTATATTATATTTTATTTTAATATTTCTTTAGCCTTTGTTATTATTCAATATTAAAAATCATGGGTTAATTTATTTTTTTTAATTTATGTTTAACTATGTATGAGGTTATTTGTTTATGTTGATCTAATGTTGTTTTTTAATATTAGTATTAGTTTTTATATTATATTTTATTTTAATATATTTTTTTAGCTTTTGTAATGCAATATTACAAAATTAAAGTAAAAATATATGATGATAAATATTAAAAAAATGTGTATTTAAAAAATAGTGTAAAAAACAACCAAAATAATCATAACATAAACAAATAACTTATACCATTGTTTATAATTTACTATGTAAAAAACAATATTGCTACCTTACCCAAACAAAACACATTAGTTTATATTCAATTTTCAGCTAAGGTACTCAAACATAAACAGATTATAATCTTAACAGTTTTAATCTAAAAGTTTATAATCTAACAGTTTATAATCTCACAGTTTATAATCTCACAGTTTATAAACTGAAACTAAAAAATTAATCTATACCAAACACACACTAAGTATAAAAAGAAAATATATGTTTTTTTTTTAAACAACCATAACCGAATCTTTCATAAGCCTCTGTTTGATTCCTACATATAAATTCAACATCAACTGAACTCTATTCAGTTCCTAAATTGAAGAAAAAATTAAACGGATCAACCATTACATTGAATCACTCACATATATCCAATGCTAAACTATATACTGAAATCATTTTCAATTATTTATAGGGATGTCAAAAATACTTGAACCTGTAGGTACCGTCAAAATACCCACAATGAGTACTCGTAAAAATAGCTCATGAGTAAGAACGGGTATCATGATACCCGCCCCGCGGGTACCCGACATATATTTTAATTCAATATTTTATACTTAATTATTATTGATTTAACATTATATTTATCTATTTTAATGTTATTTCACAATAAAATTTAATGATGAGACTATAATCATGAAATTATCATATATAAAAAATATATTTGAAGTTGAAAACCCGTTGGGTACCAGCAAATACCCGCTATCTGCATGAGTACCCACAAATAGTGCATGTATGAGCACAGGAATGCACTACTTGTGTCCGCCGGCCCCGTTACCATCCCTAATTATTTCTAATTGATAATTCATCCATGCAGCTTAGTTTTGGTTCTAATTAAATAATGGTCAAGACTTTTCATATTTCTTGATATTATAAAAAAAACTACCCAGTTAGCAGCTGTAACTTACGTTGATACAGCATAACTTGCACAAAATAAAATTGAGTTCTTATTGCAAACATTTAAGTTCTTCAAGTATTGCTTTGAGACGATGTTTAAGAAACCTTTCTTATATTTATTCCTACATTTTTTAATGGGCCATAAGAAGGCTTCATGACCAGCAGATAAAAGATGAGAGAGCCCCATGCATATTATGGGTGCATTTTTATTGTCTAATCACAAGATGCATAATATTTGAGAATCTAAGCATTAGTGGTTTAAGACTTTACTAAATCTTCAGGATAAACAAATGATTAAGAGTTCAATTTCTGAATACAGCAGTTGTAAAAGGGCAACCACACACCAAAAAAGATCAATTCTTACCCAAAAGAGATAGGAAATACCAAAAAAAATTGAAAGCCTAAGAGACCAAAAACTAATCCATGGTTTTGGACCAATCCAAGGTATCTAAACTACATGAGAACATATCTTTTATCTCATAAAATATGTCATTTTACTGATTGATACATAGAATAATAAACTTATTAGAAAGTAGATATGCTCACCATGGTTGATAGTAGTAGTGATGATACACTATTGATGCATTACTGATTGATATGACAAAGTTCACTGTGGTTCGATACGGAGACGGGACTAATGGACGGGATAATTTGGGTATGCCTGTGACATAATGGTATATTAAGCGCGCAATAAGGATTACACGTATGGTGAATCATATATGTGACCAGTGGGAGATTGTTGGAATTTCTAACAATTTATGGGTCACAAATATAATTCTATAATTGTGTTATAGCCATTATGTATTTAGCCAATATATATAAAATGGTCTTATGGATTAATTTGGTGGCTAAGGGCATATGTGTCATGAAATACTATGAGTGTAGATACCTTCGGGCAATTTCTAATTTGATGAAGGGACTGAATTAGAATATTGCAACTTAAGTGGTAACCGTTAGTGTTACGTTTATGGGTTATGGTCCCCAGTTGCAGAGCAACGGGTTTTATTGAGTAACTGATGTTATAAGGATTGGTTTATGAGGATATGTGACTTATGTCACAAAACCAATATATAAGGAAAAGCAGAAGGCATAAGCCAGGGTTCTCATTTTGACATTCAGGAACATCAGAGCACTCTCGTTCTCTCTGGATTCCCCTCTAGCGGAGCGAACGGAAAACCATCAGGCTCTAGCAACCCGAACATCTTACAACCCACATACCTCGGAGCATTCGGAATGGCAAACCAAGGTATGCGTTTTCTTCTTCACTATGAAACCAATTGGGGTTTTCTTCGGTCTGGATTAGGATTGTTCCATTAGGGTTTATGTATGGGCATAAACATTTGGTTTCGGAACAATGTCCTAATCATTCGGTTTCGGGGATACGATTAGGATTAATCGGTAATATCCATCAGGATGTATTTGAACGGAAGTGTAATGACATGCTTTTGAAATGAAGGGTGTTTGGAATATTTCCGCCTTGTAGATTTATAAATGTATTCACTCAAGTTTCCAAACTGTTCGAGTAATGTCTTTCAAAAGTAATCACTTCACTTTCACGAATAAGGATTTTAAAAGAGAATTTTCGAGTTTTGAAAATCGGGTCCTTAAATAATATGTCATAAATGAAAGACATCAAGTGAAGGAAAAATAGTACACTATTCTTTCATATACTTCATATCCTGTCTCATTAAAAACCTTGTTAGAAATATAATTTGGAGTAACTTCAATTCATCCAAGTAATATTATCAACACATGCAAATTTCATATAAACATATAAGAAAATAAAAGCATTGTCCAATAATTACAATAAACATTGCTTTAATCCTTCTGGAATGTCTCATGTTGATAATCTTCTCGAGTGAACCATAATAAAAGCTATCAACATATTTTATATTTTCTAGGATCTATAGTTCAGATTTATTACAACCTCTCTAGAGGTTCGACTTATAGAAGATTTCTTGCAATTTTCAATTTAATAGTGTACATGTTAACATTTTACACTTTATGTTTCATGGATCTTAAATATTTCACCTATTTGATTAAACCATCTTAAATCAGTTAAGAATATTCATAATCTCATGTGAAACACATTCATAACATTTATCATATATATAGCTTTAATAATTCCAAATAGATCAAGTATAATAGTATTGAATTACATAACCCTTCTAATATGTCATGAAATTAGATAAGTATAGTAAACTGTTGAATCTAATAAGATATTTATGCACGACAATCTCATAAGTGTATTTTTAGACTCTATACTCACATGCATCACTAACACGGTTAGTTGAAGTCTTACGATCAAATTAAATTAACAAATATTAAAAAGTCACATTAAATATCAAATTAAATATGGTTTATACTCACATTAAATTAGTTTCCATAAAAAGTCACTTAACACTTTAAATATTAAGGATATCCTATATTGATTAACAACAAATTTGTTTTACCCAGTACATAATTTTCATGTTTGTATAGTCTACCAACATCCATTTTCCATACCTAACAGCTAAAAACAACTAATAGTTACTTAAGGGTATTAAATTTAAAACATAGATATTGCAAAACTTGTGAATAATGATCCTCCAAGCCAAAGGCAAATTAATATTTATACAAGTTGCTTGAGAAATAAGAAAAGCCAAAATTAGCTCATAACTAACTTAATTACCTAGAGACATGGCCATGGTTGGAACAATAGGGTAGATGGCACACGATCAGTGTCCCCAGAGACAAGGTCATGGGCGAACAATATGTACATTAATATTTTCCCTCAAGCTGGAGAGTAAATGTTAATCAGTTCCATCTTGAAAAGAATGTAACGGAAAGGTTGAGGATCAAGTGGTTTGGTGAGTAAGTCTGCATATTGTTCACTAGATTGAATAGGGAGTAAATGAAGCAAATGTTGTTGAAGTCTCTCACGAACCACATGAAAATAAATTTCAATGTGTTTGGTCCTCTCATGGAACACATTGTTATTGGCAATATGAATAGGTGAAGTATTGTCACAATACAAAAGAGCATGAGTTTTAAACTCAACATGTAGTGCCTGGATGAGATAAGTCAGCCATTATAATTCACAAGCAGTAGCAGCAAGTGCTCTATATTCTGCTTCATAGGAGGATTTTGCTATTGTTTGTTACTTCTTGGCTTTCCATGAAATGAGGGAGTTGCCTAAGAAGACAAGATAACTAGAGATTGATTTCCTAGTATTCAAGCAAGATGCCACAATCTGAATCTGAAAATGATTTAAATTTCATAGATGAAGAAGTTGGCAAAAATAAACCCTATCCAGGGGTTACTTTAATGTACCTAAGCACCTTTGTTAATGCCTTGAAATGTGTGGTTGTTTGTTAAGCCATGAATTGACTTAATTACTGGATAACATAGGTAAAATCAGGTCTTGTTGGCAAGATAGAGTAACTTGCCCACTAGTCTTCTATAGAGTGCTGAATCATTAAAAGGATCACCATCTTGTTGATGAAGTTTTGAAGTTCTGGCCATGGGAGTAGATGCAGTTTTGGAAGAAAGAAAGCCACTATTTGATAGTATGTCTAATGCATACTTTTGCTGACAAAGTGTGATTTCCTTATTTGACCTTGCAACTTCCATACCAAGAAAGTATTTTAAAGGACCAAGATCCTTTTACTTTAAAGAGTTCATGTAAATGTTGCTTGACAAATGAAATTTTTATGTAATTTGTACCAGCTAAAATCAAATCATCAACATACACAAGCAATGAAGTAAAATTGGAACCACCGGATTTAGTAAAGAGTGAGTGATCACGTTGTGATTGTTTATATCCAAGATAGGAAAGAGTAAAAGATATTTTGTAATATCATTGTCGACTAGCTTGCTTTAAACCATAAATTGATTTGTGAAGCTTGCAGACCTGAAGAAATATCCATGTATACTTCTTCATACAAATCTCCATGAAGAAAGACATTATTGATGTCGAGTTGATGTAGGTCCCAATTCTGAGATGATGCAATGACCAAAAGGAATCTTATACCGGTAAGTTTAACCACAGGTGCAAATGTGTCAAAGAAATCCTGTCCTTTTGTTTGTGTACAACCTTTGGAAACTAATCTAGCTTTGAATCTCTAAATGCTACCATTAGAGTTATATTTTATTTTATACATGAAATCAACTATGGACCAGGTCTGATTCAATTCTAGAGCATTGAGTTCATTTTGCATAGCTTCAATCCACGGGAGTGATTTAATGGCTTGGTTGTAAGTCTTTGGTTCAGTTGCAATGCTAAGGGATATGGTGTGATGTATTTGTTTAGGTGATAGGGAATGATAAGACAAGAGATAGGATAGAGGGTGAGGAATTCCATCAGAAGGAGGGGGAAGAGTTCATGCGAATGTGGCAACAAAAATATTTTAGATATGTAGGAAAAGAAGGAGATTCTCCGTGTGTAGGGAAAAAAGAGATTTTGTTAGTGAAGGTGGAGAGTTAGAACATGATGTGGAATGATTGTGGTTGAATTGGCTATTAGGTTGATGATCATAGAGCAAAAAATCAAGGTCGTTGATGTTGGATGAATGAAAGAGGTTAGAAATTGATGAACTTACAACAGGAGAATGATAAGAAATAAACGTTCATAAAATACAACATCTCTAGAAAGAAAAATTGATTTAGTATGAAAGTCAAGAAAAATATACCCTTTGGTGTGAAATTCAAAACCCAAAAGGATACATTTCTTGGCTCTAGAGTCAAGTTTAGATACATGAGTGGTTAGAGTTCAAGCAAAACAAAGATTGTCAAATACCTTGAAATCCAACAAAGGTTCTTCACTCTATAATATGGAATAAGGAGATTTGTGATTTAGGATAGCACTAAGTAATCTATTTATTAAGTGAGTGGCATACTTGACGGAAAAACACCATAAAACTAGGGAACTCGGAGTGAAAAAGTAAGGACCTAGTGACATTTAAAATATGTATGTGTTTTCTTTCAAGCACAAAATTTTGTTGTGGAGTGACAATACAACTTATTTAGTGCATGATGCCAAAGTTGTTGTAAAAGGAAGGAATGGGGAACTCAATTCCATTGTATGATCTTATTATCTTAATAGTTTTATGGAATTGAGTTTGAACAAATTTAACAAATTGATGAACAAGGCTTCTAGTCTCAGCTTTGGACTGCATGAAGCAAAGCCATCTGTGTCTACTAAAATCATCAATCACAGTTAGAAAGTATTTATAGCCATGAGTAGAGGGAATAACAATCGGCCCCAAATATCCATGTGCACAAGATCAAAGGGAAAATGAGTCTTGTGTACTCCCTTTGGTTTGTTATAATTTAGTGGAAATCCATGTGTTAAGTAGCAGGTTTCTATGGTGTGTCTGTCTCTACTACAATGTGTGTAAAATTTGACGGAATTTTCTATCTGATTGTAAGTTCTACCTCTTGATCTTCTTCTTCCTCTTTGAAAGAATGAATTATTTCTGTCAGATACAGGCTTCCGATGAGGTTCTTAGCCTCGAGCATTGAACAAAGTTCTTGGCTCAATTATATTCAAGCCAACCAATTGTCTCTCAGCTTGACTAACAAGGGAGAAAACCTTGTTAATTGAGGGAAGTAGTTCCATTAAAAGAATTTGGAACTTGGTTGTTTGAAATTGGTCACCAAATCCTTTGAAAAAACATATTAGCCACTCTGATTCTTTGTGATCATTAATACTTTTGAAAAGATTGCATTTGCATTGTACGTCACATATGAAGGATGGTGTGGGTCTTAAAAACTTTAGCTCCTCCCACAAGATTTTTAGTACAGTAAAATAGCTTGATATGTCTCTTTCACCTTGCTTGATAGAGTGAATCTCCTGGAGTAAATCAGAGAGCCTAAAATAGTCTCTCTTGGAGAACCTTTCTTTCAAATCTTGTCATGGGTCCTAAGCATTGTCAATGTACACAATGCTCGGTGCAATTTGAAGGGAAAAAGATCTTATTATCCAATATACAACCATGGTGTTGCATCTTTCCCAAACATTATGGTGGCTATCAATGGGACATGGCATCATAATTGATCCATCAACAAACTTAAATTTGTTTTCGAACAACAAAGCCCTTTTTATTGCTCTACTCCATGAGTGGTAATTTCCACCCTCCAATTGTGGTGATACCAGGATGGCACCTGGATTTTCATCAGGATGTAGATGATAAGGGCTAGAAGGATTTTAAGGATCCATTCCAAGTACAAGAAAAGGGGAACTACCTTGAGATTCATCAGAAATGGAATTGACCATTCTAGAGACAATGAAACATAAATATGTGCAATTTGGTAAAATAACATACCTCAAAACTCAATGAATTTGATTGGAATTCTCAATCAATTGGCAAAGAAAACACCTCAATCAGCAAGCAAGAATTGAATAGAAACAGAAAGATTGAATGCAATATAGGAGAAATCTTCCTTGATTGATTTGAACAGAATGATTGAAAAAAGAGTGATGAATTTGCACATTAAAGCTCTCAATTTGAGAGCTTTGATACCATATTGCAAAATTAGTGAATAAACCTCATTTTCATTGATCCTCCAAGCCAAAGGAAAATTAATATTTATATAAGATACAAGTTGCTTGAAAAATAAGAGAAGCCAAAGTGATGTGATCCTAATTAAGGCCAAGCTAGACCATGGTGGACTAGAAGGCATAGGTGGTCCCATGATAAGGGCATAGGCAAAAAGGGCACAAAATGCTCTAGGACTACTCACAAAGATGATCCAAGATGATGAGCCAAAGTTAGCCCAAGCAAGTGCTAAGTTGAACTATTGCATCATGGAGCAGCCAGCTGACCAAGCCATAGAGGGATTAGGCGCATCTGACTAAGGCACAACGCTAGGCGCATCTGGTTCAGGCGCACCATGTTGGAATTTCTAACAATTTATGGGTCACAAATATAATTCTATAATTGTGTTATAGCCATTATGTATTTAGCCAATATATATAAAATGGTCTTATGGATTAATTTGGTGGCTAAGGGCATATGTGTCATGAAATATTATGAGTGTAGATACCTTCGGGCAATTTCTAGTTTGATGAAGGGACTGAATTAGAATATTGCAACTTAAGTGGTAACCGTTAGTGTTACCTTTATGGGTTATGGTCCCCAGTTGCAGAGCAACGGGTTTTATTGAGTAACTGATGTTATAAGGATTGGTTTATGAGGATATGTGACAATGTCACAAAACCAATATATAAAGAAAAGGGGAAAGGCATAAGGCAAGCCAAGCTCTCACTTTTCACTTAAGACATACAGGAACATCAGGAGCACTCACGTTCTCTCTGGATTCCCCTCTAGCGGAGCGAACGGAAAACCATAAGGCTCTAGCAACCGGAACATCCTACAACCCACATACCTCGGAGCATTCGGAATGGCAAACCAAGGTATGCGTTTTCTTCTTCAGTATGAAACCAATTGGGGTTTTCTTTGGTCTGGATTAGGATTGTTCCATTAGGGTTTATGTATGGGCATAAACATTTGGTTTCGGAACAATGTCCTAATCATTCGGTTTCGGGGATACGATTAGGATTAATCGGAAATATCCATCAAGTGGTATCAGAGCCACCCCAATTTGGTTCATATGTGAAATTTGTTTTTTTTTTGTATGATGTTATTCATGTTTTCCCCAAATTGGGTTTTGTTTTGCAAAATTGATGATTGGTATAACATTATTTTGAAACATTAGCAATCATAATGCATTTTTTGGTTGTTTTGTGGTGAATTTTGCGAAAAAACCCGATGGAGAACCTCCATCTTTGTCAAAACCCTCGGGTAGACGAAGGGTTCTCGCTCAAGCGAGAAACCTGTCGCTCAAGCGACGTTGAGGCAGTAGCTGCAACAAAATGGTTGGGTTCTCGCTCAAGCGAGAAACCTGTCGCTCAAGCGACGTTTAGGCAGTAGCTACGACAAAAGGAGTTGGGCTCTCGCTCAAGCGAGACCCCTCTCGCTCAAGCGAGATTCAGGGACAATTTTGGGGTCTTTTTCAAGTAAATTTTGGGGCTTTGGTATCCTTATGCATTAAACATGGTTATGATATGGTTACCCGCTAAGTTGTCTGTTATTCCAAGTGAGCCAATTGAAGTGGAATGTCGCCAAAGTGACCTCTTTCATGGATATAACTCATAAGGAATATTAGATGTTGGTGTGTGTGGTTATTCATGCGGATGTTAGCTGGCCCAAAGGAAAGTTAATGTTTGGCCGAAGATCATACACACTGGCGATGATAAACATGTGATAATTATTCAGTTTTATACATGTGACTGATGAATCAATCCAAAGAGGGATTCGTCAGTTGACATGTCTTATTATCAATGTTGATCATTGCAACAAGAGTACCACTTGCAGTTAATATTACTGTCCAAAGACTTGATATTAATGGTGCGCTAGGTATCTTGATTGGGACATACCATTGTTTATAGCATATTGATGATTTTGAGTTGTGAGCATGTTTTAATATATTGTCTTTTGTTCTATTCAGCACCATCTATTGCTTCTATATCTGCAAATCTGAATTCGGTTCCGGTCCTCAATGGAACAAATTTTGAGGATTGGAAAGAGAACATGGAAATTGTTCTTGGCTGCATGGATCTGGACTATGCATTAAGGGTAGAGCAACCACCTCCTCCTTTGGAATCCAGCACCTCTGAAGAGATGAAGGATTATGAGAGGTGGGAGCGCTCCAATCGCATGTGTCTCATGATCATTAAGCGCGGCATTCCAGAAGTCTTTAGGGGTACTGTATCTGAAAAGATAACAAGTGCCAAATTTTTCCTTGCTGAGATAGAAAAGCGCTTTGCAAAAAGCGATAAGGCGGAAACAAGTACTCTATTACAGAACTTGATTTCCATGAGGTATCAAGGCAAGGGAAATATAAGGGAACACATTATGGGAATGTCCAACATTGTCTCAAAGCTGAAGGCTCTTAAGCTTGAGATGTCGGAAGACTTGCTCATCCATCTGGTTTTAATTTCTCTTCCTGCACAATTCAGTCAGTTTAAGATTTCTTATAACTGTCAAAAGGAGAAATGGACTCTTAATGAGCTCATTTCATTTTGTGTGCAAGAAGAGGAAAGGATGAAGCAAGAAAGGACAGAAAGTGCCCATTTTGCTAGTACCTCTAAAGACAAGGGCAAAAGGAAAATAATTATGGAGCCCAAGAATGAAGCTGCAAAGGGTCCAGTGCAAAAGAAGCAGAAACAGGTTACTGTTTGTTTCTTTTGCAAAGAATCTGGACATTTAAAGAAGAAATGTGAAAAGTATCACGCATGGCGTGCTAAGAAAGGTACATTTCTTGCCTTGGTTTGTTCTGAGGTCAATTTAACTTCAGTACCTGGAAACACTTGGTGGTTAGACTCCAGTTCAACTTCTAACATCAGTGTTTCATTACAGGGTTGCTTGAACTATCGAAAGCCTAATTTTGTTGAAAGATACATATTCGTTGGCGATGGAAAATCGGTAGAAGTTGAAGCTATAGGACATTTTAGATTATTATTAAGTACTGGATTTTATTTGGATTTGAAAGACACCTTTGTTGTACCGTCTTTTAGACGGAACTTAATTTCTGTTTCTTATTTGGACAAATTTGGTTATTATTGTTCATTTGGAAACAATTCGGTTAAATTGTCTTTAAATTCAAATATTGTTAGAACTGGTACTCTTATGATAAATGATAACCTTTATATGTTGAATACTATAGCTGATTATAGCGAAACCTTGAATGTGGAATCACGTGGTACTAAACGTAAAATTGATAATAATAATTCAGGTGCATTATGGCACAAGCGCCTAGGTCACATTTCTCAAAAGAGAATTGAGCGTCTTGTGTCAGATGGAATCTTGGATTCCATTGACTTCACAGACCATAAGGTTTGTGTTAAATGCATAAAAGGTAAACAGACCAAACAATCGAAAACTGGTGCATATAGAGCTTCGGACGTCTTAGAATTGATACATACGGATATATGTGGGCCATTCCCTACGGCTTCCTGGAATGGTCAACATTATTTCATATCATTCATAGACGATTATTCTCGTTATGCATACATTTTTCTTATTCATGAAAAGTCCCAATCAGTGGACGTGTTCAAAACTTTTAAGGCTGAAGTTGAAAATCAACTCAGCAAAAGGATAAAGTGCGTCAGATCTGATCGTGGTGGTGAATACTACGGTAGATATGACGGTTCAGGTGAACAACGTCCAGGGCCTTTTGCCAAATACCTAGAGGAATGTGGTATAGTCCCACAGTACACTATGCCAGGATCGCCTAGCATGAATGGTGTGTCTGAAAGACGAAACCGGACTCTTAAGGATATGGTAAGGAGTATGATTTGTCATTCTACCTTACCAGAGTCACTCTGGGGAGAGGCACTTAAGACTGCAGCTTATATTCTTAATAGAGTACCAACTAAAGCGGCTGCCAAAACACCTTATGAGCTTTGGACTGGGCGAAAGCCTAGTCTTAAGCATTTTCATGTGTGGGGATGTCCAGCTGAGGCAAGGCCTTATAGGCCTTATGAAAAGAAATTGGACTCCCGTACAGTGAGCAGCTACTTTATTGGTTACTCTGAAAAATCAAGGGGCTATAAATTTTATGATCTAAATTTAAGATCCATATTTGAGACGGGTACAGCCACGTTCTTTGAGGATATTGAGTTTGAGGGGGAAGATAAGGTAAGAAACTTTGTCTTAGAGGAAGAATCGGTATCAATTCCAGATCCGATTCATATAGTTGCTTCTGATGAAGCAAATTTGGAACCTCCTCAAGACACTCTCCCTACTCAAGATGAGTTAGTAATTCATGAAGGACAAACTCAAATTCCTCAAGAACATGGACAAGAGTTGCAAGAGCCTATAGCTTTGCGTAGATCCACTAGAGAAAGGAGGAATGCAATTCCAGATGATTACATCTATTTTCTCCTAGAACATGAGGGTGATGGCGTTATGGATAACGATCCTTCAAACGTTCGAGAAGCCATCCAAAGTTCCAATTCGGAAAAGTGGATTGAAGCAATGAAAGAGGAGTATAAATCCATTCAAGACAATAAAGTTTGGGAACTTGTCCCATTACCAGAAGGAAAGAAACCCATTGGTTGCAAATGGATTTTTAAGACCAAGCGGGATTCTATAGGTAATGTGGAAAGGTATAAGGCACGTCTTGTAGCTAAGGGTTTTACTCAAAAGGAAGGGATTGACTATAAAGAGACTTTCTCTCCGGTATCATCGAAAGACTCTCTTAGGACAATCCTCGCTCTTGTAGCTCATTATGATTTGGAGCTTCATCAGATGGATGTCAAAACAGCTTTTCTCAATGGAAACATTGATGAAAAGATTTATATGGTGCAACCAGAAAACTTTGTGTCGGGAGACCCAAAGAATATGGTTTGCAGATTGACAAAATCTATCTATGGACTAAAACAGGCGTCTCGTCAGTGGTACCACAAATTTCATGAGGTGATTCTCTCATTTGGTTTTGAGATGAATTCAGTCGAGGATTGTGTGTATCACAAATTCAGTGGGAGCAAACACATTTTCTTGATCTTGTATGTGGATGACATACTGCTTGCCACTAATGATGTGGGTACCTTGTTGGAAACCAAGTCATTTCTCTCCAGTAATTTTGAAATGAAAGATCTTGGTGAAGCTTCTTTTGTATTAGGAATTCAGATACACCGAGACAGATCTCGGGGTATTCTTGGATTATCACAGAAGAGCTATATAGAAAAGGTACTTAAAAGATTTGGCATGCAGAATTGTAAACCAATGGATACTCCAGTTACTAAGGGAGACAAATTTAGTCTCAATCAGTGCCCTAAAGGAAATCTGGAAATTCAGGAAATGCAAAAGATCCCTTATGCATCAGCTGTAGGGAGTCTAATGTATGCTCAAGTATGTACGCGTCCGGATATAGCGTTCACAGTTGGGGTTTTAGGCAGATATATGAGTAATTCAGGAATGGATCACTGGAAAGCAGCCAAAAGGGTCATGAGGTACTTAAGGGGAACAAAAGACTATATGCTCACATATAGGAGATCAGACCAATTAGAGATCATTGGGTATTCTGACTCCGATTTTGCGGGATGCCAAGATAGCAGACGATCCACTTCGGGCTATGTATATCTGTTAGCAGGTGGTGCAGTTTCTTGGTGCAGTGCCAAGCAAACTCTTGTGGCTTCATCCACAATGGCAGCAGAATATATAACATGTTATGAGGCATCACATCAGGCGACATGGCTGAGAAATTTTGTCACTGGGCTGCGGATTGTGGAAGGAATTGAAAGACCACTAAGGATATACTGTGACAATAAGTCAGTCGTGTTGTTCTCCAATAACAATAGGAGTACAGCAAAGTCGAAACACATCGACATAAAGTTCCTAGTTGTTAAGGAGAAAGTACAAAGCGGACAGCTTTCCATAGAACACTTAGGCACTAACTCCATGATTGCGGATCCTCTTACAAAAGGTATAACACCCAAGGTCTTTCATGAGCATACTGCTCACATGGGTGTTCTACAGTGTGAGGATCATTTGGTTTAGTGGGAGTTAGAACGTGTATACACTTTTATGTTTTATGGAATTTCAGTATTATGTGAATACTTTGTATTCAAACTTCAGTTGATTAATCATTCAGTTTGGTATTCTGTCATTATGCTTTGTACAATAAGGTAATTAAGGATCTCACTAAAGTAAAGTAGGACCAGTTGAAAATTGACATGTAAAGACCATATTCATGTGATTTTCATGCTACACATTTCATGATGTATCTATGTCATTTGGTTGTGTCAAAGTTGGTGATCATTGTTGAATTAGTCATGATTGATATGACGAAGTTCACTGTGGTTCGATACGGAGACGGGACTAATGGACGGGATAATTTGGGTATGCCTGTGACATAATGGTATATTAAGCGCGCAATAAGGATAACACGTATGGTGAATCATATATGTGACCAGTGGGAGATTGTTGGAATTTCTAACAATTTATGGGTCACAAATATAATTCTATAATTGTGTTATAGCCATTATGTATTTAGCCAATATATATAAAATGGTCTTATGGATTAATTTGGTGGCTAAGGGCATATGTGTCATGAAATATTATGAGTGTAGATACCTTCGGGCAATTTCTAGTTTGATGAAGGGACTGAATTAGAATATTGCAACTTAAGTGGTAACCGTTAGTGTTACCTTTATGGGTTATGGTCCCCAGTTGCAGAGCAACGGGTTTTATTGAGTAACTGATGTTATAAGGATTGGTTTATGAGGATATGTGACAATGTCACAAAACCAATATATAAAGAAAAGGGGAAAGGCATAAGGCAAGCCAAGTTCTCACTTTTCACTTAAGACATACAGGAACATCAGGAGCACTCACGTTCTCTCTGGATTCCCCTCTAGCGGAGCGAACGGAAAACCATCAGGCTCTAGAAACCGGAACATCCTACAACCCACACACCTCGGAGCATTCGGAATGGCAAACCAAGGTATGCGTTTTCTTCTTCACTATGAAACCAATTGGGGTTTTCTTCGGTCTGGATTAGGATTGTTCCATTAGGGTTTATGTATGGGCATAAACATTTGGTTTCGGAACAATGTCCTAATCATTCGGTTTCGGGGATACGATTAGGATTAATCGGAAATATCCAACACACCAGGCACATCAGGCCAAGGCTCATGATCTGACCGAGGCGCGTGATTAAGGATCTTGTTAACTGTCATCAGGGATCCTGTATTGCATTTTTTAAAACAAGAGTGAGTGGGCATCGAGCTTAAGGAGGTTGTCCTTCATCCCAACTAGATATCAGAGGTCGCTAAGCTGATGACAAATTTCTATGACCATGGTAATTCCACTTTGAAAGTTTGAGACTTCACCTTTAGCCTTCCTCCTCATGCTATAGCAGAAATTTTGTCTATGTCTTCTCCCTCCTCATTGATCTATTACAACCCCATCTCTTGGGCTTAAACTAGCAATGGTCATTTATCCTCCAAGTGTGCAAACTAATCATATTTGGTGTGCGATATGGAAGTGGGATGGCCTTTTCAAAGTCAACAACTTTCTCTAGCGTGTTATGCATAACGGTATGTGGGTCAATTATCGTAGATGTAAGTTGAATATTACTGAAGATCCAATGTAACCCTTATGCTTGAGCGAACCTGAAACGAATTTGCACCTTTTTTGAGATTATCGATGTGTAAAGCCTATTTGGGATAGTGTCTTGTCCGTTCACTCTCACCACAGTTTCTTTACAACTGATTTGAGAGTGTGGATAATGGAGAATCATAACCTTGTTGAGTTTGTGGACAAGAATAACAGCCAACTCCTAAATTTTGGCCTTATCCTTTGGTCAATCTAGAGAATGAGGAATAAAGTGGTGTTCAAAGGTGAACTCTTTAATGAGCAGTAAGTCATATATCGTGCAAGACAAATGGGTACAAAGTTTGCTACTAGAGTTAGCTTGGGGTCTTTGCATGATTCCCTTCCTACTTCGGTGTATCGGCAAATCTTATTGGGTTGAGACTCCCCGCCTCCAGGTTGGTTGAAATGTAATGTGGATGAGTCTGTTAGAATGCTTAGCAACATGGCAAGTTGTGGTGGAGTTTGTAGAGATGAGTATGGTAAATGGATTTTTAGATTCTACAAGATTCTTGGAATTTCAAACGTTCTTTGGGCAGATCTTTGGGGCATCTTCTCGTCTCTCTATTGCTTGGGCTAAAGGAGCAAGGAGACTCATTATGGAAATTGATTCTCAAGTGGCTGTTAGTTCAGTGAATAATGGGTGTGATAACCTTCACCCATATGCTTCCATGGTGTAGGGGATCCAGAATTGGTTGGACATAGAGAGGATACTTCGACGTGTTCATATTCATAGAGAAGCTAATAAGGTGGCAGTTTTTTTGGCAAATATGGCTCATTCTCTACAAATTGGAACTCACAAGTGGGTAGGGATGGCAACGGGCACAGGCGGGCACTGGTAGTGCATACCCGTGCCCGTACCCGCACTATTTACGGGTACCCGCGGGTACCCAACGGGTTTCTCATTCTAATTATATTTTTATATATTTTACAATAATCGATCTATAAAAATAATTTTTACTTAAATAATATGACATGTATATGATAATTTTATGATTATAGACTCATTACTAAATTTTATTATGAAGTAATAATAAAATAAACAAATATAATGTTAAATTAATAATAACTAAATATAAAATATTTAATTAAAATATATACGCGGGTACCCGCGGGGCGGGTATTATGATACCCGTTCCCACCCATGAGCTATTTTTGCGGGTACCCATTGCGGGTATTTTGACGGGTACCCACGGTTCCGGGTATTTTTGCCATCCCTACAAGTGGGAGTATCCCCCACCTTAAGCATAGGAATTTACTTTTATTTGATTGTATGGACATGTTTATATCTAGAAGAGTGATGTAGAGTATTATTTTGTACTTTATGTTTATTTTTTGAAAACTCAGTTTTTTTTCCTGAAAAAATAAGCCAAAAGTAGAAGCTCCAAAATCATGGGTTGATTTATTTTTTTTAGCTTATTTTTTCCTAATTTTTCTATTTCCAATTTTACCAAATCATAACTTTATCTCTCTCCTCATTTTTATTCTTCCACCAAACACCATAACTCTTCACATCATCACCACCAAACTTCTCAACTCTCATTTTCCTCTTTCTATCACCATCTAACTCCGTAATTCTCTGTGACATTTTCTTTTATCTACACACAAACAAAAAATTGTGTATAAAACTTTTTTATATAATATTAAAATTTTGTGAATTATGTATAAACTCAATAAACCTGAAATCTATTTTCGTAAAACTTAACATTTATGTATTATTATTTATTTTGTAAATTATGTCATTTAAGTTTAGTAACTTCCATTTATTTATGTGATATATTATTTGTGATATTAGTTTTTATATTATATTTTATTTTAATATTTCTTTAGCCTTTGTTATTATTCAATATTAAAAATCATGGGTTAATTTATTTTTTTTAATTTATGTTTAACTATGTATGAGGTTATTTGTTTATGTTGATCTAATGTTGTTTTTTAATATTAGTATTAGTTTTTATATTATATTTTATTTTAATATATTTTTTTAGCTTTTGTAATGCAATATTACAAAATTAAAGTAAAAATATATGATGATAAATATTAAAAAAATGTGTATTTAAAAAATAGTGTAAAAAACAACCAAAATAATCATAACATAAACAAATAACTTATACCATTGTTTATAATTTACTATGTAAAAAACAATATTGCTACCTTACCCAAACAAAACACATTAGTTTATATTCAATTTTCAGCTAAGGTACTCAAACATAAACAGATTATAATCTTAACAGTTTATAATCTAAAAGTTTATAATCTAACAGTTTATAATCTCACAGTTTATAATCTCACAGTTTATAAACTGAAACTAAAAAATTAATCTATACCAAACACACACTAAGTATAAAAAGAAAATATATGTTTTTTTTTTAAACAACCATAACCGAATCTTTCATAAGCCTCTGTTTGATTCCTACATATAAATTCAACATCAACTGAACTCTATTCAGTTCCTAAATTGAAGAAAAAATTAAACGGATCAACCACTACATTGAATCACTCACATATATCCAATGCTAAACTATATACTGAAATCATTTTCAATTATTTATAGGGATGTCAAAAATACTTGAACCTGTAGGTACCGTCAAAATACCCACAATGAGTACTCATAAAAATAGCTCATGAGTAAGAACGGGTATCATGATACCCGCCCCGCGGGTACCCGACATATATTTTAATTCAATATTTTATACTTAATTATTATTGATTTAACATTATATTTATCTATTTTAATGTTATTTCACAATAAAATTTAATGATGAGACTATAATCATGAAATTATCATATATAAAAAATATATTTGAAGTTGAAAACCCGTTGGGTACCAGCAAATACCCGCTATCTGCATGAGTACCCACAAATAGTGCATGTATGAGCACAGGAATGCACTACTTGTGTCCGCCGGCCCCGTTACCATCCCTAATTATTTCTAATTGATAATTCATCCATGCAGCTTAGTTTTGGTTCTAATTAAATAATGGTCAAGACTTTTCATATTTCTTGATATTATAAAAAAAACTACCCAGTTAGCAGCTGTAACTTACGTTGATACAGCATAACTTGCACAAAATAAAATTGAGTTCTTATTGCAAACATTTAAGTTCTTCAAGTATTGCTTTGAGACGATGTTTAAGAAACCTTTCTTATATTTATTCCTACATTTTTTAATGGGCCATAAGAAGGCTTCATGACCAGCAGATAAAAGATGAGAGAGCCCCATGCATATTATGGGTGCATTTTTATTGTCTAATCACAAGATGCATAATATTTGAGAATCTAAGCATTAGTGGTTTAAGACTTTACTAAATCTTCAGGATAAACAAATGATTAAGAGTTCAATTTCTGAATACAGCAGTTGTAAAAGGGCAACCACACACCAAAAAAGATCAATTCTTACCCAAAAGAGATAGGAAATACCAAAAAAAATTGAAAGCCTAAGAGACCAAAAACTAATCCATGGTCTTGGACCAATCCAAGGTATCTAAACTACATGAGAACATATCTTTTATCTCATAAAATATGTCATTTTACCGATTGATACATAGAATAATAAACTTATTAGAAAGTAGATATGCTCACCATGGTTGATAGTAGTAGTGATGATACACTATTGATGCATTACTGATTTAAAATTATTGATTATATATTTATAATGGAAGGTGCTAGACCACCAAGCAGTTATGATTTTTTCTTAACCAAAAGAGTTTATTTCCCTTATCAGTAAACACACCGATTAAACAAAAGATAAAGTGGACATATTTTTGAAGATAAACTCAACAAAAGTACCATAACATGTAAATAACAATCCAAAGAGGAAACAGAAATTAACAAACGTAATTATTGCATAATATATGATAGTAATACTATATTATAATATCACACTTCGCTACGGGCTTCATGTACGGCGGTCCAACCGAGTAGTAACGACTTCATCATCCAAGCGTCCAACATCGTTGAAAGTTTGACCCGTCATCTGATCTGCGGCTTTCAACGTTTCCGCCACCGCTCCTGGTCGACTCTCTTCGACTTTGATTCTCACCTTGTCTCCTCCACGCGCCACTCCACTTCCATCGATGTATTCTTTATCTCCAATATTTAGTCCTTCCACTTTCCTCCTTGTTTCTTCCTCGTTTCCACCCACCGTTTCCTGCATTCATCCATTATCACAATTAACTCTTAAATTTTCTCAAATATCAATTAATATTTTGTCATAAAAAGTGTGTAACCCGATAGTCTTCATTTAACTTGTAAATCAATCCACAAGGTAGTCATACAGAAATGGTTACATTGCATCGAAGCTTGAAATCATTTGACATGAAACAATAATCTATCTCAAATCGTGTGTCTATGATAATGAAGCACTCAATGATAACGAAGCAGAATAGGAAAAAATAAAAGAATTTTCATCATTGCTGATACCAATCCTTATTCTATAGGATGATAGGCCAAAAAAACGAGACATGGTAATAGTTCAAATTCTTGATGCACAAATATAAATAACTAGTTAAAATAAATTAAAGGGGTCTAACCGTACTATAGTGTCATAATGGAGTAAGGCAAGTACCCAAAAAAAATTAAAAAAAGTGAAAGATGCAATGTCATTTTTACCGTTTTATTTAAAAGTCATAAAAAAATCATTTGCCTCTCGATTAATGGAAAGGAGTATGACTCGTCATGAATGTAAAAATGTTGAACTCCTATTTAAGGGTAAAATAACTTACAAAATAACAACAAAAAATAACAACAAAATAATTAATGTTTAATTTTTTATTTGATATAAAATAATTTTCACGTGGAACATAATTTTAGACATACTTATCTCCAAACGGTTATTACACTTACAAAATTGGCAAGCATGAAAAACGATTAAAGAGTGAAACTAAATACCTTGGCTGCTTCCTTAGCCTCCCATGCTCTGTTTTTAGCAGCCTCCGTCGTCTCAGAAGTCTTATTCTTGGCTGCTTCTTTAGCCTCCCACGCTTTGTGTTTGGCATCCTCCGCAGTCTCAGCACTCTTATTCTTTGCGGCCTCAGCTGCTTCAGCACTCTTATTCTTTGCGGCTTCTTTAGTCTCCCACGCTCTCTGTTTGGCAGCCTCCGCAGTCTCAGCACTCTTATTTTTAGCCGCCTCAGCTGCTTCAGCACTCTTATTCTTAGTTGCATCCCATGTCTCAGCACTCTTATTCTTTGCGGCTTCTTTAGCCTCCCACGCTCTCTGTTTGGCAGCCTCCGTAGTCTCAGCAGTTTTATTCTTAGCCGCCTCAGCTGCTTCAGCACTCTTATTCTTAGTTGCATCCCATGTCTCTGCACTCTTATTCTTCGCAGCCTCAGCCGTCTCCGAAGCCTTCTGTCTAGCCGCTTCAGCTGCATTAGCACTCTTATCTTTAGTTGCATCCCATGTCTCTGCACTCTTATTCTTAGCCGCTTCAGCTGCATCAGCACTCTTATCCTTAGCTGCTTCCCATGTCTCTGCAGTCTTATTCACAGTTTCATCTTTCTTACCACCCAAGTAATCTATAGTTCTTTTCACTACACCAGCTGCAGTGTCCTTCAACTCCCCAAGCTTCCCCACCGTAGTGTCCTTACCTTCCTTCGCCTTCTCCGTCGTGTAATTTGTTCCCTCCTTTGCCTTCTCTGCCGCATAGTCCTTGTATTCCCCAGCCTTATTCATCGTCGCGTCTTTCGCCTCTTTCGCCTTCTCAGCTGTGTAGTCCTTGTATTCTCCAGCTTTGTTCGCTGTTGTGTCTTTAGCCTCCTTTGCCTTTTGAGTTGCATAATCTGTGTACTCTCCAACCTTAGAACCAGCTTTGTCACTAGCCTCTTTTGCTTTCTCAGCTGTGTAATCCTTGTATTCCTTAGCCTTTCCGGTTGCAGAATCATATACCCCACGAGACTTATCTGCTGATATATCTCTCACTTCACCGGTTCCTAAATCATCATCATTAGTAACATACACTACTTCCCTCGTAGTAGTGTTTGGTTCAACAGGGTAGTCACCTTTTCCAACCACAGCTTCCTTTGCATTCTCATACGTGCCTTGCACCGCTCTCAGCACGGAACCAATAACACCAGGTTTTTGTTCATCTTGTTGTTGCTTGTCAACAGAACCCAAATCACGATCTCTTGTTCTATTAACTTCCTCAAGTTCTTTTGCAGCAACCTTAGCTGCTGCCTCCGCTTCCTTAGATTGTTGCTTTGTTGACGCCATTGATTGATTTCAATCCAATGCAATTTGATAATATGAAGAACGAAGAAATTTTTGTGTGTTTAGAACTTGGTTTTCACTTAATTATGGATATTCAAGATGGGTTTGAATTGTGAAGGAATGAAGTGAACGTTGGTGTTATATAGTAACTGTGGAATACTAATAACTAAGGACAAGGTTATGAGTGGTCGGTGACACGTGGGTGTACAAAGTAAAGTAGAAGTGGGTGACGGAACAGGTGGCATGCATGCTTTAGAGGAATGACACGTAAATCTTGAGATGGTGCTTGTTGGTGACATCTATGTAACAAGTCTAAAGCATCTGTCTATTCTAATATACAGTACCGTGACGTAATGGTATAAAGGATTTGTGATAAGATATGCAGATTTGGATGTCGGAGACTAGCGAACACAAAACAATGGAAGGTATAATGGAAAAATAAATATATAAAAGTTATGGACATTTCATCACAGCAATGGTTATCTAGACGAGATGGATCCTCTCCATTAATGGAAATAACAATTGCTTCAAAAAGTAAAGGGAAATGTAACATTTAATGACATATATATATCTTTGGTTAATATGAAATCATATTTTTGTCATTAGAAATAAATGTAAAATATATATTTGTCTCTCAATTAATGGAGATGATCTTAGTTCTAAACGGACATGTGAGTTTCGGCGTATAATGGTCTGGGATCCTCTGCAGTAGATTAGTTTCATCATTTATAATATTTTTTTGTCCAAAAATATTTTAAAATTTATATCTTTAAATTTATTTCAAAGCCACATGTGACAATCTTATCTAGTAATGAACCCTTCAGTAATGGAGATGATGCATATAATATATCCAATGAGTTGTGTGTATTTTTTGGCTCGTAGCAATTTGAGACTCATTGTTGAACGGGTTTGGAACTGGATAACAAGCTACCCAGACCTACTGATATTTGAACTTACTATTCAATCCTAAATCTATATATGGTAAGATATTTGTAATATCATATTAATATATAATTATAATATCACATAATTCATAAATGTGATTGTTACATTGTTAAACAGTGATGTTATATTGTTAATTCATAATGTTGTGTTGATTAAATTGTTCTTACTAAATAAGTATTTCATCCTAATGTTGAAGACTTATTTTTTATGTTTGTTTGAGTAAAATGAGTTGAGTTTAATATTTAATTTAAATTGTGTTTAAATTATATTTTATAATATATATTTGATTGCCTAAATAGGATATATGAATGTAGGAAATAAAGATACAATAACATAAATTAC
Organism: Lupinus albus; assembly: GCA_009771035.1. Lineage (NCBI taxonomy): Eukaryota > Viridiplantae > Streptophyta > Magnoliopsida > Fabales > Fabaceae > Lupinus > Lupinus albus. The sequence goes on along the minus strand of CM020004.1, from coordinate 8,913,582 downwards.
TCATAGTTACTTTTAATATTTTTCAATTTCTAGGTACACATGGATCTGTTAGATAGCTAAGGACCCATGGGTAATAGATCCAGCAAATTAGACCTGTCAAAATGGGCCGGGTATAGCGGGCCGGCCCGCCAAGGCCCGAAAAGGTATAGGGTTTGGGTACTAAAGTTTGAGTATTTTAGTTAAACCGGACTTTTTAGCCCGGCCCGACCACAATAAATTCGGGCTCGGGCCGGGCTTACCCGTTCGGGTTCGGGCCATTGTCTACTCATTTTCTTCCCTCTCATTTGGCTTTTCTTACCTGTGCATTTTACATGATGTAATCGATTACAATATACTCGTAATCGATTACAACATATGAAAAACATTAGTTTTTGCTGTTTTTTAAACAGTGTAATCGATTACACAATCCTGGTAATCGATTACATGCTGATAAACTAATCAGACCTGTGCATTTTACATGATGTAATCGATTACAATATACTCGTAATCGATTACAACACATTAAAAGCATCAGTTTTTTGCATTGGTGTAAATAATAAAATAATCTGGGCTGGCCCGCCGCAGCCCGCTTTGGGCCTCATTTTTAGCAACATAAAATATAACCGGACTTTTTAGCCCGGCCCGTTTTAGCCCGATTCAAAAGCGGGCTAGCCCGAACCCGTCCGGGTAGCCCGTTTTGACAGGTATACAACAAATATTCACATTGGCCTGGAACGTGTCTGAATACAAAAACGAAGTAACCAGTCGAGTTCGACCCATTGAGACCGATAACCATCCCTATTCATAGAAAACTTATTTTTCATATAATTCATTAACTAATTATTATAATAAAAATTTATTTCGTAAAATTATAATTAATTAATAAGAAACATAAATAAATAAAATTGTTCAAATATGTCGCAATAACAATAGTTAATTCTTTAAAGAAAAATGGATGACTAATTCTTAAACGAGTGAAAATTAGATAAGTGGAAAATTAGACGATTAGTAAACTAGATAACTGTTGGACTTTGATATCCTTAAACGTTGATGCCATTGGACGTTTCTATATTTAACTTTAGATTTTATTGTGCATTGTTTTAGGATTGAAGTGTAACTTCTCTAACATTTCCATTATCTTCCTTTGTCTCCGCCCACTTGCCCCCAAACATTATGATCATTTAGCCAGTTTATTGTTATTGGCAACTAGGTTACAAAATCCAAAGATGCAGAATATGCAAAGTAGACAACAAGTTTGGAATATTTCCTAATACAAAGAAGTATAAAGAGCAATAACATTATAATGAAGGTGTTAACTTCTAGTAATTTGCATTGGGAAGTGAAAAACCGGATAACATAAATAATTTGGTAGTTTTAACTACGGTGAGAATGAGTCATGTAAGATTTATCCCTTACCCGACCCTAAATATTGGTAGGATCATTTTTTAACCTGGATTTGGTCCTAGATGTGAAGCCAACCCCAAATTTCGACTATGACAACCTTTGAACCCGAACCTAGACCCGATTAAATATAATGCATACATATTTTAGAAAAAGCCTTCTCAATATTTTGTTTATTATTATGGATATATAATTTGACATATGAAATGATATATGTATATTTTATTAATCATGTATATTTTATTAATCATGTATATATGATGGAAAATTAGATAATCAATGATATTTTCGATCATATAGATGTTATTATTCTATACACAATTGAATATAGACACATACAAACATGAAAAGTGAGTGACCATGAGACGAGACCGGTCGGGGTCATGTTTGTCTCCTAACTAACCCTAAATATTGTCTGGCTCTAGTTTTTGAACCCGAACCCGATCATAAACTGATGAGACCCGATCCTATTTGAGTCTGATCACGACTGGGCAAAATCGGGTGACCGGGTAGGGTCAGATCCTACTCACCCCTAGTTTTATCATGAGGACAACATAGTCAGTATTAACTACTTGTAAAATTGAGGAATGTTACAAACATCTTAAAGAGGGAGACTTAGTCCTTGAAGAATATCTACTAATGACTTGTCTACTAGACTTAACATGAATGAGACATTCCTTTTTGGGTAATCATTTTACAAGATGGAAGTTGAAGATGATGTTCTTCCTCCTCATGAAGAAATTCACATATGTTTCAAGCTTTGAAAGACTAGTTGATGTTGTTTAGACATCAACTGAAGAGGAAATGAAAATAGAAAAGAAGGACTAATCACTTAGGAGGTGAGCGGTCTTTCTAGAATAATTTTATCATCAATGGGATGTATGATGGCCCATTCTATGTTGCAACAAGTCTACTAAGGAGGTTTGGAATGTTGTAAAGAAGAAATATGATACTAAAGAAATTGAAATAAAAAAGTATATTGTCAACCACTACCTTAAATATCTGACGACATATGATAAATCACTAGAAGAACAATCTCATGAACTCTAAAAGATTGCACATGAGATTATCACTGAATATATGAACTTATAGGAACAATTTAATGTACTTATAATCATAATCATAGACAAAATGGGCAATGCCTCACAAAATTTCAAAAACATTCTTAAGCATAAAACTAAACATTTTTCATTAGAAAGTTTGATTACTTATTAGGGATTTTTGCTTGGCCAATGTCACCAATGGGCAATGTCACCATTCTCTTTTAATTTATGTATTATTTTATTTACAAGTTTGTGTGCAATTCAAGTGAAGAATGATTCCTATTTAGATAAATGTCCCAATTTTTTATTTTTTTATTTGATAATCTTGTTTAACGGTGAATTAGAAATATGAATGTTATTGTGGAGTTAAGAATTGTTCTTTTGTGTCGAAGAGGAGTTTGTAAAATCTGAGTTGCCTTGCTTGATCTGGGCAATAATCGGCCTTGTTGAGTTGCCAAAGTTAGGTTGCTTAGTTGAATCTAGTTGTCAGCCTTGGACCGCCTTGTGTTAGTACCTGAAAAGGCAGTTTGAAGCTTAAGTTAGTAATCATTAAAGTATGCTTAGAGAGAAGTAGAGATAATACATTATTGTTCTCTTGTTGGTGGCTTCACCTATTTATATCAAGGTGTTGTGGTTTACACTCCAAGGGGGAAATGTCATTGTGGATGTACGATCTCATCCTTTCAACAAACTTAGAGTTATAATGGTGTAAATATGGAGTACCTTTACCATGTGGGCAATGTGAACCTGCCGATTTTCGAGTGTGGTGTCTATGCCTTTGGTGTGTAGGATGGTTCTTTGGCGTACTAGGTGCTACATGTCATATTGTTGTGGTAATTTATCTTAGCTAAGTCGGTCGTTTAGCCATGATCAACATTCATAGAAGTTAGATCTAGTTCTCCTAAGCACGATCAAAAGTTGTGGGAAATAGATCTTTGTTGAACGGTCGTTGGCCTCTGACTAGTCTTGACACTAGTATGAAACATTTGCCTCAAGTCTAGTGGTTTGGCCATTGTCGAGCGTGTTAGTTGACTTGAAGCTACTTTGGCTGAGCTTGGGCGGTAGTCATGAGAACATAATCATGCACGCTTGGTAATTAGACTTATATTTGGAATGGAACAATTGCGCCTAGTCTAGTGGCATATCCATTATCAGACATGGAAATAGGCTTGAAGTTGTTCAAGTTGGCTTGTTTGAATTTGGGTAAACCTTTCTCATGATGCTTTTGGGGGTGATTTAAATTGAGCATATGGTGAGTCTATCTGTCCACGAACAAATTTTCCTAGGATTCAATGTTTAAGGCGGGAACCATTTTCAAATGTATGACAATTTCTATTGAATTGAGTGGTGTCTTCATTTCTTGTGAACTTAGATGGTTATGTCATGTTGGTAACCTTCATTATTGTCGTTGTGCTGCACAACACATGGATGGTCAGGAGGTACATCACTTTCTATGTAGGCTGCCCATGTGGTTGTCACTTTATCTATCATTCAATACTTATTGCTTTGGTGTGTCCACCATTAAATTCAAATTAGATGGTAGTAGGGTGGTTAAGGTGCATTAATGAGGCATTTTGGGGGTTACCCTTACCTTTTCATCCCTTCACTTTTGCATTCAACCATTTGTTTTGAGCCTTGAATCTCGGACTTGATCCGATTTCTTACTTCTTCTTCAAGAATTTTCCACTACAAATGCCTTAGGTACACTTTTTCCTCCTTTATATTCCATTTTATTCCAGCTCATGTGGTGAGGATAATGTCATTGAAGGGGGACTACGATAGTGATAGCTCCATGAAGGTCCTCTTAGTCCTCCTCCTTCATTCCTGTCGTAGTCTTTTGGACTGCGGCGAGAAATGAGTGTGTTATTTGCTCTTAGCTCCAACAACAAAAATCATATGCTTATCTTCCATCAATGGTTGGCAAGTACATATCTTGGCCCTCCTTCATGTGGCACCTTCACAACTGTATCGTTGGGGGTATATTTGGGCTTTTGAGCTGTTCTTCTAAGTACACTCTCTACCTTGCATGGTCAATCTCTTTATTTCACTCTTTCAGGTTTTCCATAGCACCAACAAGGGTGAACAAAGGGTCGGGCAGTGTGCATGGACCCGCATCCAGTCGAAGATCAGGAGGTCCTCTTCATCCCTACCTACAATTTGCAGCTAAGTAGAGGGTGTTGGGTACTCATGTCTACCACTACTGATTTTTTGTTATTATTGGTTACACCCTAAGGGGTCATTCACATGTACCTAAATAGATACTATGTTTACATATGGATCCCTGCATCGTTCCATTCCATTTAGGATTAGGCGTAATCAGACCTGCTTTTTACCTATCTCTCATTATTTGGGACCCTATTCACCTCTTTTTATTTTGGCTTCTATTGAATCGAGAAATAGGTTTGATTGTTAACGAGTTAGGAAAAGGGATAAGGGATATTCCATCTTCTTCCATAAGATTTGGAGTCACCGATACATTTTTGCGGACAAAACATAAAAAACCCTCTTACCCAATTTTAGAATGTGTTGGTCATTAAACTCAAGATTAGATAATAGAGTGGGGAAGATATTTGCCCCATGCTCGGCCGTATTAAAGCGATATCTTTAGTAATTGCATGGACTAATTTATACTCTAAACTTGTTTGTTTACTTATTTATTTACAATGGACTAAAATATATTTTTTATTTTTTCTATTTGACAAGAGTTTGTCTTGCTCTTACATATTCCTATATGTAACAGGAAATTCAAGACTACACAATTATGAGTGTAAAAGTTTGATATAATGAGTTTGTTTTAATTGTTTTAATGAACATAAAGTGATTTATCACGACCGTATATAGAATGATTTGAGGAGATATTGATTATTATTTTTATTATGATTGCTTTTATATTTTTAAAATTAATTAAGAAAAAGTTTGATTTAGCCTCCATTATTTATCATTAAATAAAAATCTTTTTAATACTATTATTATTATTATTTCAATATTTTTATACTTATTACTATCTCATTATTATGTCAAAACATTTTTACTTATTATCTCAATTTTCAATTACATTTTAACGAACAAAAGTAACGTATCACGACCATCTGGAGAAAAAAGGTGAAGTCACGAATTTTCCACTATTTTTATTATAATTAATTTTAAAAGATTTTTACATTAGGTATTGGTAATAGATAAGAAATATTAATTATCTGTAACATTATTTAAATAAAAAAGATAAATATTAATAAATGAATCATACTCCGAGCTAAAATGATAAATGTTATGAAAAAAGGTGAAAATAAGTGATGCTTGTAAAATGGAATAAAAATGAAAGGAAGAAAAACATCTTACACAAATGAGCATAGGATATGGATGTAGGAGCATAGTGAAAAGCCAAGAATTAGCACATAACCACCGTACTAGCATTAACCTAATGTAGGATTGGTAGCACGTTCAATAGAGCTAGGGTGGAAATCCATAGACCAGTGTGGCCAAATATTGATGACAACATAACTCTTATTCTCTTTAGTGCTGATTGGCTGAGCAACTTTTTAGAGAGGGAGTTGAGTAGCATTTGTAGTTGTATAGGTAAAAAACTAGGTTCTTTGGTGATTTCTAGTGTGCCTTGCACCCCCCTACTTATAGGTCCATACTATTTATTGTCTAGCAAATCATATTTCACTTTATTTTCAGAAGACATTAATTTTCTAATACAATTGTAAAATCAAATAACAATTATACTATATTTATTTTCCATACACTATTATTTTAATTTGATTTTAAAAGGAGTTATTCCTAATAAATGACAATGTATCTAGTATTAAAAACACTCATTATTCACATTGTTCTATAAAAAATTATCTCTTTCACAAATCAAAATCAAATAGTCAAACTCATTTCTCTATTTTTGGTTTATTGACTTTTTATTTTATATTAGTTTTTTATATTTTCCTTTTTATGGGTCGGACAAAATTATATGTTTACAAACGACCTCTCTTTACTTGTTTCTTATTAGATAGCAAATGAACCAAGATTTGAGTGCTATCAGAGTAAGACACTAGTAAAAAAATGAAGCTAATTTTGTTGATGGGGAGAACTTACCTAACAATGCTTCACCATCTAGATGTGGGTACGAGTTTCTTACTCCACATCAAGTTTTTATTGCTTATATAAAGGCAAGAATAAAGGTCAAGGTGATGTATGTCAAGGGTGTACACACGATTTGAATGACAAATCTTTGACTAAACCAATAAGTGAAGAGTTAAGCCTTACTAAGTTCATAATAGTGCTTAGGGGTGGCAAAACGGGCCAGCCCGATCCGACCCTGTCGGCCCGCATTTGGCCCGCCAAAATATGGGCTGGGTTGACCCGACCCTTATTGCTAAAAGGGCTCAAAATGTCAGTCCGACCCATATTTGGCAAGATTGGTCCGTTTTTCTTTTTCTTTTCAAAAACACATTTAAATTACACTGATATTCCATGAGTTTTAATGAAATTACACAAACTATCCTTCCATTTTCTACACTTACAAAAAACCTTAATTTATAAACATACATTACATTGATCAGCTATCTATGAGAGATGTAATTTTTTAAACAAAAAAATGATAAATGTAATTAAATTAAATAAAATATGATATATGATATAAATTAAACACTGATATGTAAATGTATTGTATTGTATATGATAAAATTACATTGATAAGTAATTTACTCATAAATGTCTTATATATGAATAATAAATTGGTTGCACACAATATGTGCAAAATGTTCGGTTGGAAAACAATATTAAATTGACTAATTATTGGAATCACATGTAACCTTAAAATGGTAAAACAATATTAATATTGACCCGCCGGGCTAACCTGGCCCGGCCCGCCATGGTTCGTCTAAAAAACGGGCTTCCAAACCAGGTTGAATATGAGCTTCTAGGCTAAAATCTCCAGCCTAACCCGCCAAAAATATTGATCAAAACGGGCTGGCCCGTCGGGCCAAGCCCATATTGCCATCCCTAATAGTGCTTGAAATCAAAGATGAATACGTAAGGTTTGTATTTTACCTTGAAGGATAGAGTGGTACGAATCTATGAAGCAACAACATGGCTCGAGGGTCATATGATGAGGCAAATTTTCGATTTTCATGCAATTTTTTGAGTAATCATAATTTTCTTTTTTTAGAATAAGCGGTTCTAGATCCTTCTCAGGTAAAACCCATGTTTTTATGGTTTGTATGATTCATAGGTTTGTCACTTCCTTACCCCCAAAGTAGGGGTGGAAACAGGCTAAACCAGGTTAGAGATTGCCTTAAACAGGCCCAACCTATATAGCGCATAGAAGCATGGGCCTGACCTGTTAGTCTGTTTAAAAAAATTTCAAAGCCTAGGCATGACCTGTTTAAAAGCCTACTATGACCTGTTAGTCTGTTTAAAGGTCCGCTAAGGTAAAAAAGTTTACAAAATTAAAAAAATTAAAAACATTTAAAAAATTAAAAAATTAAAAAAATTAAAAAAATTAAAAAAATTAAAAAAATTATGTACAAACTAGAAAAATTTATTATAATTATAACAATTAGTGTGGATTTTTTTATATTGTTATCACAATTATTTCCATCATTTTCCAATGTTACGTAATGTATTCGAAGGATTTGTGGTGCCTTTGAGGTTATAATATACAAAACAATGTCATTTAATATCATAGTAAAATATGATATTGTTCTAATATTTAACATGAGTTGGGTTATGTACTTAATCTCAAGTCTCAACAATTAAATATCCAATTATTAAATAGCTTAATCTCTAAATCCTAGTGGATTTACATAAAAAAATTTATTCTTTATTCTAACCTCAAAGACACCACAAATATTTCAAATGCATTACGTAACATTGGAAGATGATGAAAATAATTGTGATAACAATGCAAAAAAAATTCACACTAATTGCTATAGTTATAATATTTTTCTAGTTTGTACATAATTTGTTGAGTTCCTTATCTTAATAGGCCTTTAAACAGACTAATAAGTCATACCAGACTTTTAAACAAGTCAGACCTATGCTTTGAATTTTTTTAAACATGCTAACAGGCCACACCCAAACTCTTATATACTATATAGGCTCAGCCTGTTTAAGGCAAAGCCTGTCCTGACCTAACCTGTTTCCACCCTTAATTATGAGTGAGTAATTCGCTTTATTTCTAGGATAAAGGTCATGTCCTTTTACATTCAATAAACACATGTTTCTTTTTCTATTTCATTGAGTGTTATTATTTGAATCATTAAACTGAGTTTCATTCGTGTGAGTTGTCTCGCCAATGATTTGTACCTCTTAGATATATTGGAGAAGGACCGAGAGGTGAACCTAACTATCTGATCATTCAGTTATTCAAACTAAAAGCAGTTGGATAAAAAGATCCAAATAAATGGATTAATTGACAATCGTACCACGAGAGTAGGTGTAACTTCAATTGAATACACATGTTGGAGCTCGAGAGAGGATGACACATATCAAAGAGAAATTCACCTTCACAACTTAAATTTCATGAAATAAGCGAAAACAAAGATTTGCAAGTATAAAGGCGGTAACCCTTATCCTAAGAACTCTTCGTCATCTAAGTCTCAATTCTTTTACTATTTTCATAATTTATTGTTGTCAAACCTTTCATTATTCTCAACTTTGTTTTAATTAATTTTAGATTTAAGTATAATTAATTTCTAAAATTAAAGGAATTTCAGTCCTTGTGAGATCGATATTTAAATTACTTGACGATGAAATCATGTAATTGCCATTTGCCCTATCAAGTTTTTGAAACCTTTGTTGGGGACTGTGTCAAAAATTCTTTGATTCTCAATTCATTCATCACTTTACTCTATTGCATTATGCATTTTCATTTTTATTTGTACCTTTACAGGTTGTCGCTTTGGTTAATGCAAAGTTCGAGTTACCCAACAACAATATTTGTTGACATAGAGCCATAAATAATTTTTTGTATAAGAAAAAGGCAACAAAGAGAATGAGATAGACTTGCGTGTGTACAAACCATGGCTGAACAAGGTGAGCGACTACCCAGCTCCTACTGCTCATAGTATGTATCCTGGAATAGTCTGAGCAACTATTGAGGCAAACAAATTTTATTTTCCAGTCGCTTTGATCCAAATGGTAATGCAAAACCAATTTGGAGGAGGAGCTCATGAAGATCCATATGCCTACAATAATCAGTTCTTCGAATTCTATGAGACTGTAAAGATCCATGAGGCTTCAGAAAATGACATTCGTCTCTGTATGTTCCCATATTCTCTTCGAGACAGAGCTAAGATGTGGCTGAGAATTCAAACTATTGAAACTCAAGATGCTTGGCGAATGTTGGATGAGATCATGACAAACACTTTATCTTCTTGGTTACAAACAAATTGCAATTTTTGAGCAATCTTTTTCCACCAACAAAGTTGATTCCTCATCATTGTTTGTCTTCATGACACTCACATGACCCACATCTTCACTAAGATCCACGCGTTGAATGGCACTCATAGTGTTTCAACTTATAGCACTCTCACTCAAAGTAGTTTCCTCACTCATAGTGTTTTCCTAACTCATAAGTGTTTCACTCAAATTTTCCCTACTCACAAGTGTTTCACTCATGAACTCGGGCTCTCTTTCTCTCCTTGTGGGTTCATATTATAATGCCTCCTAAAAATCCCTAGAGAAGTCTAATGGCTCAAACTTCTTGATTGAGGCCGTACCCGATGCAAATAATATAACAGTTAAAATGTAGTATTTGGAAGTGACTCCAAGGTCGTTTCTCAAGGATTATCTTTCAGACAATATTTCAAACACCTTGTACTCTCACACACACATGGGGGTTTGTTGTTGTTATGAATATAGAGCATACACTAAAACAGAAACAATAATTAGCAGAAAAGTGAAACATCTAAACCTCTTTGGTTTCCTTAACTACAACTCAATCATCGGTTTCACAATATCAAAGTCAGATTCTAATAATTGAATTCCTAATTTGTTGAGAATCAACTAACTAAGCGATAATCAACTCACAAACAAATTCACACGAATTAAGAATTCATGCACTAGAGAAATGATTAACTAAGCGAAAATCAGTTCACAAACCTATTTCTAAAGCATGTAATTAAGCAAACCACAACCAGAAATTGAATAGAAGAAATCAACAACTAAGAAACCGAAATTGCATTAATAACCAAACCTTAACAGTTGTGATACATTAGCAAAGGAGTTTAGTCCAGAAATTTAGCCTTCCATGGAAGGATTAAGAAAAAACCGAAATGGAGAAGAGGGAAAACGAAAATAAACTAAACCCTAGCTGAGCGCAAAGAGGGAAAACGAGAATATGTATTCTCAAGCAATGTAAAAATGTGTAATGTTAAAGTGTGCCCTTCAAAACTGAAATCCTATGTTTAAAAGGAGTAAAACGAAAATGGGCCCTAAACAATGGGCCCAAAACCCAAACGAAATAAAAAATCATAATACAATATATGATCTTCACTTTAGCACACATCCTCCACTTGTAATGCTCAAAATGTTATTGGTGCCAAATATGACGTGAAAATGGGATTAGATTTAATTAGTCTAAATAATCCCAAATTAACTCATTTTACGAATAATAGTACACTAAAGCATAAAACACTAAACCATACCAAACAAAGTCAATTAGACACCAAGAATTATTAACAATGGTAAAATAAGGTTATGAATAGTGTATAATATAATGCTGATCAAATACCCCCAAACCTAACCTTTTGCACTTTTGGGCAAAATCAAGAAACAATGATATGTTAACCAATGCACCAAAGTGAGTCATATAAAAAGATTATTAAAAACTAGAAAATCAAATATCCTAATGATGAAATACTTCACAATGAATTCAAGGAAATGCAAAGAGATGGGCAAATTCAAACACACAAGAGTAAAAAGATCAAAGAATCAAGATATCTATGAAGATCATCCAATCAATTCAAGCATGCAAAGAAACAAATCAAATCAAGAGGTGAGTCACAACAATGATAGAACCAAGATAAGCTCTCTAAAGTGTTTATACTCATGTGTCTTAGGTTGCATAAATTTACACTCAAGGCATTTCATGAAAACAAACACAACCATAAGCTTGACAAGTTTCTAAAATCAACATCATATAAACATGCACATAATGATCAAAAGGACTTTTCAATGTTGTAATGGGGCCAAAGACAAGGTTGGATAAAATATGGAATATGTAGCTTAAAACCAAGGGAATAGAGGAGCAAAGAGGAATAAGTAATAAGTAAGACAAAATCAACCCCAAATAAGTAAATCAACCTCCAATTCCAATCCTCTCAATCCTCTTTGCCACACTCAACTTTTATTCACTTTTGTTTTTCTTAATTTTTCTTTTTTTTGTTTCACTTTTTGTTGCTTTTCTCTTTGTTGTTTTTTTTTCCAGGGACAATGCCACACTTATGTACACAAATGTAACAACCAACGAGTCATAACCAAGAATTATAAAAAATGAAGAACAATGCACCCTTACTTAATACTCATTCCCAAAACAATTCCAAAGCTCAAAAATTCCCTAAATTTAGGATAATCATGATTTTTCACGTATAGGCATGTAATGAGCTAGAATAAAGAAGGGGATAAAAAATGCACAAAGTGGCTTTCAAAGGACAAATTCTTTTAAGGTAGGTTTATATGGCTAGTGACTTATTCAAAAGAAATGTCTAAATCACTTCAAAATGTGCAACTGAAAATCAACTATAAAAAAACATCTCAAGTTCTAGAGTGCAAGTAATCAAAAGTGTAACAATCACACGTGAAAGAATATTAGATGGCATACAACAATTCATCCACAATTAAGGCTCAAAATCTCACAATGGACAAATCTATCACAATTTCTTCACCTCTCAATTCTCAAAAGCAACTTAGAACACAGAAAATGCATGAATTCACAACACAAGATATCAAGACTCAACTAGAAGAAAACATGAGAGAAAATGCCCAAAATCTAAGAATCAAAGAAAACATGCATAAAAAAATCTATATTAGTCTCCCTCCACACTTAAACTACACATTATTCCAATGTAGCACAATTAGAATATCCACCCAGATACATCGTCAAATATAATTGTATAAGTGCAATAAAAGTAAAGAATGAGTGAAAAAAAAACTCTTTGATTCATGGAGGGAGGAAAGCAGGTTCAAACATAAAAACCTCCTCCACAATTTCATCCACTAAGAAAGGATTTGTGAGAAAAGGCTTGAGGCGATGATCATTGACCTTGAAGCTCTTAACTATGGATTCAATTGAGATTTCTAATGCACCATAAGGAAACACATTAGTAACAACAAAAGGACCAATCCACCTAGAACGAAGCTTACCACTCATGAGACCCAACCTAGCGTTATACAACAACACTTTTTGGCCAACCAAAAATTTCTTTCTAGAAATTAAGCTATCATGGAATCTTTTGGTCTTATCTTTGTAGAACTTAAAGTTCTCATAGGCTTCTAAACGAATTTCATCAAGTTCACTGAGTTGTAGCTTCCTTTCATCACCAGCTTGATCAAGAGCCAAGTTACAAGTCTTCACAACCAAATAAGAACGCTGATCAATCTCCACAGGAAGATGACATGCTTTACCAAAGACAACCCGATAAGGAGACATCCCTATGTGTGCCTTGTAAGCAGTCCGATGTACCCAAAGAGCATCCTCAAGTCTATTGCTCCAATCTTTTCTGTTAGGTTGTACCTGTGAAGAAGATCTTTGCTCCTGACCTTGACACGGTTTTGACGAAGACACCAACATCACCAAAAAGAAGAAAGGAAGAATACTTATGAAGACAAAGAAGAAAAAGCTTCAAGACAAATTAGTCTAAATCTAAATAGTTACTTCTATCCTATACTCTCGAATATACTCTAGTAGTAATGCTCAAAATATTATTAAAGAAAAATTGAAGCACTTCAAAGTATAGTCAAAACAATTTTAAAAAATAGTATGTAACAGGTTACTGTATTTAAGTAATAGGTTACATGTGTGAGAAATGAGTTATCCAACATCCAACTGCTCAGAGTAATCCATTACCAGTTTCAGTAAAGTTGAGTAATCGATTACTCAAAGTATGTAATCGATTACGCTATGTAATTTTTCAAAATAAGTTGGACAGAACATTTGAATAATCGATTACTCAAAGTGTGTAGTCGATTACACCAAGTAATTTTTGAAAACATAGTTGGATAGGATGGTTGGGTAATCGATTACTAAGAGTTGTTACACTAGTTTTCAGATTTCAAAGTGAACATCTTTCACCCCAAACGAAATGGTTTCATTACAAATGAAACCTACACTTCCCTAGATGTGTTATGGTTGATTGTAAAGCCTATATAAATGCATTATAACACATAACTCATAACACAACTTATAGAACAACTTTTATACAAATCTTTCAAAAGCTATCACACTTATTCTGAATATTTTTCTACACTTTGAGAAACTTGCACTCAAACTTTCAAAGTAAATTTTTTTGAGTTGCTTAAGAGTGTTTCTAAGTTTTTAAAACTTGTAAAGAGAATTATTACTTAGTATACAAGAGTTTTTGGATATCAAGTTATAATTGTTTTACCAAACTTGTAAATGCAATCCTGCCATTATTGTACATTCTTCATTTTGCAAGAATTCTTTCTTTCTCAAGGGTGTGAATAGAAATGGGATAGAGTTACTTGGAAAGGTGTTTTCCAAGGGTGATTAAGTATTAGTGAGTGTGTAAGGTACATAGAGATCTCGGGGTGAGATATTGTAATTACAAATCATAATATTTAGTGAAGAAATATCTTATGCTGCAAGAGTACTGGACGTAGCCTTCGGTGGACAAGAAGGTGAACCAGTATAAAAACATTTGTGTACTCTCTTTTCCTTTGTCTTTTATTTTTCAGTTGTTATTTTTCTGCATAATATTTTCGTTGCACTTAAACTCTCAATTTTGCAGAAAAAGTGGCCATACTTTTAAGTCAACTAATCACCCCCTCTTAGTTGTAATCTCATTCTAACAGTACCATCTTCTCCAAAATACTATTTATCTCTCTATTTGAAAACTCTATGAACAACCCCGTACTTTTTTAGAATAGCTTGCATGGATCTATTGAAAAAGTGTGTGCCTTGGTCGCTAACAATAGCTTTGAGTATGCCAAACCTGAAAAAAATGTGAGACCTAACAAAATCCATAACAACCCGAACATCACTAATCCTGGTGGCCTTAGCTTCCGCCCATTTGAAAACATAATCAACAATAAGAAAAATATAAGTAAAACAAAAAAACAGGAAAGGGACCCACGAAATCAATACCCCAGACATCAAAAACCTCACAGAACAACATAAGTCGTTGAGACATCTCTTGTCTCCAAGAAAGGGTACCACCTGCTCTCTGACATTACTCACAAGTACTACAGATCCTCCACGCATCTTTGAACATGGTAGGCCAATAAAATCTAGAGTCAAGCACCTTCCTTGTTGTTCTTTGGGTACCAAGATGCCCACCCACTACAGAGGCATGACAAAACTGAAAGACTGACTCAATCTCATGATCTTGAATGCATCTCCTAAACACCTAATCATTACAAAATCTCCACAAATATGGGTCATCCCAAAAATCAAATTTAGCATCACTTTTAAGTTTATCATTTTTGGCTCTAGATGCAAATGGAGGAAAAACAGATGCAACCAAATAATTCACAGTATTAGCAAACCAATGGTTGGGGAAGAAACAGAGATATGTAAAAGTTGCCCATCAGGAAAATTATCACGAATAGTCATCATATCAACAACTTTGTCTATCCTACTCAAGTGATAAACAACCAAATTTTGTGCTCCACTCCTACACGAATCTCCAAATCAAACTCTTGGAGATAGAGTATCCATCTAATCAACCTTGTCTTGGACTCAACTTTCTTCAACAAGAACTTTAGTGTTGCATGGTAAGTGAAAACAATAATTCTAGAACCAAGCAAATAAGATCTAAATTTATCCAGATAAAAAACAATAGCTAAAAGCTCTTTTTCAGTGGTGGTATAATTTGCTTGTGTAACATCTAAAGTTCTCGAAGCATAATAAATCACCGTAGGAAATTTGTCAACCTTTTGTGCAAGGACAACCCCAAATGCATAATTGGAAGCATCACACATTAGCTCAAAAGGGACTGTGCAATCAGGTGTCTGGATGATCGAAGTGGTGGTCAAAGCTCTATTGAGGCAGTCAAATGCCTCTCTACATCTCTTGTCAAAATCAAACCCCACATCCTTTTATAATAGATTAGATAGTGAAAGGGCCTTCTTGCTAAAATCCTGAATGAACCTACGATAGATGTGACACCCTAGATTTATATTTCCTAAGTTAGAGAATTAGCCCTAGAGGGTAAGGCATACTGTCAGATTCTCGCTTGAGCGAGAGGTCCTCGCCCAAGCAAGAGAGTTAGAGTTCCTCCCAGGATTTTATGTGGGATTTTATGGGCTCGCCTAAGCGAGAACCCGACGAGATTGCATTAAATGAGAAACCCCAAACACATTTTAGGGTTAGAAATTGAAGAGAGGTGAGAGAAAAGAGCTTTTTCAAGGGCAATGAGCTTTGATACTCATCTAGAAGCTTGAGAAAAGGTAAAACTCTTGATTCTAACTCTCTTTTTCCCTTTGAAACTTGTTTTGGGTATGTTGGATCTCTTCTCAAAATATGAGAAACCATGGAAACTCGCCCTTTTGAGTTATGGTTTGTTTTATGTTGTTTTTCTCTTGTAAAATCTTGATTTAGAGTTGGTATTGCAAGAATGGAAAGAGTTTGTGGGTTGATTCATGAAAACTGTAAGAACCCAAAATTCACCCCTTGAAAATTTTTCATTTCATTAAACCCTAGCGTCTACCGTATACAACTAGCTATGGGTTTCCAAAATACCCATGGCTACATATATGCGGAATTGCAATCAATCGTATAAGTCATATATCCATAGTTACAAAATATTCCCAAAATAATTCAATAAGCACTCATATACAAAATAGTGCAAATAAAGAAATTCCAAAACATAAGCTCCCTAAGCTCCCCCAAAAATGAGTCCCCATCATGTCACCTGTTTATCTGCAATGGGATTATCAATGACAAGAACACAAACACGCAAAGGAGTAAGTCGTTAATTCAATAAACGTCATTATAAGATAATCCACATTAGAATAAGGGGTTAGTAAACCATTTTCGAAATTCATTTTATCTTGCTGCATAACTTGAGCCAAAGTCGCTATACCCCTTAGGATTAGCTAAAAGCAGAATCTCGTTTCTCTTAAAACAAATCACGCTTATATACTCAAGCCAGAGTTTACGCTTCTATACTCAAGCCAGAGTCGCTAACCATTCATGGTCGGCTAAAACATATTTTCCTTTCATCGATCTTCTCATAAATCATTTTCATGCTTCTATACTCAAGCCAGAGTGTATGCTTCTATACTCAAGCCAGAGTGTATGCTTCTATACTCAAGCCAGAGTGTATGCTTCTATACTCAAGCCAGAGTGTATGCTTCTATACTCAAGCCAGAGTGTATGCTTCTATACTCAAGCCAGAGTGTATGCTTCTATACTCAAGCCAGAGTTTACGCTTCTATACTCAAGCCAGAGTCGCTAACCATTCATGGTCGGCTAAAACATATTTTACTTTCATCGATCTCCTCATAAATCATTTTCATGCTTCTATACTCAAGCCAGAGTGTATGCTTCTATACTCAAGCCAGAGTGTATGCTTCTATACTCAAGCCAGAGTCGCTAACCATTCATGGTCGGCTAAAAATATACTTCTTTTTCATTCGTTTCACCATAAATCATTTCCGGTAAATCCACGCCCACATTAGTATAAACACACCCATATATGTTTATACTAAATACGTGATTTACACTCAATCATCGCATAATCAGAAAGTACCACATACTTTCCTTTCCGTAAATCTACGCCTGCTTTAACGTAAACACACCCATATATGTTTATATCAAATGCGTACTTTACGTATCAATCATTGCATAATCAGAAAACTCACATTTTCGATTCCAAATGCTCAATTAAAGACTTATCCTTACCTCGGTGAGTGTTGGGTTTGGTTCTTGACAACTTCTCAAGTTCCACCGACACCGCCTCCAACTTTAGGATCTTTCCTCATCCCACCATATAACACAATGTTAGTCATTTATTCCAAATATCACATAAACAACTTATATTGCATTATTTAACCATACAAGATATTCATCATATTTTCAATGTTGCTAAACTATTTTCATCATAAGTTTACAACCATCTAAAACATACATATCCATCTCATATTTCAACATTAGAACGTAAACTCATTTTCTACCCTTAGCATTTTACCCATTTTCCACTTTAACCACATTATCCCTTTAGGGTTTTGGGGTTTTCATGAATCAACCCACAAACCTTTTCCATTCTCGAAATACTAACTCTAAACTAAGAATTTACAAGATAAAAACACATAAAACGAACCATAACTCCAAAGGATGAGTTTCCATGGTTTCTCACATTTGGAGAAGAGATCCAACATACCCAAAATGAATTTAAGAGAGTTAGAATCAAGAGTTTTACCTCTTCTCAAGCTCTTAGGTGAGTATCAAAACTCCTTGCCCTTGGAAAAGCTCTCTTCTCTCACCTCCCTTCAAAGTTTTTAACCTTAAAATGTGTTTGGTTTCTGTTTTAAAGAGGTGTCGTCGGGTTGTAATCGATTACCAACATGGTGTAATCGATTACAACGTGAAAAATGCGCATATCTGATGCTTTTAATACGATGTAATCGATTACCAGAAATGTGTAATCGATTACCAGCAATGTGTAATCGATTACCAGAAATGTGTAATCGATTACAAGCAATGTGTAATCGATTACCGGAAATGTGTAATCGATTACCAGCAATGTGTAATCGATTACCAGAAATGTGTAATCGATTACACTGTGTCAGATGCACATATCTGATGCTTTTAATACGATGTAATCGATTACCAGCAGATGTAATCGATTACTAGCAGAGTGTAATCGATTACCAGCAGAGTGTAATCGATTACACTGTGTCAACAGCCCAAAATTGCCATTTCTCGCCCAGGGAAGAATCCTCCAGTATCCCTCCCAGTTGATCCTTTTTCGCTCAGGCGAGGATCTCTCGATCAAGCGAGGCTTCCAAGACTGATACTATATTTTTAAAGATTAAAATTTGGGGTGTTACAATCCTCCCCCTCTTATAAGAATTTTCGTCCCCGAAAATTAAACATACCTCGGAAAATAAAATCATCACCTAGACCTTAGGTACAAGAATATTCATCCAAAATCACAATTCGATTCTCTAATCCATTAAGATTACTTAATCAGTCACTAAGGGCATACACCACTAAATCATGATATACCAAACCAATTCATGAACTAACTCCTCAATGTCCAAATGTTAAGATCTCAGCCTTTAATAACTCGAGTGTAATGGGAACTAATCCATAATTCAGACTAAAGATTTTTCTTATATCCATCAAGAACCATAGATCTCTAACACCTATCCATCTATCAATCCTAACATACGTTAAGAATCCCGATAACACTCTCGAACTTCAGCGAATGGGGTACTTCTGATCCCATATCTATCTAAATGCATCTTTCAACATCCATCATACACTAGCTAGTCTCATCCATTATACACAATCAAACTATCCAGTAATTGTCTAATTACATAAAATATTTTTACCATCAAATCTTATCGTCTAAAGAAATTACCGATTTCTAGCCTCCACTGAAACCATAAAACCATTGATTCATACCAAAACTAGGTATTTTGTTACCAATCGGCAAGCACAAGTCGACCAACACTCAAACCTACAACTTGCGTTCGGTTTGGTCACCCCAATTCCGTTAGTAAATATAAACTTATTAACCCACTCGCATTATGTCCAGAAATACATGGGCGTCTCCTATCACTAAACTTTTAACAACCTCATACTTATTCCGATATGGTTGCTAAAATTTCGGAATTCTCCAACATGATACTAAATCATTACTTAGTCACAAGCTAAGTTTTCCAAAAATGATTTTCGAAAGCGGTTTGAATCCACGACTCATGGCAACCACGTCGTGAAACAAGGTTCGCACGCTCATTTCGACACAACCCAAAACTTCTTCTCTCCTATGGTTACACCACACCCATACACCGCAATTACTGACGTTCACGAAACAACAACAACTTTTGCCGGTACACATTCAACGCAGACAATTTCGGATCACCACCACTATTTCATACGTTGCCAATGTCCTACCGCAAAAGAACCGGTCATTCGAGACCAAAAGTTTCACGTCTAATAAAATGTATTCCTCACATCGACGGGGTAAGTAACTCGACTAGCCTCTTTCCTCGACTATCAGTATAAATCTTACCCCCTTAGCATACATATACATATCAATGCATACTAAATTTAAATATTCACCTCAACAATTACACACAGTTAAACATAACACGATTTGCTGACCGCTAGTCCATTTCCAGGATTAAATCCAACAGGACATCATTGCGCATACCAACACTATAGTAAAGGTTTTACCATTTACTCCAACCGTACACTGAGACACTCCCGATCCAAAATAAGTTTTTTTTTTTTTTTTGAGGTTCAACATCCCCGCACATAGCTTGGTGTTCAATACCAATATACATTTGTTACGGCGGGTACTCATCTTTAACAAAAAAAATAAACTTCATAGACCAGAAGCTTCATACACAAGAATCAAAAATAACTTTTTCATACTTAATCGATTTTGGGGTACCAACCATAGGTCACCTCAAAATGATAATACATCTGATTAGTCAACATCCATGTAAACACATTAGTCGCAAGGACCTTTAGGTAATTTATCCAACATCTATTTCATTTTCGAAATATGAGTTTCACCTCTTAGCGTGCGCATACCACTAAGGCCAACAAAAGGAATTAACCTATAACAACTCATAAGAGAAAACAAGTATCTCTGACTTAAACATTTTTCTTGTCAGTATACTTATTATAAAAATCAATCATTCATAGACGAAAGTCCACTTTCTAAGACAAAATAAATAGTTCTTTCAAGTCTTAACATCTCGAAATACTAACGAGTTCTTAAATACCCTCTTGTGACATTTACTGAATGAATACCGATCCCTTTTTCGAAGGAGGGTCCTGACTCTCTTAGCCGACACTAGCACCAAACCACTAGCCTGGTGAGAGATCTCGCACAGATCCCTAACCGCCACAACCTTGTCAGCACTATTCAATCACAACATGATTTGCTGACAATAGTCCATCCCCAAAATTATATCTAACTAGGATAACGACAAGCAGACTGAATCTACGGTAAATATCACACCATTTACCACAATCGGACACTAGAACATAAACGTCGACACCACCACCAACACATAGATTGGGTGGTCACGACCAAGTCGGAAGTACTGACTCAGTTTGCAATCTCAGCCAGTTTTTCACATTTAACACATATATCAGGGAGTGTGTCGCTCCCGAATTCAACAACACTAAACAAGGGATACCTGTCACCATGCAATTTACCTTTAATCAGGCCATCAACACCCGATGCCTCTGCACCACTCATGGTGAACACCCTGCCAGTAGATCGAGGTCGCTCAGCTCTCACAGCATTCATACTCTGTGGAAATTTTGGACAATATCTCCTGACATGCCCAACTTCCTTGCAGCTAAAGCAGCTAAGTGTCGTACTAGGGCATGAGTCACCCACATGAATTCGGCCACATTTGCCGCACAAGGATGGAGAGTTCAACCGTGACCCTCCGGCATTACCATGAGTCCTCATCCCATGTGAAGTATTTCCCCGACTACTCGTTGGTGGAGAGTAAGGCTTTCGTTCCTCCTGAAACATTCTGCCCTTGCCCTTGCCATGTGAGAAGTTCCGTTGAGGGCCATAGTGTTTTGGAGGGTTATCTTCTCTAGCAGCATCGTCCCTCCTCCTCACATTATCCTCATATATCCTACACTTGTTCACTAGTGTAGGGAAATCAGAAATTTCTTCGTGACCAAATGTCACCCGGAGTTCGGGCCTCAACCCCATCTCAAACTTCACACATTTGGACCTCCCGTCCAACTCTAGTTCAGCATAAGGGCAATACCGGATCAATTCTTCAAATTTGGCCGAATACTCCCCCACCGACATGTTCCCTTGCTCCAATTGCAAGAATTCCCTCTCCTTTTCCCTTTTCAAGTCTGCAGGAAAATATTTCTGGAGGAATTTACCCTTGAAAGCTCCCCATGTGATGATTTGCCCTTCGACCTCCATTTGTCTCCGGGTCATCTCCCACCAGTTCTCAGCCTCCTTCACCAGCATATAGGTGGCGTAGGCCACCCTCTGAGCATCAGAACAGCTCATGGCCCTGAAGATTCTTTCCAATCCTTGGACCCATTCAATGGCCGCATCCGGAGCGAATCCGCCTTGAAACTGACTGGGGTTTCTCCTGCAGAATTCATCCAGACCTCTGTATTCAGCCGGCCCAGGTGGAACCAATGGTTGCGAACTCGGACTCGGCGTCGCGTTCTGGTTCAGGTGCTGTAAGTTCTCGTTCATGTTCATCAGCACTGCAGCAATCTGAGCCAATAAGTCATTCTGACCCGATCCTCTTCCTCTTCCTCTTCCAGACATCTTCGTAATGGGTACCTGTTTATCTCGGTTCTCATGGGTTAGTAAACCAGGTTTTAACTAAACAAATCAACACATAACCACACAGCAGTTCACTTAAATCACATAGTCCAATCATTTAGAAGTTACAAAGAAGCAAGTAAGGCCATACCCTAGGCCGCAGGACTAACTATGCTCTGATACCATAATTGTAAGAACCCAAAATTCACCCCTTGAAATTTTTTCATTTCATTAAACCCTAGCGTCTACCGTATACAACTAGCTATGGGTTTCCAAAATACCCATGGCTACATATATGCGGAATTGCAATCAATCGTATAAGTCATATATCCATAGTTACAAAATATTCCCAAAATAATTCAATAAGCACTCATATACAAAATAGTGCAAATAAAGAAATTCCAAAACATAAGCTCCCTAAGCTCCCCCAAAAATGAGTCCCCATCATGTCACCTGTTTATCTGCAATGGGATTATCAATGACAAGAACACAAACACGCAAAGGAGTAAGTCGTTAATTCAATAAACGTCATTATAAGATAATCCACATTAGAATAAGGGGTTAGTAAACCATTTTCGAAATTCATTTTATCTTGCTGCATAACTTGAGCCAAAGTCGCTATACCCCTTAGGATTAGCTAAAAGCAGAATCTCGTTTCTCTTAAAACAAATCACGCTTATATACTCAAGCCAGAGTTTACGCTTCTATACTCAAGCCAGAGTCGCTAACCATTCATGGTCGGCTAAAACATATTTTCCTTTCATCGATCTTCTCATAAATCATTTTCATGCTTCTATACTCAAGCCAGAGTGTATGCTTCTATACTCAAGCCAGAGTGTATGCTTCTATACTCAAGCCAGAGTGTATGCTTCTATACTCAAGCCAGAGTGTATGCTTCTATACTCAAGCCAGAGTGTATGCTTCTATACTCAAGCCAGAGTGTATGCTTCTATACTCAAGCCAGAGTTTACGCTTCTATACTCAAGCCAGAGTCGCTAACCATTCATGGTCGGCTAAAACATATTTTACTTTCATCGATCTCCTCATAAATCATTTTCATGCTTCTATACTCAAGCCAGAGTGTATGCTTCTATACTCAAGCCAGAGTGTATGCTTCTATACTCAAGCCAGAGTCGCTAACCATTCATGGTCGGCTAAAAATATACTTCTTTTTCATTCGTTTCACCATAAATCATTTCCGGTAAATCCACGCCCACATTAGTATAAACACACCCATATATGTTTATACTAAATACGTGATTTACACTCAATCATCGCATAATCAGAAAGTACCACATACTTTCCTTTCCGTAAATCTACGCCTGCTTTAACGTAAACACACCCATATATGTTTATATCAAATGCGTACTTTACGTATCAATCATTGCATAATCAGAAAACTCACATTTTCGATTCCAAATGCTCAATTAAAGACTTATCCTTACCTCGGTGAGTGTTGGGTTTGGTTCTTGACAACTTCTCAAGTTCCACCGACACCGCCTCCAACTTTAGGATCTTTCCTCATCCCACCATATAACACAATGTTAGTCATTTATTCCAAATATCACATAAACAACTTATATTGCATTATTTAACCATACAAGATATTCATCATATTTTCAATGTTGCTAAACTATTTTCATCATAAGTTTACAACCATCTAAAACATACATATCCATCTCATATTTCAACATTAGAACGTAAACTCATTTTCTACCCTTAGCATTTTACCCATTTTCCACTTTAACCACATTATCCCTTTAGGGTTTTGGGGTTTTCATGAATCAACCCACAAACCTTTTCCATTCTCGAAATACTAACTCTAAACTAAGAATTTACAAGATAAAAACACATAAAACGAACCATAACTCCAAAGGATGAGTTTCCATGGTTTCTCACATTTGGAGAAGAGATCCAACATACCCAAAATGAATTTAAGAGAGTTAGAATCAAGAGTTTTACCTCTTCTCAAGCTCTTAGGTGAGTATCAAAACTCCTTGCCCTTGGAAAAGCTCTCTTCTCTCACCTCCCTTCAAAGTTTTTAACCTTAAAATGTGTTTGGTTTCTGTTTTAAAGAGGTGTCGTCGGGTTGTAATCGATTACCAACATGGTGTAATCGATTACAACGTGAAAAATGCGCATATCTGATGCTTTTAATACGATGTAATCGATTACCAGAAATGTGTAATCGATTACCAGCAATGTGTAATCGATTACCAGAAATGTGTAATCGATTACAAGCAATGTGTAATCGATTACCGGAAATGTGTAATCGATTACCAGCAATGTGTAATCGATTACCAGAAATGTGTAATCGATTACACTGTGTCAGATGCACATATCTGATGCTTTTAATACGATGTAATCGATTACCAGCAGATGTAATCGATTACTAGCAGAGTGTAATCGATTACCAGCAGAGTGTAATCGATTACACTGTGTCAACAGCCCAAAATTGCCATTTCTCGCCCAGGGAAGAATCCTCCAGTATCCCTCCCAGTTGATCCTTTTTCGCTCAGGCGAGGATCTCTCGATCAAGCGAGGCTTCCAAGACTGATACTATATTTTTAAAGATTAAAATTTGGGGTGTTACAAAAACCCCAAAACCCTAAAAGTGAAAATGTGGTTAGAGAGGAAAATGGGTAAAATGCTAGAGGTAGAAGATGAGTATACACTCTAAGGTTGAAATATGAGAAGAATTTGCATGTTTTAGATGTTTGTAAACTTATGATGAAAGTAGTTTAGAAACATTAAAAATATGTTAAATATCTTGTATGGTTAAATAATGCAATATGAGTTGTTTATGTGATATTTGAAATAAATGAGTAACATTGTGTTATATGGTGGGGATGAGGAAAGATCCTAAAGTTGGCGGCGGTGTCGGTGGAACTTGCGAAGTTACCAAGAACCAAACCCAACACTCACCATGGTAAGGATAAGTCTTTAACTTAAGCAAATGCATTAGAAAATGCGTGGATTGGCTGATTGTGGATAATGAATCAAGTTGTGAACCATTTATTTATTATAAACATATATGGGTATGTTTGTAATAAAAATGGAGTGGTTTTACTGTTTATGAATTGATGGGGTGTCAATGAAAAGAAAACTCATTTTTAGCCGACCATGATTGGTTAGCGACTTTGGCTCAAGTTATGTAGCGATACTTTGGCTCAAGTTATGTAGCGATACTTTGGCTCAAGTTATGTAGCGATACTTTGAGTCAAGTTATGTAGCGATACTTTGGCTCAAGTTATGTAGCGATACTTTGGCTCAAGTTATGTAGCGATACTTTGGCTCAAGTGATGTAGCAAAAATGAATTTCTAAAATGGTTTACTAACCCCTTTAAAATGTGGATTATCTTACAATGATATTTATTGTCTTGATGACTTACTCCTTTGTATGTTGTGTGTATTTTCCGTTGATAATCCCATTGCAGGTAAACAGGATGGTTGAGGATGCTTGGTTCGAGGTCTTAGGAGCTTAGAACATTGGATTCTTTATTTTGCTTTTTGTGATGTAAATTGTTACTTGGATGATTGTAATCCTAACTGATTGACTTTCTACATTTTTGTAATACTGGATATTAATAGCTATGGGTATTTTGGAAACCCACAGCTAGTCGTATGCGGTAATTACCGAGGAAAGGAATATACGAATCATGTTTTTCTGTCATGTAAAGAAGTGAGTAGTATAGTATGATAACCGAGTTTTTACGTAATGAATACTGAATATGTTAAGGTATAGTAAAGAATGTAGGAATAAATGGATTAAATAACGAAAAAATTTCAAGGGTAGAATTTGGGTCCTTACAATAGAAACATGCATAACCAAGAAAATAACAAACCTCTCACACGCAAGAGAGGTAAGGCAATAGTGAAATAACATCTATCTTGGCAGGATCTACCTCTATGCCCTTATTGGAGATCACATGGCCTAGAACTATGCCTGACTCTACCATGAAATGACACTTCTCATAATTTAGAACAATGTTAGTTTCTATGCATTTATGCAAAACTCTATCTAGACTATCCAAACATGCATAAAATGAAGATCCATACACAGTAAGATCATACATAAACACATATATGCAACTCTCTAAAATGTCACTAAAAATGCTCACCATACACCACTGGAATGTACCAGGGGCGTTGCATAGGCCAAAAGGCATCCTCCTATAGGAAAAAGTGCCAAAGGGGCAGGTGAATGTGGTCTTCTCCTAATCCTCAAGAGCAATATGAATTTGAAAGTACCTAGAAAAACCATCAAGAAAACAGTAGTGAGATTTACGTGCTAAGCGTTCAAGCATCTGGTCAATAAAGGGCAAAGGAAAATGAGCATTTCTTGTTGCTTGACTACAAACAATGCAAACTCTCCAACTATTATGCACTCTAGTGGGAATCACCTCATCCCTCTCATTTCTCACAATTGTAATTCATGCCTTCTTAGGAACTACTTGAATTGGACTAACACAATGGCTATCAGAAATGAGATATATAATGTCAGCTTGTAGAAGTTTGGTTACCTTTTTGTTCACAACATCAAGAATCATTGGATTGAGTCTCATTTTTGGTTGCCTCACTAGTTTAGTTTCATCCTCCAAGAGTATTCTATGCATGCACATGGATGGGCTAATACTAGGAATGTCAGCTAAGGTCCAACCAATGGCTTTCTTGTGCTTTTCAGCACTTGCATCAACTTCTCCTCTTGATCAGCATCAAGGGAGGAAGAAACAATGACAGGGAGCTTCTCATCATCCTCTAAGTAAGCATACTTGAGGTTATCAGTTAAAGGTTTCAGCTCCAATATAGGTGTATGCAAAACAAATGGAACCAAAGTAGCAGGCATAGATTCTATAACCTGCATCTGAATAAGTGAATCAATTTTTTGTACAATTCCTACAACAATTGGGTTAGTGCAATAGGACCGTATATCATGTGGATAAACATTAATATCCAACGATTTATCATTACAAGAATTACACAGTTCATATTCAGTGCATGCATGACAAGTGTGTGAGGCTATCAATAATGAAGAATCAGAATCATGAATAAAAGCAGAGATATGCTCATTAATCAACTCATCAAGCAAATCAACATGAAATACAAAACAGTCCTCATATGGATGTTTCATAGCATCAAAAATGTTAAACCACACCATAATATCATCAAATTCCATGGAGATGTCCTTGTGTTAAACCACACCATAATATCATCAAATATTATGGGATACTTAAATAAGGATATGTCCTTGTGTGTAATGTGAATTAAGACATGGAATGTTGTGAGAAGGTAAAGTAATAAAGGTAACCTGTGATAATGAGTGGTAATATATGACTTGTTTTATTGTATTGGTGGTGGTAATGTGATAAGGATCGAGGTGGTAAGCCTTGGTTGGTGTAATCCGAATAATTGTAGCATTTACATCTTATTTTCTATATTGTCTTTAATTAAGTATAAATATGTATTATGGATTTTTATAATATTCAATGTCTTACTCCCTGTGTGTTATGTGTTTCCCTTTTATTTGTGATAAATTGAATTACAGGTAAAGCTAAGGAGCATTGAGAAAGGTGGGTGCTTAATGCAGATCCATACTTGGACAAATTTCGTAGTTTAGGAACTTATCTTCTGTAACTTGAATCGTTTGTGGACTGAACTAAGTATTATATGAATTCGTGCTGAACATTGGAATGTATGTTAATCCTTTGGGGTATTGACCCATTTAGTTTTAATTCAGTGAGGTATTTATTTTGAGATTATAACATGATGAACTAAATGAACTATATATAGAAAGGTTTTATTAATGCTTGTAAATATTTTGGAATATGTCAATTGAAACAAAGAGATTCTATCACGGGAATATTAATTTAGTATGTTAAAAAGTCGAAAATTTTGATAACACGATTTGGGTCGTTACAAATTACCTTTTTAGCTTCCTTTTGCGAGTGCACAACTCCTTTACGAACTTTGCATATATTGAACTTTGCTTAATGATATTAAGTAGATGTATGTTCACCTCAACCTTTCTAAATGTGTCCAAGATCTCCTTGTCGACCTCTTCCATTTTCTTGCTTGGAATGATGTTTGAGGGAAATGGAAGAGGGGTGAGAGGTGGTTGTTGTGCAGCACTTGAGGAAGGTGTAGATGCATGAATGTGTCTCCAATGTCATTAGCCTTTTGTAGAGAATAATCTGGTGTAGATATGGGCAATTTAGTCTGTTTGCCTGGCCTTAGGGTGATGACACTCACATTTTTCGGGTTTATCATAATCTGAGAAGGTAACTTGTCAGAATTCTGCAATTGCTATGTGTTTAATGAAGTAGCAATGTGTCCCATTTGTGTGGTCAGATTCTGAATGGAAGACTCTTGTCTCTGAATGGAAGCTTTGGTTTCTTGCTGGAAGTGCATGTTATGCATTGTCATTTGCCTCACCAAGTCTTCCAATGAAGGTTCACTAGGTGCAGATGGAGGATTATTATTCACTTGATGTTGCCTCTCTTATTCAATTGGTGGGGACACATATGGTTTATTATGTCCAACATTGTTGTTCTGAAATAGTGCATGAGGAGGTTGTTGTTGTGTGTGATAAGACCTCTTAAGATTTGGATGGTTTCTCCAAACAGGTTTGTATCTGCTTGAAGATGGATCACAATTGTGTTGTTGTTGATTTGGTCTGTTGTTGTAAATGTTTTTAGCTTAAGCCTCAGGATGGTCACTAGTTCTTGGCTTAAGCAGAGAAGGACAAACATCACTATAATGATCAGGTGAGGTGCAAATGCCACATACTCTTGCAATTGGTTATTTCTATTTATTCGTGGCAAATTGAGTGACCAATGTGGTGAGATAATCAAATTTTCACTCAATATTTTCTTGCCTCACTGAATCAGTCCCAACATCATGCACTTCTCTCACAACTATGACATGACTACTCCTTGCATTGAACTGTTGAGATTTGGAAGCCATGTTCTCAATCAAACTTCTGCCTTCAAAATGAGTCATGTTTCCAAGTGCACCTCCACTAGCTGCATCAATAATACACTTGTCCATGTTGTTCAAACCCTCATAAAAATATTGGAGTAGGAGTTGCTCTGAAATCTGCTGATGGAGTAGCTTGCACACAACCTCTTAAATCTCTCCCAATACTCATATAAGCTCTCTGCATGTTCCCGCCTAATCCCGGAAATATCTTTTCTGATTGCAGTGGTCCTAGAGGCAGGGAATAATTTACCAAGGAATGTCCTCTTTAGGTACCCCAACTTGTAATGGATCCAGGAGCCAAGTAGTACAACCAGTCTTTTGCAGGGCCTTCAAACATATATGATGCTCTTGGACATCATGGGATTTCATGTTTGAACAAACAATGTGGAACTCCTTGAGATGCATATGAGGATCCTCACCTGCAAGTCCATTAAACTTAGGCAACATATGATGTAGTCCAGTTTTAAGCACATATGGCACATCCTCATTGGGATACGAGATGCACAAGCTATCATAGGTGAAATATTTTCAGCCAGATCCCTTAATGTCCTCTCACGGGGACGAGGAGGAGTAGGTGGTTGAGCCATATTTTCAGAGTGCACATAATGCTCAAAATGGTCAGAATGCTCATAATCAGAAAATGCAACATAATGCACAAAATCACTATATTACACAGAATCAGAATCAGTATCAACTACACTATGGAAAGGTAAATTTCTACTCTGTCAAACTAACCTATGATGTGTTCTAACGATTTCAGGATTTATTGGATGCAAAAGGGCATGTATTTCCCTATGTCATGAATTATAGTCAACAATAATAACAAAGTAAGGCAGTAATAGAAATACATGTTATAATTGTATAATCAACCAATTCTTTGCATCAATAACATCCTAAAATCATATAGAACATGTACAAAGATTTTTAGTGAAAAATTCCAAGCCTAATTATTGTAAAAATGCAAAACAGATTCACTATAAACCTTATAAAATAAAAAATGGAATAGTAAAATGGGTTTTTTTGGATTTTTGGGGCGGACCTGATAGAAGCAGTATGTCAGAATGGGTAGAACGAAAAATGATACCCCAAATGCATATATTATATGTTTAATTCTGATATACGGATCCAAAGTTATTGCAACAAATATAATTTCGCCTATTTACTATTCACTGACTAGATGCATTTCACAAACTATAGCTTGGAAAGTGATTCTGCTTTTTCCGGTGTTCATTGTGTGATGAAATAAGTGTGGAAAAAAATTTCATGCAAAAATTTCACCCACATCTATATAAATCAGCACTCACAGAATCAACAAAACATGCAAAATGACAACAGTGAATAGTAACAGTGAAATAGTAGCAGGGACTTTTGAACCAATATTAGAATTTCTCACCCCAAATGCACTAGAAAATGAATAACTAAACTACACTAAACTAAACTAAACTATATGAAACTATAGAGAACCTTGGTATGAACCGATAATCCCATCAACCACTTCAAATTTGATCGAGGTCATATCCGATGCAAATAATATAACAGTTAAAATGTAGTAATAGGAAGTGACTCCTAGGTCATTTACCAAGGATAATCTTTCAGACAATATTTCAAACACATTGTACTCACACACATAGGGGGTTTGTTGCTGTTATGAATAAAGAGCATAAACTAAAACAGAAACAGTAATTAGCAGAAAAGTGAAACGAGTAAACCCCTTTGGTTTCCTTAATCACAACTCAATCCTTAGTTTCACAATATCAAAATCAGAATCTAATCATTGAATTCTTAATTTGTTGAAAATCAACTAACTAAGCGATAATCAACTCACAAACAAATTCACACGAATTAAACATTCATGCACTAGAGAAATGATTGGCTAAGCGAAAATCAGTTCACGAACCTATTTCTAAAGCATGGAATTAAGCAAACCACAACCAGAAATTGGATAGAAGACATCAACACCTAAGAAACCGAAATTGCATTAATAACCAAACCTCAAGAGTTGTGATACATTACCAAATGAGTTTAGTCCATAAATTTAGCCTTCCATGAAAGGATTAAACAAAACCGAAATGGAGAAGAGGGAAAACGAAAATAAACTAAACGCAAGAAAAGCACAAAGAGGGAAAACGAGAATGTGTATTCTCAAGTAATGTAAAAATGTGTAATGTTAAAGTGTGTCCTGCAAAACCGAAATCCTAAGTTTAAAAGGAGTAAAACGGAAATGGGCCCTAAACAATGAGTCCAAAACCCAAATAGAATAAAAAATCCTAATACAATATACAATCTTCACTTTAGCATATATCCTCCACTTGTAATGCCCAAAATGTCCTTGGTGCCAAATATGACCTAAAAATGGGATTATATTTAATTAGGCTAAATAATCTTAAATTAACTCATTTTATGAATAATAGTCCAATAAAGCCTAAAACACTAAACAATGCAAAACAAAGTCAATTAGACACCAAAAATCATTAACAATGGTAAAATAAGGCTATGAATAGTATGTAATATAATGTTCGTCACTTGTTTTGGCAAGTCTTGGGTTGGCTTTGCACTTTGTGATTGGTTTATTGATAGGCCTTTGGTGCATATCTACTCATCCTCACGAACTTCAATTTCTCCTAAGTACCAATTGGTTTGGCACCACATCTACTCCTCTCCTTTTGGGCTTCATCCCACACGCTTAAGGCATACTCCTTAAACTTTGAAGTAGCTAACAATACCTTCTTCTCCTCATTGTAAGAATTACAATTGAAGAGTTCTTTCATCTTCATTTCCCACTTTAGATAGGCTTTTGTATCATTCTTGCTAATAAATGTTGGAACCTATACTTTGGCTCCTCATTTAGAAAATTTCCCATCAAATTCCAGCCTCATGTGTTCCATTTGTTTTTGGAGGGCTTGGGTTTGTTTTGACATCATGGCATACAATGGGGATGTGTTTGGCACTTTGGACTCATAACTCTTTATCTTTTGACTCATTTTTTACACTTTGATTTGGACAATTTTGTTATTGGACACTTTTTGACTCAAGAAGAAAGAAAAACAATAGACTTGTGTTTCTTCCAAGAAATATTAGAAGACACCAAGCAAGAGACTAGCTCTAATGCCACTTGATGTGAACCTTTTTGAAGGTTCTTGGTTGGTGATTGTTCTTGGTTGGTATACACTTGACTCACGAAAATAATGTATGAAAACAAAGACAAATAGGCAGCGAAAATATGGGCGCCACAACACTTAAGGTGTTGATAAACCAAAGGTGCGATTCGCCACAAGAAACTTGGTTTCTTGATAAGAACTTGTAATCTCTGTTCAGCATAGAAGTTTTGGAGAATATACTCTGACAAGAGATAACAATCCACAAAATTAATCAAATTTAACTTGTTTATTTCATTCTTAATCTACATATATTGGTGGCAAGCCTAGCATGGCTTCCACGAAATTATAAGTAACAAAAGATGAAATAACTTCCTAATTAAGTCTCCTAACTCCTGACTTATGGCTATCCAAAATTGGATGCTTATTTCCTAAGAAGCTACACATGAACATTTCCTTTTTCATGAAATTCATACGGCCACCAGCATGTAGGTGGCGTAGGCCAATTTCTGAGCATCAGAACAACTCATGGCCCTGAAGATTCTATCTACTCCTTGGACCCATTCAATGGCTGCATCAGGAGCGAATCCACCTTGGAACTAACTAGGGTTCCTCCTGCATAATTCATCCAGACCTCGGTACTCAGACGGCCCATGTGGAACCAATGGTTGCGAACTCGGACTTGATGTCGCGTTCTGGTTCAGGTGCTGTAAGTTCTCGTTCATGTTTATAAGCACGGTAGCAATCTGAGCCAACAAGTCATTCTGGCCCGATCCCCTTCCTCTTCCTCTTCCAGACATCTCCGTAAGGGGTACCTGTTTATCTCTTACATTTGTCAGTAAACCATGTTTAACCAGATAAATCAGCACATAACCACACAACAGTTCACTTAAGCCACATAGTCAAATCAATTGGAAGTTGCAAAGAAGCAAGTAAGGCCATACCCTAGGCCGCAAGACTAACTATGCTCTGATACCATATTGTAATTACCGAAATTCTACCCTTGAAATTTTTTCTTATTTTAATTCAATTATGTGCATTTACTCATAAATTACATTACCAATTTAATAACCTTAATTCAAAATCTCACTTCCCTCATCACACTCAATCCGTGAACCAATAATGACATACATAATCATTTGACAGAAAAACATAATTCGTATTAATGCAGCTTAGTAACTACCGCATACAACTAGCTATGGCAAAATACCCATAGCTACACATATCCAAAATTACAACACCATGTCAGCTAATATATTTATCCATAGTTACATAATGTTTTAATCTAGCAAATATGCACTCATGTACAAAATAGTGCAAAAAATGAATCCAAAATATAAAGCTCTCTAAGCTCCCCAAAAATGAGTCCCCCCTCATGTCACCTGTTTATCTGCAATGGGATTATCAATGACAAAAGCACAAACACACAAAGGAGTAAGTCGTTAATTCAGTAAACATCATTATAAGATAATCCACATTAGAAAAGGGATAGTAAACCATTTTTTAAATTCAAATGCTTTGTTGCATAACTTGAGCCAAAGTCGCTACACCCCTTAGAGTTAGCTAAAAGCAGATTCTCATTTCTCTTAAAAGAAAACGCGCTCACATACTCGAGCCAGAGTTTTCGCTTATATACTCAAGCCAAAGTTTTTGCTTATATACTCAAGCCAGAGTATACGCTTCTATACTCAAGCCAGAGTTTACGCTTATATACTCAAGCCAGAGTTTTCGCTTATATACTCAAACCAGAGTGTACGCTTCTATACTCAAGCCAGAGTTTACGCTTCAATACTCAAGTCAGAGTCGCTAACCATTCATGGTCGGCTAAAACATATTTTCTTTTCATCGATTTCACCATTTATATTTTCCCGTAAATCTACGCCCACTTTGGTATAAACACACCCATATACGTTTATACTATATGCGTAATTCACAACTCAATCTTTGCATAACCAGAAAATACACACATTTTCCATTCCAAATGCACAAATAAAGACTTATCCTTACCTCGGTGAATGTTGGGTTTGGTCCTTGACAACTTCTCAAGTTCCACCGACACCGCCTCCAACTTTAGGATCTTTCCTCATTCCCACCATACAACAAAATGTTAGTCATTTATTCCAATATCACATAAATAACTCATATTGCATCATTTAACCATACAAGATATTTATCATATTTTCAATGTTTATAAACTACTTTCATCATAAGTTTACAAACATCTAAAACATACATATTCATCTCATATTTCAATATTAGAATGCTTAGTCATCTTCTACCTTTAACATTTTACTCATTTTCCTCTTTAACCCCATTTTCACTTTAGGGTTTTGGGGTTTTCATGAATCAACCCCCAAACCTTTCCATTCTTAAAATACTAACTCTAAACCAAGAGTTTATAAGATAGAAACAACATAAAACGAACCATAACTCGAAAAGATAAGTTTCCATGGTTTCCCTCATTTTGAAAAGAGATCCAACATACCCAAAATAAGTTTCAAAGGGAAGAAGATAGTTAGAATCAAGAGTTTTACCTCTTCTCAAGCTTCTAAATGACTCACAAGCCTCCTTGCTCTTGAAAAAGCTTTCTTCTCTCACTTCTCTCTAGGTTAACCCTCATAAATGTATTTGGGGCTCCCTATTTAATGTAACAGCAGCAGGTTCTCACTTAAGTGAGCCCTTTCTCGCTCAAGCGAGAAAATCCCGCCTATTTTAAAAACTCAGATCTGACCCTCTCGCTCAAGCGAGAATCTCACAGTCTCAACAGTCCCACAATGCCATTTCTCGCCCAGGCGGGACAACTCTCGCTCAGGCGAGAATCCTCTCGCTCAAGCGAGAATCCTCCAGTATAGTGCAGGATTTCACCCTCCCAGGTGAGCCTTTCTTGCTCAAGCGAGCCTACTCTCGCTCAGGTGAGAATCATACAGTATAGCCCAGGATTTCACCCTCCCAAGTGAGCCTTTCTCGCCCAGGCGAGAATACCTCGCTCAAGCGAGTATCTCAGGACTGATACTATAATTTTAAATACTAAAAATTAGGGTGTTACAATCCTCCTCCTCTTATAAGAATTTTTGTCCCCGAAAATTAAACATACCTTGATTCGAACAAATGAGGGTAATCATCCCTCATGTCACGTTCCATCTCCCAAGTTACATCCCCTTCGTCTACTTGGCTCCATAGTACTTTCACCAAAGGAATCTTCTTGTCTCTTAGTCTCTTGATACTGGTATCCATGATCCTCACGGGTACCGTCAAAAAGGTCAAGTTATCCTTCAACTCTAACTGATCAGATTCTACCACATGAGATGGATCTCCAACATACTTCCTTAATTGAGACACATGAAACACATCATGAAGGTTCGATAACAACGGAGCCAAAGCAATCCGATATGCTACCGGTCCAATCCTTTTCAATACTTGATACGGTCCAATAAATCTCGGAGTCAGCTTGCGAGACTTCAACACCCTACTAATTCCGGTAGTCGGGACTACTCTCATGAAAACATGATCTCCCTCATTAAACTCAAGAGGTTTTCGCCTCTTATTGTAATAGCTTTTCTGCCGACTCTAGGCGATCCTCATGTTCTCCCGGATTTTCTTGATCTTATCCGTAGTCTCTTGGACCAGCTCTGGTCCCAATATCAGGTTCTCCCCATTTTCAAACCAACTCATTGGAGTTCGGCACTTCCTACCATACAACGCCTCATAAGGTGCCATCCCAATACTGGAATGGAAGCTAGTAGGTAAATTCGATCAAAGGCAACATCCCATCCCAACTCCCTGGTTGTTCCAAGACACAAGCCCTCAAAAGATCTTCCAATGACTGTATAGTTCTTTCCAATTGACCGTCCGTTTGTGGATGATAAGCTGAACTTAACTTCAACTTAGTTCCCAATGCGGACTGCAAACTAGTCCAAAAGTTGGAAGTAAAATGGGGATCCCTATCCGATATAATGCTCGACGGTATCCCATGCAAACGAACTATTTCCCGGATATACAGTTCCGCCAATCGCTCCAAAGAATATCTCATGTTCATAGGCAGAAAGTGTGCATATTTCGTTAACCGATCCACTATCACCCATATCGAATCATATCCTTTCCGAGTTTTAGGGAAACCCGATACAAAATCCATGGAGATACTATCCCACTTCTACACAGGAATTTCTAGGGATTGTAACTCTCCCGCCGGTCGCTGACGCTCAATTTTGGCTTTCTAACATACTAAATAATTCGAGAAATACGAAGCCACATCCCTCTTCAACCCTGACCACCAAAACAACTTCTTCAAATCTTGGTACATCTTGGTAGTTCCCGGGTGAAAACTCATGTTACTCTTATTAGACACCTCTAAAATACTCTTCCGTAATTCCTCATCACGAGACACACATACTCTCACTTTATAACGCAGCATTCCACTAGGGTCCGATGCGAAATCAGTTTCCTTGCCACTTAGCATCAAATCTCGTTTTGCTATTATCTCGATATCCTCAACTTGCCTTACTCATATTTGATCAAACAGTTCATTGGTGACCTTCAACATTCCCAAAATCATACTATGAGGCTTTATCTGAACATCCAAGTTCATATCCCTGAACTCTTCATTCAGTTTCCCTTCCCTAACCATCAAAGCCGACATGTACTCGAACCAGAGTTTTCGCTTATATACTCAAGCCAGAGTTTTTGCTTATATACTCAAGCCAGAGTGTACGCTTCTATACTCAAGTCAGAGTTTACGCTTCTATACTCAAGCCAGAGTCGCTAACCATTCATGGTCGGCTAAAACATATTTTATTTTCATCGATTTCACCATTTATTTTTTCCCGTAAATCTACGCCCACTTTGGTATAAACACACCCATATATGTTTATACTAAATGCGTAATTCACAACTCAATCATTGCATAACCATAAAATACACACATTTTCCATTCCAAATGCACAAATAAAGACTTATCCTTACCTCGGTGAGTGTTGGGTTTAGTCCTTGGCAACTTCTCAAGTTCCACCGACACCGCCTCCAACTTTAGGATCTTTCCTCATTCTCACCATACAACAAAATGTTAGTCATTTATTCCAATATCACATTAATAACTCATATTGCATCATTTAACCATACAAGATATTTATCATATTTTCAATGTTTATAAACTACTTTCATCATAAGTTTACAAACATCTAAAACATACATATTCATCTCATATTTAAATATTAGAATGCTTAGTCATCTTCTACCTCTAGCATTTTACTCATTTTCCTCTTTAACCCCATTTTCACTTTAGGGTTTTGGGGTTTTCATGAATCAACCTTCAAACCTTTCCATTCTTGAAATACTACTAACTCTTAATCAAGAGTTTATAAGATAGAAACAACATAAAACGAACCATAAATCGAAAAGATGAGTTTCCATGGTTTCCCTCATTTTGAGAAGAGATCCAACATACCCAAAATAAGTTTCAAAGGGAAGAATAGAGTTAGAATCAAGAGCTTTACATCTTCTCAAACTTCTAAATGACTCACAAGCCTTCTTGCTCTTGAAAAAGCTTTCTTCTCTCACTTCTCTCTTGGTTAACCCTCATAAATGTGTTTGGGGCTCCCTATTTAATGTAACAGCGTCGAGTTCTCGCTTAAGCGAGCCCTTTCTCGCTCAAGCGAGAAAATCCCGCCTATTTTAAAAACTCAGATCTGACCCTCTCGCTCAAGCGAGAATCTCACAGTCTCAACAGTCCCACAATGCCATTTCTCGCCCAGACGAGACAACTCTCGCTCAGGCGAGAATCCTCCAGTATAGTCCCGGTTTTCACCCTCCCATGTGAGCTTTTCTTGCTCAAGCGAGCCAACTCTCGCTCAGACGAGAATCCTCCAGGTGACCCTCCCAAGTGAGCCTTTCTCGCCCAGGTGAGAATACATCGCCCAAGCGAGTATCCCAAGACTGATACTATAATTTTAAATACGTAAAGTTTGGGTGTTACAACCTAACCTAACCATCACTAGAGGTTGAAAACCATATATTCCTTCATCAATCACAAACCTTAGATGTGAAGGAAATACCATCTCTTATGTTCTCTCTTTGTTGTGTCTCTTCCATTCTCTCTTCACTGCATCTGAAAACCAAAGGCCAATGAGAGTAGTAATTGCATTTTGCATTTGGGAGTGTATTTTGAGATTGCACACCATATGTTTGCCATAATGCCTCAATGAGTAAATAGATTTTTTTGAATGTGTTGCTTTTGTTTAGGTTAGTTGAATACTTATTTTGTCATTGCACTTAAATGACATTCACTTGTTTTATCGTTTTTCACTATTAGAAACATGTGAATGACATTCACATGTGCTCTTCCATTAGTTTTCTTGTTTGTTTGATGTTTTGGTTGAGTTTTTCAGTATTATAAATTTGTAGTCCACAATATGTTTGTCATAATGTCTCAATGAGAATTTAAACTTGCATAGGAGTTGACAATTTCAACTCAACTTTTAAAACACTTGAGTTTCATTTGCGAGTCTCTTAGATTGATGTGTTAATTTTTTTGGTATAAACAATATCATTTCGTTGTAGTGAATCCTCTAAATGAATGATGCAGTGAAGCCTCTACTATTTTTATATCATATGCTAATAATATGAAAATGATAGAGCTTATATTTTTTGATTAAGTCCTACGCTTAGTGTGTTTATCAAATGCAACAATTGGGCAGCTATTCATATATACACTTGAACTTCAGAAATTCAATGGTTCAGTTTACCATACAGAATATGAACAACACTTTTACCTCAATATCTCCGCAAAGATAAATTTTGGTGCAAATAGTGAAGCTCCTATCAAGTAGAAGAAAGTTGTTGTAGAAGATATTTTTGTAGAAGAAATTTATTGTAGTTTTGAAAAAGCAAATGCATTTAAAGAGCAAATTATGTAGAAGAAAGTTATTATAGAATGAAGTTACTGTAGTTGCAAAAGAGCAAATGTACTAAAATACAATTATTTTCAATAAAGTGAAACCCTTTCTTTACTGATATATTGTGTCAATTACATACACATGTATTATGAATGAGTGCCATTGTGATTGTTATGGTTATTGTGTCAATTACATTCTCATTGATGTTTGAATGAAAAGAACTAGAAAGCTTAATCTAGTTCGGTCCGTTGAACAATTGTGTAGCATTTTGAGGAGTGTATGACCACTAAATAATTGGTGTTTGTTATTGCTGATTTGCGTTAATAGACACATTGTCATATGAAATAGAAGGACTATTAATTTTGCTACTAGGACATGTGATAGATGGCTAAGTTTTGGTTTGATTGTTCTTTTAATTAATCATCAAAGATTCATCTTTATATATACCTAAAAACATATAATCATCTTTATAAACATAAGGAAAAAATGCATATGGCAACATATAAATTTTTATGTTTCTGCATCACAGAGGTATAATAATAGAAATTGTTAGTATAATAATATAAGGTTATTTATAGTCCTACCTTTCATACATAGGCTTCAATTTACCATACATTAAGAAGATTTTTTGGAACAATTACGACTATCATTATACATATTGTTTGCAAATCTTACAAAGCATTATTCTCTTTCGTTGTTGTTCCATTGCCTACTCTTTTCCCCCTTTCATACATTTTCCACTTTCTTTAGTATTTGAAGGGTCTGGTGGAAGAATTTCAATTTCCTTAGGTACATTCTAGGCAGTAAAGGACTCAAAGTCATGTACCATACTTGAAACATCATTTTCATTTCTGTGTTTCAATTTTAATTCAATACCATAAGCTTCCTTCGATACAAGCTGTAATTTTTCTTTGCAACTACCAGCCATATGCATGCATTTAAAGAGTTGTGTTCATGTATCTGGAATCATCTTGGTCTGACTTTGTGATTTATATCATGCCTCTAATATATTGTCATCATAATCAAAAATTGGTTTGTTGGTTTCTATCTTTGTCCACCTATTGACAATGTACAATATTGGGATTTCACTTAAACATTTTCTCTTCAATACAAAAAGTATATGTTGTCATGACCTGCCTTCAGATTCAAACATTTTACACGAAAATTGTGTAACATGATTAGAAGAAGGATGATAAACAATTTCTCTAAGATTTTTCGCTTTGTTGCCCTTGCCATTGACCACTGTATTATAAAGTATATCAAAAAATGTTTTTTCGTTTTCCTCTTTTGTTCATATAACTCCACAATGAACACAAACATTCCATAACTCACTTTGAAAAATTTAAAAGTTTTCATGAGTGTAAACTTCTCTACTATGCTTCTCTATATCCTTATGTAACTTCAATCCAAGCCTAGAATGAAGGTTATCATTATCTACATGTAATTTCTTGTGTCTTTCTGATTCTAGTGTAGATTCAAATCTCAACCATAATTCTACCTAACTAACGTTTTTATTTAAATAGTTACCAAAATATGAATTCCCACACTCTCGTATTGAGGTAGTTCTCAAAATTCCAGCCAAAAGTATATATTTAAAATAAGCTGGTATCCACATGCTTCGAAGATAATACATTTGAATGAGTCATCCATTTCCTTGTAACTTGAAATCTTCAATAATATCTTTCCATGTTATTTCAAATTCTTCTGGATTCTCGGAATTCCAAACACATGACTTAAGTCTACTATTAAAATAAGTATCAAAATTCAAGAAAACACCCACCTTTTTTGAATTTTTTTCCAAAATGTGCCACATGCAAAATCTATGAGTAGAACCTTAAAAGCTTCCTCTATTGCAATCTTCATGGTTGGGTTGATCTGTTATGATCACAATAGGTTTATGCCCTCCTATAACTTTTAAGAAGGTTTCAAACAACCACACAAATGAGTCAGCTTTCTCATTTGGTAAGAAGGCAGCCCCATAAGTAATACTTTAATGATGATGATTTACGCTAGTGAATGGTGCAAAAATTATTGAGTACTTATTTGTACAATATGTTGTATCAAATGAAAACACATCACCAAACAATGAGTAGTTTTTTTTGGCAAATACCATTTGCCCAAAACACATATTTTAACTTACCTACATCATCAACTTTATAATCATAGTAAAATGAATTATCCATTTCATACTTTCTCCTAAAATTAGCAATAAATACATGTGCATCTGAGTCTTTGGTCAAGGCTTTCAAATCTCTAGAATAGTTTTGAAGATCTCATTGTGTGCATCCTATATTGTCATATCCCACAACCTCCTCTTTAATTAGTTGGTAACTTTTTGATGTCCCCACGTTAGCTCTACTATAAGAAAGCAACAAATTCTTATGAACATTGTTTACACTCTTTGCAGACCTAAGAAAATGTTTCTTTACTGGTGTGGTTAATGCATGTGTATGACCTTCATGAAATCGTTAAACTATAAATTTTCCTTCTGATGTCCTCTAAAAAACATTTCTTGCCTTACATTCTTTCCTTGTTAGTTTTCTTCTTTTGTTTTGAGGCAATCGTTTTTCATCAGCAAGCAATTCAACTAGTTCTAATTTTTTAACTACTTTGTAACCTTCTCTAAAGCAAAGAAAATACTTTCACTTCACACCACTTTTATCTGTTTTTTAGGATGAATTGCGAATACTAAAATCACTAGCTTGTGCATAACTTTTATAAAAGTTGTCTCCTTCCTCCAATGTATCAAATATCTTTCCAATTGCAGGTTTCAATTCTTCATCACAAGCGGAAATCCATTCATCTAATGTGCTCATTGGATCAATTAAGCCTTTGGAAGACATAGCTATATTAAATTTTGTGTCGTTGATCTCCATGTAAACATTCTTAATAAAGAAAAACTAATAAATCAATTACTACATTTTTACAAAAATTAGTGTCCTGTAACAATTCATAAATGTGACAAAAAAAGCATAAAGATTCATTTTTACAAAAATATATGTACTAGAACAATTGATAACTGATGACCCTCTTAAACCCATTATATATTTTTACAAAAATTCACATGCATGTTCTCAAAGAGAAAATCAAAAAATATATTTTACTTAAACAAAAAATACAATGTAACACCTCAAATTCATTTTCAAGAAAATTAGAAAACTTAGAATTTTGGGGTTTTTACTAGGCAATTCTCGCTTGAGCGAGAGGATCTCGCCCAAGCGAGAAACTCAGTGTTTTATGGTGTAAGTTTTCTGAGAGTCTCGCCCAAGCGAGGAAGTGGTCGCTCAAGCGACAAAGACCTAAGAAATCTGTGGGATTCTCGCTTGAGCGAGAGGATCTCGCCCAAGCGAGAGCATCACTGTCTAGAAATGTGAAAAGTTGTGGGTTTCTCGCCCAAGCGAACTCTTCTCGCCCAAGCGAACTCTTCTCGCTCGAGCGAGAACACGAAAATCTGAAACCTAAAATAGAAGTCCCAAGTGAGAATTGGGACACTTTCTGAAGATAAGAAAAGAGGAGAACGACTAAGAGAACTTGAGAGCTCTTAGAGGCGAAAAGAAAGGTTGAGAAGAGGAAAATCGTTTATTTTAGCCTCTATTATGGTGTGTATCTTGTATATGTGAAATGAGTCTCTTCTCTAAGGTGGGGTAAAATCTCATAAACCTTCTTTTCGAGCTTATGGTTCATTTTGGACTTGAAAACCTTGTGAAACTCGTGGTTCATGAGTTATTTTCGAAAATGATGTGTGGGTAATGTTGTTTTCAAAACCCTAGAGTTATTTGAAAATGTTGGGAATCTCTTTTTGAGTGGTGAAGTGAATGGGTAGTGTTAGACTTGTTAAATGAGGAATGACAAGTATTGTTATGGCATTTTTAGTTTGTTTTAACATAAACGGTGATTTATTGTGGTTGTTGTTTGTTATGAATGTCGAAAGACCCTAAGATTGAAGGAGACGAATGAGAGCTAAACAAAGCTACCTAACGCAAAACACTAGCGGATATTCAGGTGAGAGAGCAACATTAGACTTAGTTGTAATAGAAAGTAACATTGGGAACTCCAACGATACTCACTAGTTGGAGGGTTTTCATGAACTAAAATGATTAAAGGGGAAACACTTAGAGATTTCCTATTTTAATCATGTTAGCTCTATTTATGTGATGGATGCGTTATTATTGTGTTATTTGACTTGCCCTTCGTGGTATAGAAATCTTGACTTTCCCTTAGTGGTATATAAATCTTGACTTGCCCATCGTGGTATTGGATTTTCTTAAGTGGTATTGACTTGCCCATCGTGGTATTGGATTGCCTTAAGTAGTATTGATTTTCCCATCGTGGTATTGGATTGCCTTAAGTGATATTGACTTGCGCATCGTGGTATTGGATTGCCTTAAGTGATATTGACTTGCCCATCGTGGTATTGGATTGCCTTAAGTGGTATTGACTTGTCCATCGCGGTATTGGATTGCCTTAAGTGATATTGACTTTCCCATCGTGGTATTGTGTCACCTTAAGTTGTATTGACTTGCCCTTGTGGTATTGGTGGCCTTAAGCAGCGTGGAATTTGTGGTAAATATGGTATTATTTTTGGTATAAAGTGAATAATGGGATTTTGTTTGTAGTTATGTTGGTATGATTAATGTGATGGTTGAATATTTTCTCTGTTTGTAATTTCTAATGTTTATTATTCTATTTAAATCCACCATGTCGATTATTGCATGATTTAATGACTAACTCTCTCTATGTTTCTTTGTTGCTCAATCCATGGTAATTGGATTGTAGGTGAAGTGAAGGATTAATAGATTAAGAGTTTATGGAGTCGCTTAGCTTTGCTTAGAACATTATGTTATTGTCTGTTTTGATTGGCGTTATGACATTGTTTGTATTGGTCCCATATGTGGGGGAACCATTTTGTATTAAGATTAAGATTAAGTTAACCGATTGAATGTATGTGGATTGTAATGTAGGGATAATTTCCATTTTGTTTTATTAAATCTTATCTATGTGGGTAAGATGATTTTGAGAACCATTAATCAAAAAGTTGTTATGGAATGAGATTGTATGATTAATCGTTACGCGACTATTAGGAAACTAATATATATATATATATATATATATATATATATATATATAATTATAAGAAGTTATAATTATAATCTGGGAAAAACTTATGTTTTAAAAATTCGAAAATTTCCGTGAGAATAAATCGGATCGTTATATACAGTACTTGTTATGGTCTGTTTGTTGTGGGTTTATGGCTGTACAAAGAAAAGAAGTGAAGAAGAAAATAAATTATACTTGTTTAGGTCGAATTGTATTTATCTCAAGTGCGGCTTATTTATTTAATATGTTCATTTTTGACCCAATTTTATATAAAAACACACATACATACACATATATATATATATTCATATAGAAAAGGGGTTTGCTAACATGGGGAAAGTACATTTTCATTTAGGTACATGTTAGCAAGGTGTACCAAAAAATTTGGACAAAAATACCCTTAATGTTTCAGTGTAACAAATTTTAATAAGTAGGGTATTTGCGTATTTTCACTTTATCTCACCTCACACCCCTAATTTCCCTCCTCCTCATTTCACTCTTTCTCAACTTTCAAATCCCTAATTTTCTCTACTCAGAAACCATCCACCACCTTCGCCCAG
Source organism: Lupinus albus (assembly GCA_009771035.1). Classification (NCBI taxonomy): domain Eukaryota; kingdom Viridiplantae; phylum Streptophyta; class Magnoliopsida; order Fabales; family Fabaceae; genus Lupinus; species Lupinus albus. The sequence continues at coordinate 8,868,866 of CM020004.1, read as the reverse complement.
CTACAACTAGCCACCATGTTCGTAGTCACCTCGTCTTGAAAGAAGTAGTAGCAGGGGTCCCCTTAGGTTTACAGACAATATATGTTAACATTGTGGCACTGACTTCACTTTATTTTTGTTTCATTTCATTCAAATTAAAGCAAAACAACAATGTTGCATTCTACACTCTCTTCCACTTTCAACTCCATTGTCATTCCTCCTTCCCCTTCTCTTTCACTTCTTTCTCCTCTTCCTTCTTTTTCTACCTCTCTCCCATTTCTCATTCCACTCCCATTTCTTTCATTTCATGTTAATACCCATTTTCCATTAAGAGAGAAAACAAGGGGCACCTCTAAATATGAATGTTTCATTAACTTTGACATTTGAGAGACAAAAATATCCGGTAAACACAGTGACAAGGTGACGGCCGGGCGAACGTGGTGGGTGATTTAGAGGAGGAGAGAAAATTATGGATTTAAAAGTTGAGAAAGAGTGAAATGAGGAGGAGGGAAAATAGGGGTGTGAAGTTTGAGAAAGTGAAAATACGCAAATACCCTACTTATTAAAACTTGTTACACTAAAACATTAAGGGTATTTTTGTCCAAATTTTTTGGTACACTTTGCTAACATGTACCTAACTAAAAATGCATTTTCCTCATGTTAGCAAACCCCTATAGAAAATATTCATTATATATAATATATACATATTTAAAAAAATATTTTATTGATTATTGTATAAGAATATTTTATATTAATATATGAGTATAATATATATTAAAATAAAAAAATTCACATCATTTAAAAATCTAATTCCTCCTTCTATATATATCAAAATCATTTAAAAGCATATAAATTTGAATTTATTAAGTGATTCTAAATTTAATGAGGATTAATAAAACAAATATTAAACTAAAAAAATAATTTACTAGTGGTCAAAATCTAAACTTAAATACACTTCTTAATTTTTGTTTTTACAGAAATAACCAATTTCTTTTACATAGTCTGATTTTTCTGTAACACGTAAAATTGTTTGGGTCCCCATATATGGTATTGTATTCATTCTTTCTCCTGTCACCTTTTACTTCCTTTGAAACTGCGAATTTGTGAAACCCCTTTCTTACTTTCTTCTCCCCTTCCGCTATGTCAGAATCAGCCCCCGCCCAGCGCCGGTACCTGCACCATCTCATAAGAGTTGGGCTGACGAAGCAGACGAAGAATCCAACGCAACGGCGTCGTCTGGTTCAGCAACACCACAAACCTCATCACTAAAACTCGACGAATTATCCATCCACGCCAACAAGAAACCACCAAAGCTCTTTGACTATCCCGACGATTCCAACATCCAAACGGTTCGATTCAAGTTTCAATTACTAGTTTTCCATATCTCCAATTTCTCTCTCGGCGAGAAATTGACGGTTAGGGTTTTGAACAGGTTACGTCTGGTGAAACACCATACACGTCTGCGGCTACGTTCGAAGACTTGAATCTCTCGCCGGAGCTTCTGAAGGGTTTATATGTGGAGATGAAGTTTCAGAAGCCTAGTAAAATTCAAGCTATCAGTTTGCCTATGATTTTGAACCCTCCGAATCGGGATTTGATTGTGCAGGCGCATAATGGTTCTGGAAAAACCACTTGCTTCGTGCTTGGGATGCTTAGTCGTGTTGATCCTAAGCTTCAGGCTCCTCAAGCTCTCTGCATTTGCCCAACTAGGGAGTTGGCTATTCAGGTGAGGTTCTTTGCTTTCTTGTTTTATTATTGGACATTCGAGATTAACACCGCGACTTAATGAAGATATTAATTAAACTATGTCACATAATTTGTTCATGCTGCCAAAGTTTTACTTTGGCTATCGACTGAATGACAGAGTCCTCTTTTATCGGGGACTGTGACTTGATGTAAGTATTTGCAACAAAACAAAACATAGCTGAAAACTATTAGAAAGTGGTTTTTCTATGAACATGACACTGATATGATTTGATTCTGATAGAGATTAGGTGATGAAAATGAAAGAAAAAGTGAAAGAGAAATGCATTGTTAATGGAGGAAACTGTATTAGATAAAGATAGACCATAGTTACATTGTACATGGTACACGGTTGGATTTGGTTTCATCACTTTTTATGTTATTATTACTAGCTTTCCTTTATGACGAACTTAATATGTGGCACGCAATATGCTAAATTTGGTCTGGAGGATAAATGAGTGAACCATGTGACAGTGGGATAAACCCTGCAGTACACATAGAGCTAAAGCTCTTACAAGGTTATCACCTTGCCCCTTCCTAACCGAATGCAAAAACAGATTACTCCTCCCTTAGCTGCCCTTCCTATTTATTTAGGGATAACATGTTTATACCCTTTAATAACTAACTCTCGCTCTCAATACCGTTTGGCCTCGTCATAAAGCAAATTTTAGCTGCTGTTCAGTGTTGTTTTCTCCTTGTTTCTCCATAAGAGTCTCCCCTGACCCCCTGATCTTCTTGCTCTTTGCTCATTAATATAATTTTTTGTCATGATCTTGATATTTGTTCTGCGTCTTAACTGCACTATTTTGTCTTCCACATTGGAACCTCATCACCTTAGTCATCCAATCTGTCAAGACCTCTCCCAGTGTTCCCAGCCAAGCCATTCCTAATATCAAATCGAGTTCCCCTAACTCAGACTTAGTGATCAGTTGAAATTCTTAAACTAGCCAATTCTACCACCAGGCTGGCACATTCTCCTTGTACCATCCCCTTATGACCATTAACAAATCAGACTTAAAGTGTTATGTTCTTGCTAGTTTTTAACCCAAAGCCCTTCATCAACCTCAGACATGAAAGTATGAGTAGCTCCACTATCCACCAACACCCCTATAGGCATCCATCTAATTTTCCCCATCTAATGTCATTGTTTTTTGGATGAGTGTGGTGTATGTTAACGTTGCTGATCGGATTCAGACCACATCACTCTATCTCCTCCTTCCCTTTGTCCTCCATTTCCAAGGCAAGGATCACCATTTCAGACCTCAGAACTTGAGAACTCATCATCTTCCACAATCATCAATTTCAGTTGGTGATCATGGCATTGATGGCTAGATGCATTGGATGGAAAGTTCCTCTGCATTTGTAACATAATAACATAACTCTTTTTTGGTTCCTCTCCATAAGCTCTTAATAACCCAGATGTTGAAATCACCCAGTCAAGTTCTATTGTCCTCTCTTTCCCCCCTCTATTTGTCCTAGACTCCTTTTCCTTGTTCTATTGTCTCCTTTATCTACTCTATATTCTTTCCCCTTGTTGTAACCTCCCATTTCTCCATTGCTAGGCTTATCACCTCTTGTAAAATGCAAACATCACTGTCTTCAGATACTCCACCCTTCTCTGTTTTCTCTGACGTGAGTGTTGGGCCTCGTTCACTACCTCCTTCGCAAGAACCCAGACCTACGGTGTGAGATCGTCCAGCTCCTTTTGCCAAATAAGCATCCATTTTCCTTAACTCCTTCATCAATACCTTAAAACTACTTTAAATTTGACTTTGTGTTGGCTCTCGTGCCTCAGCTGCATTTTATGTCAAGGTTTTCACATTTCTTCCAATAAAGCTACTTGAGAATCCATGGGGTCAGAACTGGATCTTTTCATTTGGGCATACACTTATTCCGCATTGGAATTCGGCAGGTTGGACTAATTGATAGAGATCATAAGCTGAAAATGAAAGAAGAGAGTATTATAAGATGGAAGTGAAGGAAAAATATATTACTAATGGAGAAAATTGTACTAAATAAGGGTAAATCCTGCAATATTCCCAGAGCTAAGCTCCTACAAGGTTCAAACCCTTCTCACTCCTAACATAATGCAAATACAGACTCCCCCTTCCTTCAGATGCCCATCCTGTATAATAGGGATCACATGCATATACCCCTATAATAACTACCTCTCTCAAGTCTCAATACCCATTATGACCTTTTTTATTTATTCTACTATATGTCATCCAAATTCACAGATCCTACTAGGTGAGAGTCTTGTGCACTGGGGCACCCTTTTATGTCATCCAAATCCATAATACAGTGTTTTGTTATAACCCTAAATGAAATTATAATATTGATACTGTGATTTAATAAGATATTTATGAATTCATATAATAAGATATTCTCATGAACAATCTCACCCAAAAGCTTAACCTTATAAGTGAAGACACATATAAGAACCACATTATTGTATCCCATGCACCCCAAACAAGTGCCCATCTGCATCGGTAATGCACAAATCCATCGTTAAAATGAAAATAATTTTTTATAGAAGAATGGATGTGGCAAGAATTGAGCTCTAAACCACTTGGTTATAGAAACTACGATACTATGGCCACCCTGAACTAATTGTACAAAAAGCTCAAACTCTTAGGTGAAAGTGTGAATGACTTTATTATTTTAGATGTTGAGCCTCAACGCAATGTTCAAATCCCGGAAACAACCTTTTCACAAGCGAGGGTAAAGCTCCATACATGTATCCTCTTTCCACCCCACTAGGTGGGATCTCGTGCACCCGCCATTTATTTATTTTATTTTATTTATTTATAAATAAGGTATTACTGAAGACTCAAATTTTGTATTTTTTGTAATGTAATAAGATAGTAATGGAGATTCAAATTTTAATTTGTTTTCAATAATTTTTAATATTTGACACTTGGCAATGACACTTGTTAAAACGATGAGAGATTGGAGCTGCCACCTTATAGAAGTTTACGACCTGTTTCTCTTTTTGTGTTGATTGATGTGGCATGTAAGTGTAGCATAATAATTGTGGTAATTTGTATACTTTACCAGAATACTGAAGTTCTCCGAAAGATGGGGAAGTACACGGGGATTAGTTCAGAATGTGCTATTCCTGTGGACAGTGGGGTCGATCTTCCTATAGCGAAACGGCCGCCAATTATGGCCCAAGTGATTATTGGGACTCCAGGCACAATAAAGAAGTGGATGACTTTTAAGAAACTGGGTGTAGCCCGATTGAAGATACTTGTTTTTGATGAGGCTGATCAAATGCTTGCTGAGGTAATTCTAGCATTCTGATAAATTGTACAAGTACAACTTTTTTAGTTCCGATTTTAAGTTCCGTGTATGTCAACTAAGTTACTCATAGCCTTCTTCCAGAACTCATTATTATTACATTTTAATATTTTATTTGAAAATTAGCAATACATATTCGATAATAGGTTACAATTAAATGGTAAATTGTAACTCCTCTTATCCTGGCTAAGGAGGAATCCAGGAAGAGAGCACTAGTAAACTAGATTTTTTTTGTATTTCTAAATAGTAAATCCTTTCTAATAAATATGCCAGTGATTATATGAACCACTGCCTATCAAAAAAAAATTATATGACCCAGTTTTAGTTTCAGGGAGTTTTATGTTTACCAAGTTCTATAAAAAAAATTATGTGTGTATATATAATATTACAATGATAGATTTCTGAATGTATTTTTGCCTTCATTTCCTAAATTATTGTAAACTGTGCTGTTGCAGGATGGTTTTAAAGATGATATTCCTTGAGGATAATGAAAGATAGAAAAATTCAATTCTAACTGTCAGGTTTGTGAAGCACTTTCTTGCTTAGTCTGCTTGCATGCCTGACCTTTCAATCCATAGGATTCACATGCACATACATTGTGATACATAACTTGTAGTGTCAGTAATCCATGCTTTAGTCTATTCAGTCGGAACACCTTCAGTGCAAAATCATCATGTTCTCAATGACATCGTTTTTATTTCTTCAGGTTCTTCTGTTTTCTGCCACATTCAATGACATTGTCAAGAATTTTGTTTCGAGGACAGTTAAGGCGGATCATAATAAACTTTTTGTGAAGAAAGAAGAACTATCTTTAGATGCAGTGAAGCAGTACAAAGTGCGTTGTCCTGATGAACTCTCTAAGATTGAAGTCATAAAAGATTACATGTTTGAAATAGGAGAGAACGTGGGGCAAACTATTATATTTGTACGCACAAGAGAAAGTGCAAAAATGTTGCATAAAGCACTTGTTGATTTGGGCTATGAGGTTACTTCCATACAAGGTGCTCTTGATCATGAAGAGAGAGACAAGATTGTCAAGGAGTTCAAAGATGGTTTAACTCAAGTTCTTATATCAACTGATGTTCTTGCTCGAGGCTTTGATCAACAACAGGTGCTGAATTGGCTCTGTTCTCTATATGATAAGCACTGGTATCAATTGATTGAAAGAAAAAGATAGAAATTAAGAGAAATGTCCCAGAACCAGAATCAAAGTGATTCTTGGCAGGGCTCTAAGTATTCTTATTGAAAAGAAGAAGAAAGAATTACAATGAGAGTAAGAGAGATAGTACAATTGAATCCCACGACCCAATTTCCCTACTGATTCCTCAATCAGTTTCTACTTTCTGATTTCCTACCTTGTAAATCCCTAGCCTATTTAATAACAACAGCAACACTTACAAAAATCCTAACTGTTTCTAACTGCCTCTAACAGACTTGGCAGTTAGGGAAGTTAGTTATTTAACTTCCATACTCTCCTCTTCCCTCTTTTGTACACGTGGTTAATCCTTTGAGTGGACTTAACCTTATCACTATACCCCTCTTCCGTGTTTGGGAATATGTGCTCGTTTTATTTTCAATGTGATGACATCCTTCAATTGCTTATTTATTCAGATTAATTTGGTTATCAACTATGATCTTCCACTGAAACATACTCCTGAGCATACCCGTGAACGTGAGCCTGATTATGAGGTGTATTTGCACAGAGTTGGTAGGGCTGGACGTTTTGGGTGCAAGGGTAATTTTCTTTTTCATATTTCATGCATTATCTACTTACAATTGTGCAATTATCATAAAATTTTAAAATTGTTGTCACGGGAGCTTTCTATTTTGTTTTTGGACATTGTTTTGGTAGTTTGGTTAAATTGTTCACTTGAATTTCTGCATGTTTTACAAGAGGTCCAACATACCACTGTGTAGCTTCTACCTTGCTTTTTATTTTATTATAATGACTGTTTAATTTGTGGTTGTGACTGTGACTGTGTTGTGGTCACAGCTGCATGCTGAAACCCACACTCATGGACTGATGTGGTTGTAGCTGCAACAGGTATCGCGGTCTGAGATTTAAAACCTTGATTAAAAATATAAACTTGATCCTTAACTGTTTATGTGGTATTATTTTCCTCAAAGGGGCAATTTTGTTTCCACCCTGTTTGATTGGCCCAAGAATTGATGTTGGTTCAATTAGCAATTAATCAGATGGAATTAGTGATACTTGAAGCTAGTTGAGATGTGTGGAAAGCTAATGTTTTTTGGACATGATATGGTCCAGATAAAGAAACACGAATGTATAATTTATATAGATACTCAACCAAGCATATTGTTAGTTGAACTGGTTGACCCTGCTCAGTTGGGGTTGTGCTGTAATATGTGCTTGTTGGGCCTTAATTTTTTATTTATCCATTTTTCTAAACCAAATCAATTCAAAATTGCAATTTTAGTCATGCATGATATTTTCAGGAACAGCGAAAAATAGTAAAGTTGATTTCCATTTGTTCTGTTTGATTCTACAGGGGCTGTATTTAACCTGATATGTGGTGAAAAAGATGAAAGGCTTATGTCAAAGATTGAGAACCATTTTGGCACCAATGTAGCTGAGGTATGATAATGGTGCTTGGTTTTTTATACTCCATGCAGTATGATGCAAAATGATGATTTGCAAATTTGATCATGCCTTGGTATTGTTGTTGTAATAAGAAGGTATGCATCTTAACCAACATTATTTTCCTAATGTCTCTGGGATGCAGGTGCGGGAAAACAGTGTTGAAGACTATAAAGGTGCTCTTAAGGAGGCTGGTTTACTAATGATGTAAATCTACAAAAGTCAAACTGATGTTAAAAACGTGATTGACCCCGGATTGTGCTTCGGTACTGGCTAAGGATTTCCCCATATTCACCAATGATTTTGATTATATTCCCTGGACACATGCTGATCATGATTTAAGTAAGGAATGGAGATTTCCTGTTTGGTATTTTTGTTGCGAAAATTTTCCTCCTTAATATTGGATGTCAGGGTTGTGATGGGACAAACCTATAATGAGTGGTTTTATTTTTTGTTTGTAGTTTTGCTGTAATCCTTTGAATCAGTATAGAATGTTTTATAAGACTAGAAAGAGGCCTATTATTAAAAATATATATAGAAGGGAAAATAGAAAGTTTTGGGGGAAGAATTCCTAAAGTACCCCTAGCTGTTTTAATTATATTTTAATTAGTAGTTAGTAGGGAGTTAGGACTATATATAGGAAATAAACCTAAATAAGAGAAAGGAGGAGAATTGAGATTTTGCATCTAGTTGTGGAACCAGGAGGAGTCGTGGGACCTAGGGTGAATTTATCAATTCTTGTAATACACATTTTTTCCCAATAATTTCATTGATATACAATCTAACCTAGAATCATATTGATTTGGGTTGAGGCATTATTTTCCACTTGTGATTCTTTCTTCTTTCTTGTTGTTCACATCTTCTTTTCTTGCTAATTGGTACCAGTGTTATCAATGTTCCTTTTTGATTGTGTGATAATAATGTGTCTGAGGGAAGCTTTTAAGAGTGTTATGTTGAGTCCCTCAGCTTACGTTTCAAATGTGATACTACCAAATACTGCAGGGGTGGGTATAAAAGCAAACAAGATATCAAAGGGGTAAATTGCAAACGTGAGGTTTCGTTGTCTTCCTGTGTTAGACTGGACGGTTTTTCAATTATGAGATGTTTTAGGTGCTTTATGGATGAATATTGCAAATATTATGTGCTTCCTATTTTCCATTGAGTGTAATATTTATATGTTGTTTATCCGTGTAAATATTTATACACAATCAGTATATTATCTATCATTTGTTTATATTAATTTTTTAAGAATCATTGATGATTAAAAATGAATAGTAGGTGATGCAGTCACAATCTATAAAATTCATACCTATGAATACATTTTTTCTCTTTTCCATTCCATGGTCTTTGACATTTTTATATAAAGTGGTTCATTGTACTAGCTATATCATGCCAAATAATGTTTAAAGTGTTACTCAATTCTAGGTTGTTTGTATCAATAACTATATTTTGACCCAATCAAGTTAGGGAAGAAGTGATGTTTTCGGTCTTAATATGTAAAGACTTGCCCTTGGGTACAACAGCAGTACTTGGAATCCCCTAAAAGGAGTGAAGAATAAGAAGAGATTGAAAGGAAAGAAGAGATAATGAAAAAAGGATGTATGTTATTAAAATGTTTTAAAAACAGCCACAAGCCTTTGTTTATATAAGCTAAGGGTTGCTTGAAAAGCAAGCAACTAATTCTGTAACAAAAAGATAACAGAAAACAAGATTAACAAGAAGCTTAGAGACATGTGAGACATGTGCTAGAAGGACAAATAAGCACATGTGGAAAAGGGATGAAATAAGCTCTTGCTGTCCATTCCAACTGCTAGACAAAAAATCCAATAGATAAGGCCAGGAAGCTAAGTAACAAACCTGCACAAGGCAAAACACTAGACAAGAAGGTATTAGATTTATTACCCCCCCTCAAGCTGGAGAGTATATATTAAGGATCCCCAGCTTGGGAAGCAAGTAATGGAAAGAAGCAGGTTCCAAGGCTTTGGTTAATAAGTCTGCAACCTGTTCCTTAGTGTCTATAGGAAGTAGATGATAAAGCTTATTGTGTAAACGTTCACGAGCCACATGACAATCAATTTCAATATGTTTGGTTCTTTCATGAAAAACTGAATTAGCAGCTATATACCTGGCTGAGTTGCTGTCACAATATAAAAGGGCAGGTGAAGTAAAGTTAACATGAAAATCAGTGAGAAGGTAAGTTAGCCATTGTACCTCGCATGATGCAAGAGCAAGAGCTCTGTATTCAGCTTCAGATGATGATATTGAAACAGTAGATTGCTTTTTAGATTTCCATGATATCAAGGAGTTGCCGAGGAACATACAATAAGCAGAAACAGACCTTCGTGTATCAGGGCATGTGGCCCAATCAGAATCGGTGTAACCTTTAATGTGAATGGCAGAGGAAGAGGAGAAGAAGATGCCTTGGCCAGGGCTCCCTTTTAAGTAACGTAGGACTCTAGTCATGGCTCTGTAGTGATTCTCGGTGGGGGAGGCCATAAATTGACTTAGTTGTTGGATGGCAAAGGAGATGTCAGGACGAGTGTTAGTAAGGTATAGTAACCTACCAACCAATTGTCTGTATAAGAGTGGATTCTGGTAAGGAGAGCTATCATTTTGGCTAAGGGGTGTAGTCTTAACCATTGGTGTAGGGACAGGTTTAGAGTGAAGGAAACCAATATCTTGAAGAAGGTCAAGAGTATATTTGCGTTGGTTTAGCACAAGACCTTTGGAGGTTGAGGCAACTTCTAGCCCAAGAAAATATTTTAAGGAACCAAGGTCCTTGATTTTGAATTGGGCATCCAGGCATTGCTTGACATGAGTGATTTCAGAAGAACTAGTTCCAGCCAATATTAGATCATCAACGTAAATAAGCAAAGCAGTGAAAGATTGGGTTGTGCTTTTAGTGAAAAGGGAATGATCATGGTGAGATTGTGTGTATCCAAGTGTGGTCAATGCTTGGGTGAGCTTAGCAAACCATTGACGACTTGCTTGTTTCAAGCCATATAAGGATTTATTTAATTTACACACATGGTTGGGCATGTTGCAGGTGATGCCTTGAGGAATGTTCATGTAGACTTCTTCCTCAAGGTCACCATGGAGGAAGGCGTTGTTAACGTCGAGTTGGTGAATAATCCAACCATGAACAGCAGCAAGGGATAATAGAAGTCTAACCGTGGTTAACTTAACAACAGGAGCAAAAGTTTCATAGAAATCTAGGCCTTCGGTTTGGTTAAAACCTTTGGCAACGAGCCTGGCTTTATGCCTTTCAATAGAACCATCGGAATTGAACTTAAGTTTGTAAACCCATTTGGATCCAATGGGTTTCTTGTTAGGAGGCAGTTTCATAATGGTCCAGGTGTTATTCTGTTCAAGGGCTTGTAGCTCATTAGTCATGGCTTGAGTCCAATCATGGGATTGGATAGCTTGTTTGTAAGTTTTGGGTTCAGTGGTAGAGGTGATGGAGAGACAGTGATTTTTGTGAGTAGGGTGCAGGGAAGCATAGGATAACACATTGGTGAGGAGATGTTTATGTTGTAAGTCAGGGAAGGGAGAAGAATAGATGAGACTGCAATGATAATCCTTCAAGTATGTAGGTGGGTTGGAAATCCTTTGGGATCTTCTTAAGGGAGTATTGATGTTAGCAGAGGTGTTAAGAGGAGTGGAAGGATGAATCTGGTGGGAGGGATGAGGTGAGCTAATTGGAGCAGAAGGACTAGAATTGCTTGGCATGATAGTAGAAGGAAGTGTGTGGTCCAGGAAAGTGAAGGAATGCGGGTCATGGATGGGGTCAGTAGGAGTGTTGTTCTGAAGAGTGTTGTTACATTGATAAGGAAAGATGGACTCATAAAATATAGCATGTCTAGAGATAAAAATCTCTCTAGTGGATAGATCATAAAGAATAAATCATTTGGTACCATGTTGATGACCAATAAAAATACACTTCTTAGCTCTTGGTTCAAGCTTAGTTCTGTGATTACTGAGTGTAGAGGCATATGAAAGACAGCCAAAAACTTTTAATTCTTGAACCTTAGGCAACTGATTGTGTAAAGCTTGGAAAGGAGAGTTAAAATTAAGAGCAGAAGTGAGTAACCTATTCATTAAGAAAACAGCATGTTTGACAGCATAACCCCAAAAACACTTAGCTAAATTGGCTTGAAACATAAGAGACCTAGTGATATTAAGGATATGCCTGTGTTTCCTCTCAACAACAGAGTTTTGTTGAGGTGTTTCAACACAAGATTTTTGATGAATGATGCCATGCTCAGAAAAAAAATCATGCATAAGGAATTCAAGGCCATTATCAGTGCGTATGATTCTAATTCTTTGATCAAATTGTGTGTGAACCATTATTGTGAATTTATGTATGAGTTTTCTGGTTTCACTTTTAGAAATCATGAGGTAAACCCAAGTATGCCTAGTAAAATCATCCACAATGGTAAGAAAGTATTGGTGACCATACATAGTAGGGGTGCTAAGAGGTCCCCATATATCCATATGTAGCATTTCAAAAGCAAAAGCAGTAGTAGTAGAACTAGTAGGGAAAGGGAGTTTGGATTGCTTAGCCAAATGACACCAATCACAAGGTTTATTATTTTGCAATTTAACAAAGGTGTGTTGTTTGTGTACATGATCCAAAACTTTATGAGAGGGATGGCCTAATCTATAGTGCCATAGATCAAAAGAAGTGTGAGCAGCATTATTATCAATGAGATTAATCGAGTGTGAAGTATCCATTTGTGGCTTAGCATGATTGTTGAGGACATAGAGATTATTGTGTCCTCTAGCATGACCAATCATCCTCAATGTAGTCATATCCTGAATGAAAGAAGAGTCTTTATCAAAGATAATCTTGCAATTGAGTGAGGAAGCTAGCCCACAAATGGATATTATATTGTACTTGAAACCGGGTATGTATAAAACATTGTAGAGAACAAGAGAATCAGAAAGTTTAATGGTGCCAGATTGATTAGCAGTGATAACATGGTTGTTAGGGAGCTTTATCTTGATGGGTTTAATAGAAATGTAATTGACATAGTTAAGTTTGTTGTTAGTAACATGGTCACTTGCCCCACTATCAAGAATCCATGATTGATTATGCAGTAAATTACCTGACAGAGGCAGCATAGCATTTGTGGCTTCTTGATCTGCATGACTATCCAATTGTCCAAAGTCCATTGTGAGTTGTGCTATGTTCTTGTCAGCAACCTGATCATCTTGTCTCTAATCAACCTTGGCACCTTCTTGGTTCATGTTGGTGTGAATGGTTGACACAAATGCATTAATAGGTGCCTTTGCTTTGAACTTGAAGTTAGGTGGAAAACCATGCTTGAAGTAACATGTCTCTGTTGTGTGACCTTCTTTTCCACAAAAAGTGCATATCTTGTTAGAACCATAGGATTTTCCCATGCTTGTTGATGTATTGTGGTTGTTAAATCTTCTTGGGCCTCTGTTGTTGTAATCTGCATTGCCTCTGTTTGTATTCTTGTTGGGTTGATTTCTCCAAGATTGGTTGGAATTGATGGAGTTAATAGTTGGTTTCTGTTCACCAAAAGATGGTCCTTCTTCTTGTCTTTCTTGTTGCAAGACTAATGAGAATACCTTGTTGATAGGTGGTAGTGGTTCCATGAGAAGAATTTGTGACTTGACTGTGTTGAAGTGATCATTAAGCCCTTTTAGGAAGCAAATTATGTACTCAGATTCTCTAAGAGTCCTGATTATCTTTAAGATAGAACAGCTGCAAACACATCTAGTGCTGCATATGCAGCTTGAAGTAGTCCTTAGGGAATCAAGCTCATCCCAAATAGTCTTCATGTCTATAAAGAAGGCTGAGACATTTCTTTCTCCTTGCCTCATTGAATGCAGTTCTTGTAGGAGATCAGAAACTCTGAAATGATTTCCTTTTGAAAATCTTTCTCTAAGATCCTCCCACAAATCTTGAGCATTGTCGATGTAGTTGGTGCTTTGAGCAATTTCTTGGGTTAAAGATCTATTAATCCATGAAACTATCATGTTGTTGCATCTGTCCCATGAGTCAAAAATAGTTTCTGTTGGTAATGGAACAGGGATGATTCCATTGACAAATTTGAGTTTGTTTTTAGAAGACAAAGCCCTTCTCATGGATCTACTCCATGTGTGGTAGTTGGCTCCATCCAAGGGCGGAGTGACAAGTGGTATTCTAGGACTTTCACCTGGATGTAGGTAGAATGGGTTCATGGGATTCTGCATAAACTCATTCACTTGTAGTTGTTGTTGTGTGGCGTCTCCTTCGTTGTCCATAGTTTGATGCAGCTTTGTAAGGAATGGAAACAGCAGAGCACTCAGATTGAGTGCTCTGATACCATAAAAGGAGTGAAGAATAAGAAGAGATTGAAAGGAAAGAAAAGATAATGAAAAAAGGATGTATGTTATTAAAATGTTTTAAAAACAGCCACAAGCCTTTGTTTATATAAGCTAAGGGTTGCTTGAAAAGCAAGCAACTAATTCTGTAACAAAAAGATAACAGAAAACAAGATTAACAAGAAGCTTAGAGACATGTGAGACATGTGCTAGAAGGACAAATAAGCACATGTGGAAAAAGGATGAAATAAGCTCTTGCTGTCCATTCCAACTGCTAGACAAAAAATCCAATAGATAAGGCCATGAAGCTAAGTAACAAACCTGCACAAGGCAAAACACTAGACAAGAAGGCATTAGATTTATTATCCCCAATATTTAGTTTTATACTCTTCCCTTCTAGCTAAATTTATATTTTATATATTTTGTCTTAATTTGATTTATAGAAGGCCAACTACTTCTAAAACTTAGCTTCACATTTATACCTTCTCATTTAATTCATTTTTCTAGTCTCCATTAAGGCAATATCATTTACAAAAGTATGAATTGTGATGTTGTTTATTGGATATGCTCATTAAGTACAACTAAGACCAATGTCAACAAGTTGAACTCAATGATGACCTTTAGTATAATCCTATGATAATAAAATGAGACCTTGTCTTGTGTTCACACGCTGGTCTTGATTCCATCATACATATATTTAATTGCTCGAATATAGAACATCTTACTTCTCTTGAGTTTTCCATAAAACCTCTTCAGGCACCTTATCACACACTTTCTCCAAATCAATGATAATCATAGGTAAGTCCATTTGGTTCCGTTGGTATCTTTCCGTTAATCGTCATAGCAAGTATATAGCTTCCATAGTCAAACCTCACATAAAACCAAATTGATTTTCGGTCATTTTTGTTTCTTATCTCACCCTCCACTTAATTATTTCTCCCACAACTTCACATTATGTTTTATGAGTTAACCCTTTATAGTTTGCAGATTTTTGTATATTACCGTTATTCTTATAAATATGAACTTAAATGTTTTTCCTCCATTTTGTGGCCCATCTAGTTCCCTACTCTTATGGAATCTTCTAAGCCTTAATAGTTATTTTCTAGTCCATTCGTTGTCATTCTCTATATTTTCAAAGCTTTTTTACATTCAACTTCCAAATTCTACGATAAAAATTATGATTATACCCCCTCTGTCTTGTTTAGTCTATCAGAATGTAAGGAATCATGTTGCTCATTGAAAAGCTTGTGAAAATAGTTCTACCTATCTTTAACACATTTCACTTGGTCCAAGTCTCTTGTCTTTCTTTTCATACCCTTTTCAAGCATGTAGACACTTGTTTCCCCTCCCTTGGTACCTAGAGATTTATATAATCCATCATACGCTTTATCTTTAAGTTCATTTATTGTTTTTTACGCCTCTTTCTTAACTACCTCAATATTTTTCCCAACTTTTAGCATTTTTACACAATGACCGTTAACATTCATTTTTTACCTTAAATTTGTCTTGGTCATTTTTATCCCACCATCATGATTCTTTACCCTTTGGTTCAGAGCGTCTAGATTCGTCTAATATCTCCTTTGTTATCTTCCTAATTCTTTTGATCATCTCCTCACACATATCATTAGCACTTCCCTGTGCCTCCCAAAACCCTTGTTTCAAAAACATTTCATTGAAGCTCCTAAGTTCCTCTCCCTACAATTCCAACCATTTAACTCTTGGAACACTATGTTGTCCTTTTCGCTCCATTATACTCTTTAACCCTTACATCCATAACTAAAACCCAATGTTGGGCCGCCAAGCTCTCTACAAATATGACTTTGCAAGCCAAGAAAAACTTTCTATCTGATTTCCTTAGAAGAAAGAAATTAATTTGAGAATGTGGAATCTCACTCTTATATGTGATAAGATCCTCCTCCGCTTCTTAAAACACGTATTATCTATTGTAAAATAAAAAGCTGAGAAATCTAGAATAGCATTACCTTCCATATTTACTTTTCTTATGCTATATCCACCATGTAAACCTTCAAATCTTCTAGTGTCCCTCCTTTCATGGCCAGTGGGTCTCCTTGAAGGAAATTTTTTTCTCCTAAAGGTAATGTCTAACATACACCTTCCAAATCCTCCTAAAATTTTACCATCTGATGTTCCTCTACCCTACTTGTGGTTCATAAGCACTAATCACATTTAAGTTGTCTTCATTTGTTATAAACTTTAGGGATATGATCATATCTTATATTCTATTTACATCCACCACACTCTTCTTCCATTATTTATCTACAATTATACTCATCTCATTTTTTTTCATCTTGTCTTATTGTGTATCACATCTTAAAATCTTAAATGTCTAATTCCTTGCCTTTTCCCCAACTCACTTAGTTTCTTGTAGACACATAAAATTAATTTTTCTCCTAATCAATGTGTCTCCTTTTCCATTGATTTAACTGTAAGAGTGTCTATATTCCAATTTTAAATTGTATCCTAGATTCGTCAAATGCCTTTTTCACTTGTACCTGCTCATGCAAGTATGAAGACCATTGCTTAATTTTGACTACATCGAGATGGTGATGGAATGATCTTTACTTTTTGGATACTATACTCGGACGATACAACACATTGCTTCCGGAAAACAATCTAGAATTATAATTATCACATCGTTGATCCAAATCATAGAGATTCAACAAAGTTTTACGTTCAAAAAAATAAAATAAAAAAAAATGGAAGAAAATTGAAAATTTTATTCGGTAAATAAAATTTTAGAACTAGTATTGTTCTTATTTAATTATGTGTTGAATCTAGCCCGATTTAATCATTAGTTATTATCAAATTTAGTAAATTAAAAAATGGAAAGTAACCGTTGAAAATTTTCATTTAGATAACAATTGGATCATTAGAAAAGAAAGAAAAGTCATTTGAAATTGTTAAGGAATTAGTGGTAGATGATATTAGAGTTGTTTGCTTGAAAAAAATATGATTTAATCCAGAGTTTGGAAAGAGAATAGGATTGGATAAAATTACTGTATGTACCTAATACATTTTGTAAGGATCCAAATTCTGAGTCTCCGAACAATTCATGGCCCGGAAGATCCGCTCCATTCTACCCATGAAAATTTCTCCTTTATTTTACTCCTTTCATGCATACATTCACAATCTTACTTAAATCCCTCATTGATTATTCCATAAAACTACTTTTTAACATGTTATATTATCATACACTTCATATTACAGAAAAACATAATTCATTCAATTAATACTTAGTAACTATCGCATACAACTAGTTATGAGTTTCCAAAAATCACTATGTCCATAACTACACATATTCAATGTTACCATAGTCAGAATTACATTTATCCCAAAATAGTGTCTAGTCAACCACAATACAAAATACAGATAAAGAAATCCAAGCTAAGAAACGCATAAATTCCTAAGTGAGCCTTCTCCTCAAATCCTTCGTTTACCTACAATGGGATTATCATAAACAACACACAAAAACAAGGGAGTAAGTCATTAGTTCAAGACTAACATTACATGATAATCCACATTTTAAATACGATTAAACAGTGGTATAAATTATAAACACAAACACGTAAATATAAACATTAGTATCCTCTTTCCTCTATCTCCATGTTATTCATATTCATCCTATAGTATATATATCCCATAATATATATTCTATAGCATGCATATTACTTTCATTTCAAACATATTCTTTCCACTTATTCATATTCACCCTATAGTATATATATCCCATAATATATATTCTATAGCATGCATATTACTTTCTTTTCAAACATATCCTTTCCATTTATTCATATTCACCCTATAGTATATATATATCCCATAATATATATTCTATAACATGCATATTACTTACATTCCATATATATCCTTTCCACTTATTCATATTCACCCTATAGTATATATATATCCCATAATATATATACTATAGCATGCATATTACTTACATTCCATACATATCTTTTCCACTTATTCATATTCACCCTATAGTGTACATATCCCATAATATATATAATATAACATGCATATTACTTTCATTTCAAACATACTCATGTCCCATTAATCGTATTCACCCTTAATCACATTTAACAAGTCTCCCGCAAAGATAATCCTCTACCACATCAAGCGAGGATCCTCTCGCTCAAGCGAGGATCTTACAGGTCCTGAATGCCTATTTTCTCCACTCTCGCTCAAGCGAGAATCCTCTAGTATAGCCCAGGATTTCACCCTCCCAAGTGAGCCTTTCTCGCCCGGGCGACAACTCTCTCGCTCAAGCGAGACTCCCAGGGCTGATACTATAATTTAATGACTTGAAATTTAGGGTGTTACAATCCTCCCCCTCTTATAGGAATTTTCGTCCCCGGAAATTTTATTAGGCTATTCTCGGAAAATAATATCATCGCCTAGACTTTAGGCATAAGAAATACTCAACCAAAATCATACTCGATCATCTAATCCATTAATATTACTTAAACGACCACCAAGGTCACACACCACTAAACCGTGATATCACAAGGCCAATCCATGGACAATCTCCTCAAGCTCCAAATACTAAGATCTCAATCTCGAACAACTCGAACAACTAAGAAAACGAAATTGTAACCAGACTAAAGATTCCCTAGTATTCAACAAACACCATAGGTCGCTCTGACCTATCCAGCTAACAATCCTCACATACGTTGAGAATCCTTATCCCTCTTCCACCGTAATGCATCATTCAATATCCAACATGCACTAGCTAGTTTCGCCTCCACTCAAGGAAGAAGCATAAATCCATTCTACTCATTAAACAAAACCACTATCTGTCCAAAATTCACCTTAGCATTCCCAACATTGCATGCCCTACCACATATAACCTAGGTAGTCGCTCAACAAAAACACCTAAACAACTAAGACTTTTATAGTCTCTCCCCTCATACAAAACCAAACTACTCGGTGACTATCCAATTACATCAAACATTTCCGCCACCCTACCCTACGGTAGAAAGAAATCACCAATTCCTAGCCTCAATTTGACACACGAAACCCTTGATTAACCCAAAACTAGGTACTCTGTTACCACTCGACAAGTACAATTTACAAACACTCGGTCCCATAACATACGTTAGAAGTGGATACCCCAATTACCATTGCAAATATAAATTTAGTACTCCACTTGCAGCACGTCTAGAAATACATGGTCATAATCGTATCACCAAATTTTTAACAACATCATATTTAACAAGATACGGTTGCTAAAATTTTGGGATTCTCTAACATGATACTAAATCAATGTTTAGCCACAAGCTACGTTTCACCCAAGAATGATTTTCAAAAATGGTTTGAACACACGATTCATGACAACCAGGTCGTGAAAAACAAAGTTTACGTAATCATTTCAACATAACTCAAAGCACTTTCTCTCATGCGGTTACACCACAATCATGCATAGCAATTTCTGACGCACATGAAACAGAAACAACTTTTGTCAGTACAACATTCAAAGTAGATAATTGGTGTACACCACCACTATATCGTGCATTGCTCTACTACAAAAGGACCGATCATCATAGACCAAAAGTTTCACGTTTATTCAAATGCATTCATCACATTGACAGGGTAAGCAACTTAACTAGCCTCCTTCCCTATCTGGCAGTATAAGTTTTACCCCCTAGCATACATATACAGATCAATGGCAACTCAATTTTAAATCCTCACTAAGGTACTCAACAAGAATCTTTCACATCAAGTATTTTCACATAGTTAAACATAACAAAATTTGCTGACCGCCAGTCCCTTGTCAGAGTTAAATCCATCTAGGACATCATTAAGCGTATCAAAACTATGGTAAAGGTCTTACCATTTACCCCAACCGTACACAGAGACACCATTATTGATATCCACCACCGGTACATTGGGTGGGGTGGATACAACTAAGTCGAAAACAACGACTATGTGTACAATTTTAGTCGGTTCACACATTCAACAAATACGAGGAGTGTGCCGCTCCCGAATCAAACAACACTAAAAGAGAAATACCTGCCACCATGCATTTACCTTTAACCGGATCATCAACATCGGATGTCCCTACGCCACTCTGTAACACCCTAAATTTTAAGCCTTTAAAATTATAGTATCAGTCCTGAAACCCTCGCTTGAGCGAGAGATTCTCGCTTGAGCGAGAGAGAGACTCACCTAGGAGGGTGAAATACTGGGCTATACTAGAGGATCCTCGCTTGAGCGAGAGATTCTCGCCTGGGCGAGAAAGGTTCACTTGGGAGGGTGAAATCCTAGAGTATACTGGAAGATTCTCGCCTGGGCGAGAAATATCATTTTGGGGCTGTTGGCACTGTGAGATTCTCGCTTGAGCGAGAATCCCTCGCTTGAGCGAGAGGGTCAGATTTGAGTTTTTAAAATGGGCGGGATTTTCTCGCTTAAGCGAGAACCCGACGAGACAACATTTAATGAGAAACCCATAAACACAATCTAGGGTTTAGAAAAGAAGAAGAGTGAGAGAAGAGAGCTTTTCAAGGGCAAAAAGCTTGGATACTCATCTAAGAGCTTGAGAAGAGATCCTAAGGTTGGAGGCGGTGTCGGTGGAACTTGAGAAGTTGCCAAGAACCAAACCCAACACTCACCGATGTAAGGATAAGTCTTTAATTGTGCAATTGAAATCGAAAATGTATATTTGTTGATTATGCAATGATTGAGTTGTAAAGTACGCATTTAGTATAAACATATATGGGTGTGTTTATATTAAAGTAGGCGTAGGTTTACGGAGAGGAAAGTATGTGTACTTCTGGTTATGCGATGATTGAGTTGTGAATCACGTAATTAGTATAAACATATATGGGTGTGTTTATACTAATGTGGGCGTGGATTTACCGAAAATGTTTTATGGTGAAATTAATGAAAAGGAAATATATTTTAGCCGACCATGAATAGTTAGCAAAACTCTGGCTTGAGTATATAAGCAAAACTCTGGCTTGAGTATATAAGCAAAACTCTGGCTTGAGTATATAAGCAAAACTCTGGCTTGAGTATATAAGCAAAACTCTGGCTTGAGTATATAAGCAAAACTCTAGCTTGAGTATATAAGCAAAACTCTGGCTTGAGTATATAAGCAAAACTCTGGCTTGAGTATATAAGCACGTTTTATTTAAAATGGAAATGAGAATCTGCTTTTAGCTAATCCCCGAGGGGTGTAGCGACTTTGGCTCAAGTTATGTAGCAAAGTAAAAATGAATTTCAAAAATGGTTTACTAACCCAATTTCTAATGTGGATTATCTTTTGATGATGTTTATTTGAATTAACGACTTACTCCTCTGTATGTTTTGTACTTGTCATCGATAATCCTATTGTAGATAAACAGGTGACATGAGGGGGAACTCTTTTTGTGGAGTCTTAGGGAGCTTTATATTTTGGATTCATTCACATGCATTATTTTGTATATGAGTGCATAGTTGATATTTTGAGATATGATGTAACTAACGATATAGATATATTTTTAAACTTGAGATTATAACTCTGGATATGTGTAGCTATGGGTATTTTGGAAACCCATAGCTAATTATATGCGGTGGTTACAAGATTTAATTAATGCGAATTATGTTTTTCCGTCGAATGATTTCGTATGTTAATATTGAGATTGCATGTAATTGAACTAAATTGAGAAAAAAAAAGTCAAAGGTAGAATTTCGGTCCTTACACACTCGGGGTAGCCACTCGGACATAGTCCCTTACCCTCTCATTATGAATGACATTAAGTCTCCGATCTAGCTTGGGACAAAACCTTTTAATGTGCCCCAACTCCTTGCAGTGGAAACACCCATTTCCCGATCTCGGGCATATGCTCCCATAATGGAGTCTGCCACATTTGTTGCACATGGGAGTAGAAACCCCTCTGGTAGGAACGGTAGGTGGTCTCGACCCTTGGAAATTTTTGTCACGATGTCCAGTAGGTGCCGCATAAGGTTTTCGATCATCTTCCACTCTCTATATGCCTCTCCCCTGCATATGGTTGCGTTGGGGTCCAGAGTTATCCTCGTACATCCTACACTTGTTGTGTAACACCCCAAATTTTAATCTTTAAAATTATAGTAACAGTCCTGGAAGCCTCGCTTGAGCGAGAGTTGTCTCGCCTGGGCGAGAAATGGCAATTTTGGACTGTTGACACAGTGTAATCGATTACACACTGCTGGTAATCGATTACATCGTATTAAAAGCATCAGATATGTGCATCTGACACAGTGTAATCGATTACACAATTCTGGTAATCGATTACACACTGCTGGTAATCGATTACACACTTCTGGTAATCGATTACACACTGCTGGTAATCGATTACACACTGCTGGTAATCGATTACATCGTATTAAAAGCATAAGATATGTGCATCTGACACAGTGTAATCGATTACACACTCCTGGTAATCGATTACACACTCCTGGTAATCGATTACACAGTCCTGGTAATCGATTACATCGTATTAAAAGCATCAGATATGCGCATTTTTCACGTTGTAATCGATTACACCATATTGGTAATCGATTACAACCCGACGACACCTCTTTAAAACAGAAACCCAAACACATTTTAAGGTTAAAAACTTTGAAGGGAGGTGAGAGAAGAGAGCTTTTCCAAGGGCAAGGAGTTTTGATACTCACCTAAGAGCTTGAGAAGAGGTAAAACTCTTGATTCTAACTCTCTTCTTCTCTCTTAAACTCATTTTGGGTATGTTGGATCTCTTCTCCAAATGTGAGAAACCATGGAAACTCATCCTTTGGAGTTATGGTTCGTTTTATGTGTTTTTCTCTTGTAAACTCTTAGTTTAGAGTTAGTATTTCGAGAATGGAAAAGGTTTGTGGGTTGATTCATGAAAACCCCAAAACCCTAAAGGGATAATGTGGTTAAAGTGGAAAATGGGTAAAATGCTAAAGGTAGAAAATGAGTTTACGTTCTAATGTTGAAATATGAGATGAATATGTATGTTTTAGATGGTTGTAAACTTATGATGAAAATAGTTTAGCAACATTGAAAATATGATGAATATCTTGTATGGTTAAATAATGCAATATAAGTTGTTTATGTGATATTTGGAATAAATGACTAACATTGTGTTATATGGTGGGATGAGGAAAGATCCTAAAGTTGGAGGCGGTGTCGGTGGAACTTGAGAAGTTGTCAAGAACCAAACCCAACACTCACCGAGGTAAGGATAAGTCTTTAATTGAGCATTTGGAATCGAAAATGTGAGTTTTCTGATTATGCAATGATTGATACGTAAAGTACGCATTTGATATAAACATATGTGGGTGTGTTTACATTAAAGTAGGCGTAGATTTACGGAAAGGAAAGTATGTGGTACTTTCTGGTTATGAGATGATTGAGTGTAAATCACGTATTTAGTATAAACATATATGGGTGTGTTTATACTAATGTGGGCGTGGATTTACCGGAAATGATTTATGGTGAAACGAATGAAAAAGAAATATATTTTTAGCCGACCATGAATGGTTAACGACTCTGGCTTGAGTATAGAAGCATACACTCTGGCTTGAGTATAGAAGCATACACTCTGGCTTGAGTATAGAAGCATACACTCTGGCTTGAGTATAGAAGCATACACTCTGGCTTGAGTATAGAAGCATGAAAATGATTTATGAGGAGATCGATGAAAGGAAAATATGTTTTAGCCGACCATGAATGGTTAGCGACTCTGGCTTGAGTATAGAAGCGTAAACTCTGGCTTGAGTATATAAGCGTGATTTGTTTTAAGAGAAACGGGATTCTGCTTTTAGCTAACCCTGAGGGGTGTAGCGACTTTGGCTCAAGTTATGCAGCAAGACAAAATGAATTTCGAAAATGGTTTACTAACCCTTTTTCTAATGTGGATTATCTTATAATGACGTTTATTGAATTAACGACTTACTCCTTTGTATGTTTTGTACTTTTGTCATTGATAATCCCATTGCAGGTAAATAGACGAATGGAGTATGCTAGTTCGGGAGCTTTAGGAGCTTTATACGTTGGATTCACTATTTGCGTTTTTGTACTTTAAATGACTACTTGTGGATTTGAATGATTGTAACCATGGCTGACATTTATTTGGGTATTCGTAACCATGGGTATTGTTATATTTGGAGTATTATAACTTTTGGGCTCTTAGTACCCAATGGGAATAATAATGAATGAATTATGTTTTTCCGCAATTTAAATTATATGATAATATAATAGGTGTAAAGAGTATTTTTAAGGAATGATTCCTGAAGGTTTTAATTAAGATGATGAATGTATGTAAGAGGGAATTAAAATGAATGAAAAAAATTTCAAGGGTAGAAATCGGGTCATTACATGTTGACCAAGGTAGCAAAATCAGCAATCTCCTGATGTCCGAACATCCTTTTCAGCTTGGGCCTTAAGCCCGATTCAAATTTAGAGCACATGGACCGTCCGTCCACTTCCAACTCAGAGCAGGGACAAAACCGGGCCAATTCCTCGAATTTAGCCGCATATTCCCCCACCGACATGTCTCCCTGTTCCAACTTCAAGAACTTCATTTCCTTCTTCCTCTTCAGATCAGCAGAGAAGTATTTGTGAAGGAATTTCGCCTTGAATGTACCTCATGCAATCAGTTGTCCCTCCGCCTCAATTTGGCGTCGAGTAAACTCCCACCAGTTCTCGACCTCCTTCACTAGCATATAAGTGGCATAGGCCAGCTTCTGAGTCTCCGAACAATTCATGGCCCGGAAGATCCGCTCCATTCTACCCATGAAAATTTCTCCTTTATTTTACTCCTTTCATGCATACATTCACTTTCTTACTTAAATCTCTCATTGATTATTCCATAAAACCACTTTTTAACATGTTATATTACCATACACTTCATATTGCAGAAAAAACATAATTCATTCAATTAATACTTAGTAACTAACTATCGCATACAACTAGTTATGGGTTTCCAAAAATCACTATGCCCATAACTACACATATCCAATGTTACCATAGTCAGAATTACATTTATCCCAAAATAGTGTCTAGTCAACCACAATACAAAATACAGATAAAGAAATTCAAGCTAAGAAACGCATAAATTCCTAAGTGAGCCTTCTCCTCAAATCCTTCGTTTACCTAAAATGGGATTATCATAAACAACACACAAAAACAAGGGAGTAAGTCATTAGTTCAAGACTAACATTACATGATAATCCACATTTTAAATACGATTAAACAGTGGTATAAATTATAAACACAAACACGTAAATATAAACATTAGTATCCTCTTTCCTCTATCTCCATGTTATTCATATTCATCCTATAGTATATATATCCCATAATATATATTCTATAGCATGCATATTACTTTCATTTCAAACATATTCTTTCCACTTATTCATATTCACCCTATAGTATATATATCCCATAATATATATTCTATAGCATGTATATTACTTTCTTTTCAAACATATCATTTCCATTTATTCATATTCACCCTATAGTGTATATATATCCCATAATATATATACTATAGCATGAATATTACTTACATTCCATACATATCCTTTCCACTTATTCATATTCACACTATAGTATATATATATCCCATAATATATATACTATAACATGCATATTACTTACATTCCATACATATCCTTTCCACTTATTCATATTCACCCTATAGTATACGTATCCCATAATATATATACTATAGCATGCATATTACTTTCATTTCAAACATACTCATGTCCCATTAATCGTATTCACCCTTAATCACATTTAAAAAGTCTCCCGCAAAGATAATCCTCTACCACATCGAGTAGGTCTAGTTATTTTCCCCATACCACATCGGGCAGGTCGAGTTTATTCTCCATACCACATCGGGCAGGTCTAGTTCATTATCCATACCACATCGGGAAGGTCTAGCTAATTCCTCATACCACATCGGGCAGGTCGAGTTCATTCCCCATACCACATCGGCCAGGTCGAGTTTATTCCTTATACCACATCGGGCAGGTCGAGTTCATTCCCTATACCACATCGGGCAGGTCGAGTTCATCCCCTATACCACATCGGGCAGGTCAAGTTTATTCCTCATACCACATCGGGCAGGTCGAGTTAATTCCCCATACCACATTGGGAAGGTCGAGTTCATCCCCTATACCTTATCGAGCAGGTCGAGTTTATTCCCCATACCACATCGGGCAGGTCGAGTTCATCCCCCATATCACATCGGGCAGGTCGAGTTTATTCCCCATACCACATCGGGCACGTCGAGTTAATTCCACATACCACATCGGGCAGATCGAGTTCATTATCCATACCACAATAATCCACTACCACTCCGGGTAGGACAACAACATTAATCCACTACCACTCCGGGTAGGACAACAACAATAATCCACTACCACTACAGGTAGGATAACAACAATAAACCACTACCACTTCGGGTTGGGTAACAACAATATTCTTACAAACATATTATCTCCTTCACATACCTCATTCACGTTAGCTCATATAAGCTAGAAACACTTATCCCATACCTTGGTGAGCGCTAGAGTCGGTTTCGAGTAACTTTACGAATTTCCTCCGCGATTTCCTCCAACCTTAGGATCTTTCCTCATTCCCACCAATAACAACAATGTCAGTCATTTATTCAAAATAACACATAAACGACTCGTATTTCATCGTCAATCATACAAGATATTCACATATTTTCAAGGTTTCTAACACTACTTTAATACGAGTTTCCAAACATCTAAAACATACATATTCATCTCATATATCAACAATACAGCACAAACTCATCTCCCACATTCAACATTTCACTCATTTCTCTTTTTACTCATATTCACATTTTGGGGGTTTTGGGGTTTTCATGAATAAACCCACAAAACCTTTCCATTCATCAAATATCAACTCTAAACCAAGAATTTATAAGAGAAAAACAACATAAAACGAACCATAACTCTAAAGGAAGAGTTTCCATGGTTTCTCATACTTTGAGAAGAGATCCATACACCCAAAAACGAGTTTGAAAGGAAGAAAGAGAGTTAGAATCAAGAGATTTACCTCTTCTCAAGCTCCTAGATGATTCCCTCGAGTTCTTGCTCTCAAAATCACCTTCTCCTCTATTCTCTCTCACTTTCTAACCCTAAAATGTGTTTGGGGTTTCTATTTTAAAGTGAAATCGTCGGGTTCTCACTCAAGCAAGCCTATTCTCGCTCAGGCGAGAAAATCCCGCCTTTTTAAAATTTCAGATCTGACGCTCTCGCTCAAGCGAGGGATTTCTAGCTCAGGCGAGGCAACTCTCGCTCAAGCGAGGATCTTACAGCCTCGACAGGTCCTGAATGCCACTTTTCTTGCCCAGGCGAGACAACTCTCGCTCAAGCGAGACCACTCTCGCTCAAGCGAGACAATTCTCGCTCAAGCGAGAATTCTCTAGTATAGCCCAGGATTTCACCCTCCCAAGTGAGCCTCTCTCGCCCGGGCGACAATTTTCTCGCTCAAGCGAGACTCCCATGGCTGATACTATAATTTAATGACTCCAGGGCTGATACTATAATTTAAGGGCTGATACAAAATTTAATATTGTGATAGTCTAGTAGCTCTACACATGAACACACCTAGTATATTGAGGTCAACTTCCATTTTTTTCAAGATGAGTTTGAAGTTGTTAACATTGCTACCTTCCATGTTCCTACCAACCTATAGCTTCCAAATATTTTTACCAAGGTTCTTGGGAGGCAACAATTTCAGTTCTTTCTTTACAAGTTGGGCATCCAAAATCTTCATGCTCCAACTTGATGGGGGCGAGTTGGGCTCCTCTCCAGTACTGGAGAGACCAGTACTGGAGTTAGATTGTGACATGTGTCTGAGCAAGAGATCAATGACTCATATTTTAAGTTGTAATTTAATTTAAATAAAAAATAAAAAGGTAAATCTGAATTGCTTGGGCTTTCCTCCACCCCATGTCTACTTCTCCCTACTTTGGTGGGTGACCCTTTTCGTCTTTTCACATTTCCTATCACCAACACTGCCAATCACACGTTTCATATTTTCCCACGTCATCATCTTCATTATTCTTCTTCACACCCACACCTTCCCCTTTCTTTCTCTCTCACACATTTATCTTCTCCGTTTAGGGTTTCCTTTTCTCACTTCCACCACCACAATCTCATTCTCCAAATATAAAAAAAAACATATCTGAATGGCATAGAAAAAGTAAAAATGTAGAGGAAATGACTCTTCCTCTTCAATATTGTCGCCACCATCAACTCACCCACCGCCCCTCCTCTAGTTACAACATCTCGATCCACAACCACCTTGTCAAACATGTTGCTTGGGTATAATACATTTGAAATGCAGAGAAATGGAAAAAATACAAAAGAAGAAGTTCTTTCTCTTTAACACTATACAATGTTGCTTGGGTATAATACATCTGAAATAAAGAAGATAAATGTGAGAGAGAAAGAAAAGGGAAGGTATGGGTGTGAAGAAGAATAATGATGATGATGATGTGGGAAAATATGAAACGTGTGATTGGAAGTGTTGGTGATATGAAATGTTGGTGATAGGAAGTGTGAAAAGGGTCACCCACCAAAGTAGGGAGAAGTAGACATGGGCTGGAGGGAAGCCCAAATAATTCAGATTTACCTTTTTATTATTTATTTAAATTAAATTACAACTTAAAATATGGGCCATTGATCTCTTGCTCAGACACGTGTCACAATTTAACTCCACTACTAGAGAGGAGCCCTACTCGATGGGGGCAATATTGATATAATTAGGGATCACAATGGGCCGGGCGGGCACGGGTATTTGCGGCTACCCGTGCGGGTAGCAGGTATCAACGGGTACCCAATCAGTTTTCAATTTTAATTATATTTTTATAGGGGATTCACATTTTAGCCATCAATTTTAGGGAAATCCAATGATTTAAATCTACTCACTAATTCAATTCAAATCATTGGATTTTCCTAGAATTGATGGCTAAGATGTCGAGTAAGTTTTTTAAACTTACTCTTGGAGTAAGTGGATCATCTCTCATATTTGTATATATTTTATAATAATTAATATATAAAAATAATTATTACTTAAATAATATGATATGTATATGATAATTTTATGATTATAGTCTTATCACTAAATTTTATTATGAAATAATATTAAAATAGACAAATATAATATTAAATTAATAATAATTAAGTATAAAATATTTAATTAAAATATATACACAGTTACCCGCAGGACGGGTATCATGATACTCGTTCCCACCTATGAGCTATTTTTGCGGATATTCATTGTTGGTATTTTGACGAGTACCTACGGTCCGGATACTTTTGTCATCCCCAGATATAATCAAGAGTAATATCTTAGCATACTTAAGTTGTATCTTTATGTAATTAGGAATAGCATATTTAACTCTTATAACATGGCTTGTACATAATTAGCATATCTTATACATAACTATCAATCTTATCTTTCAGTAGAAGATTAGGTAAATATGTTGTATATAAATCCTTTAGATATCAACGTGAATAAAAACATAGTTTCATACTCATTCTTTAGTAGTTGAATTCATTGGCATTTGACAAAAAAATAGAGAACTTAATATGTGAATTTGTTGCTCTAATGGTCTCTGATTTAAATTATGGATTGTTTCACCTGATGTGGCTGCAATATTGCGGTTGCGGTGGCCATCGCAACCGAATTGCGGTGTGACTCCGAATCACAATGATGTGGTCACATCAGACCGCATTTGTATAGCATCCGGCCGCATCGGACTGCATCAGAGCACATCAGGCCGCATCAGATTCAAAAATATTGTTTTAATCACAAATTAATTCACACCACAACAACCGCAATCCACATCGCAACGGCCGCAATGACCACAATCGCAATAATCGCAACCGTTATCACAATCACGACGGCTACCGCGATTTAAACTAATTTTAGACATGTCACATGTTTCTTAACATTGACAATGTTGTTGATGTACATCATCTACCAACTAATATCAGTGACATTTAACGCTTCAGGATGCAAATGACTTGTGCTGCTTGTAACGAAGGAGGATGTTTATTTGTAGTTTTGTTTAAGGCTGTGACACCGTATTTTAAACTGCGGTTGTGGTCGCGATTGCGTTAATAGTTGCAATTACTATGATTGCAGTCACTGCAGCCGTTGCAATGCGGATTGTGGCTGTTGTGGTGTGAATTATTTTGTGATTAACATAATATTTTTTAATCCCATGCGGCATGATGTGGTTTAATGCGGTTGCGTTGTGGCCCGATACGACCGCATCATTATGATTCGAAGTCACCCCGTCCAATTGCGGTATGATGCGGTTGCGCCACTACAACCGCAATATTGTGGTCGCATCAAGTGATGCTGTCCCTAATTTAAATCATTGGCAGTGGGCCATGAAGATGAGAGATGACATGGTGTTGTCTATAGTGACCTCTATCAAGTATTAAGAAATTGTATGAGAGTTCATCCTCCACCTTCTCATGCATTATTTTGACATATATCTTTCAAACACATAAGCATTACTGAAATCTAGTGTTTGTTCATGCATTGCTTGTTCTATAGCTACTGCAATGGTAGACAAATTTTAGACATGTCACATGTTTCAATGTTGTTGATGTACATCATCTACCAACTAATATCAGTGACATTATCAATCTTAACCTTAGTGTTTGGATGCAATAAGAGAACCAACATTGAATACATGATCAGGAACCACCATGAACAACATTTTGTATGTACACCAGATTACAAGCAACACCCCGTGAAACATGGGTGGCCACACAAATAACAACTAGGATCATCTATATTGATGGAAAGACAAATATATATTTTCCATTTGTTTTTAATGGCAAAAGTGTAATTTCATTGTTATCAAAAAAGAAACATATGTGTCATTTGCATTTCCCTTTGGTTTTTGAAGCATTTGTATCTCCATTAATAGAAATTATCCTAACTCTACAACTATAGCCAATGTATGAAAATGAAATAGATAATTTATTGATCTACTTACTTTGGCACAGTCACTTATTATTTGTTATAATGATATATAAAAGGGGTTTATTTGGTTTTTTGGTACTAGCAGTACATAACTAATGCCACCATTTACTTATATGAGGGGGTCTAGTTTTCTGTTGGTGTGTGTTTGAATTATTTCATTTTATGTTTAAAACAGTCTACAATAAAAAAGAAACTTATTGAAATAACTTTTGAAAAATTAGCCATTAAATTTTCATTAATTAAATTAATCCAAAAGTTGCTTTTCATCTTACACTAATATGAATTATTTGATGATTTAAACTGCAAATTAATTTATATTGGCTGTGAGATTTTTCTAACCAGGTTGAACTGTATTGATGGATGAATAAGTGAACTTGTATTGAGTATTTTGTGTAATAACTATTTCCACTTTTTTACTTACTAGTTGTTCCTTAAATCTTCAAAGAACAAGTGTACCTTAACCATGAAGAGACTTGCATCTATTTGACTTGTAAACAAGGTAGCATGCACTAGTTATTGAACAAAATTGTTTATATAATATAAACACATGGAACTCAAATATAGAGACAACTACTGTCTTCTCTTATTGATGCAATTCCTCAGTTTTGAGTGATTTGCAAAATGATATTAGCATTAAAAGAAAAGAAAAAAATCTCTTTCGGATTTGAACAAAAAGTATAATCTTTTTGTTCATAACTGTTTCAATCAGATGTATTTTTTAGTTAAAGGACAAAAAAAAGAAATGAAAATGTTTGTTGTACAATTTCATTTCCCTCAACTAATCTCTATTTCTATATTGTGTGGTTTTATAACTCATTCAAGTGAGAAATGTGGTCTAAGAAAACATCCTCCTTGCACGGAATTGTGAGACCACCCATTGGATGATTATATCCGAATTTTTCTTCAGCTTGGCTTAGTAATTCTTGAAATGAGTGTTGGCTCAAGTATGAAATAGGAATCACAAAACGCTTCATTTTCTCTCCAACATATACTGCAAGACACCCTCTTGGGACTTCCGCAGCCTTGGAAGCTGCTTGGAATGAAACCGTTCTAATACGAGGTATGCGAAATCCCATTGCTATTGCCTATCTGTTGCTACACACCAAGAACAATAGAACGAACTCAAGTGTTTGTCTTAGAAATAAATATTTGAATTCTTATTGCAAGCAATTGACTTGTGTTGGTTGAGAATGGCATGATGGGTTGAGGGTATATATAGATATATATCGTGTGCTATTTTTTGTTGAAACAATTTCTCTATTAAAATGAATGGCTCAGGGGCTAATTGATAGGGTCCAGTGGGAGACAATAGCTCATGATATATCACATGGCATTGTCTTCAAGGTATTATTAATCAAAGACAACTTGAGATTTGAGAATTCATGCTAACTTAGTTGTACCTTGGAATGAAACCGCATCAGGCCGCATCATACTCAAAAATATTGTTTTAATAACAAAAAACTCACATCGCAACGGTTGCAATCCACATCGCAATAGCCACAATGACTTTAATCACAGTAGCTGCAAATGTTACCACAATTACGACCGCAACTACAATTTAAAACAGTGCCTACATGTTTCAGATATGATGCTAAAGACATATCACACAAGTTCTTTATGTTGATAAACTACTGGAAATGGAGGAAAGATAAGAGATACATACTTGTGATAATATCTCAAATAATATTACTAGTACTTGGTGCAAGTTAATTATAATGGTGAAGACAAAAAATGTGGTGCAGATAGGGCCATATTTCATGAGGTGTTGCTTTTAATCTGGTGTACAAAAAAATGTGGTTTGTGAGCATGCATTTAATGTTGATAGTCACTGATGATAGATGATGCATATCAGCAACATTGTCAATATCAAGAAACATGTGAGGTGTCTAAAGCATATATATCATTGGAGTAGACATAGCAAAACCAATGCTTGAAGAAACATTAGATTTCACCTATACAATTGTCTTTGAATTATTTTAAGTGGGTAATAATCTATTGGCCATTATTTAAGAAGGTGGGGTATGCCCTCTTCAAAAATCACTCACTCAAAAAATTGGTCTTGAGAGACCATTGTCAACTATATATACACTATTGTGTTCTCAATCAGCATTGCCTCCTGAAGTATCAGAAATACAAAAATTTCTTTCCCATTTAATTATATTGTTTTTTTGTGTTGATCAATGTTGATATTTTGATAATTTTAAAGTGTTTTTAATGCACATTAATGTGGCCATTAATGTTAACTTTTGGAGATGTGAAATGAAAAAATTTCTTAGCCCCATATAGGTTGGAGGATGGAGGTTGAAAGACCTTAAAAGCCTTAAACTCACTCATTGGCGTATGCTCCCAAGGGGTATAATGGGTTTTGTGAGTGGGTGAGCACTCTTACAAACAAAACCCCCCACACATGCGCACCACCTACGCCACTGGCAGGCAAATAATTTTTTATTTCTTGGGCGTTTGGGTCTGGACCATGTGGCTGACCAAGTCAACATGTGTGTGACTCAACCACCACACGGTTTGAGGGTGAGAAACATGAGGAAAATGCTCGGTCGAAGAGGAGAATCCGGGTGAGACACTTTCTCTACCATTGGATCTTGTGGTCGTGTGGTATGAGATCTTTTTTTGGACCGTCGATTGAGGGAGGAGTGGTAGGCCTCTCGCTATAAATAAATGTCTCCTCCCTTCATAATTTTTTGTCCCAAATTGAGTATGTTTTTACTCAACTTCTTCTTTCTACCTATAAAATTCTGCCAACACATTTCCGAGGTAATTTCTCCATATTTCATTTTGTGGCACTAAGATTTGGCACAGACAGCCATATTATGTGAATTTCGGAAACTGACCCTGGTAGTCAGATTGTGGGAAAATAATTGGCACGGGAAGTCATACTATGGGTATATCGAGAATCGGCAGTGGTAGCCATACTGTGGGCATTTCGAGAATTGGCACTCGCAGCCATATTGTGGGTGTATTCGATATCGATTCTTACAGTGTAGTAAGAAATCAATAATATATAACTAGGTTGTTTTATTCCGGGACGACGTGGTTGATAGTCTGCTTGCACAATTTGAGCACTACAACGAAACGTCTTAAAAAGAGCAATTTGGTCGTGACTCAACCAGTAAATATTATTTTGTGGCATTATTGCGAGCTACCTAATCAACAATTTTAAGACCTGGCATTTAACTAATTTGTCATCTGGCTGCAAATCTATTGGTTGTAAGTGAGTTTTGAAAAAGAAACTGAAACCTGATGGCAAAATGGATAAATACAAGGCTCGCCTTGTAGCCAATGGTTTCAGGCAAAGAGATAATGTAGATTTTTTCGATACATTTTCACTTGTTACTAGAATAACATCCATTAGAGTACTAATATCGCTCATCGCGATATATGATTTATTATTACATCAAATAGATGTTAAAACCGCTTTTTTAAATGGTGATTTGGAAGAAGAAATCTATATGGAACAAACCTGAAGGTTTTGTAATCTATGGCCAAGAAAATAAAGTCTGCAAGTTAGATAAGTTGTTGTATGGTCTTAAGCAAACACCTAAACAATAGCATGAAAAATTTGACAACTTAATTGTTTCAAATGGGTTTAAAGTGAATGAAAGTGACAAATGCATTTATTATAAATCAGAAAATGACATTTGCTCTATCATATGTCTCTATTTGGATGATCTACTCATATTTGGTTCCAACATCCATGTTGTGAACAATGTGAAATCATTGTTATGTAACAACTTTGATATGAAAGACTTTGGAGATTATACTTGTATAAATATTACTAGGCCAAAAGAAGAAATTTATTTGGATCAATCTCACTATATGAAAAAGATCCTAAAGAAATATAAATACTTTGATTGTAAATCTGCTAGCACACCATATGATCCAAGTGTAAAACTTTTTAAGAAACACTGGTGAAAGTGTAAAACAAACTGAGTATGTTAACATCATTGATAGCCTTCGGTATGCAGTGATTGCACTAGACCTGGAATTGCCTATGTTGTGAGACTATTATGCAGGTTTACCAGTAAACTGAAGGTTTCCATCTGTCCTAGAAGGATTCAGCGATACTGATTGGAACACTCTTTCACATTATTCCAAAGCAACCACTGGCTATATATTTAGCATAGCCGGTGGGGCTATTTCATGGAAGTCAAAGAAACAGATTATTTTGACTCAATCCCCTATGGAAGCTGAGATGATAGCACTAGCAATAACTAGTGAAGAAGCAAACTAGCTGAGAAGCTTGCTTGTAGAGATTCCCCTATGGAAAAAACCGATATCAGTTGTGTTGATTCATTGTGATAGTATCGCGGCTATTGCAAAGATTGAGAATCGTTTTTATAACAGTAAGAAATGACAAATACGTCGTAAGCACAACACCATTAGAGAGTTATTCTCTACAAGAGCGGTTAGAGTGGATCTTGTACACACTAATAATATTTTAGAAGATCATTTGACGAAAGGACCAACTAAAGAGAAAATCCATAATACTTCTAAGAGTATGAGACTATTGCCCTTAGAACGAAGATCACTTATTATTGTAGCTCGACCTAAGTGATTGGAGATCCCAAGAAATAGGTTCAATGAGTAATAACAAGTGGTGAAGTGATATGAGAATGGATATCCTATGAAATTATGAGAAGCATGATTTCTGCAGTAGATATAAGGATGAGTTAAACTCTTAATGAAATCTATACTCCAATTGGAGTGAAGTACCTAGACTACACAAATACTCTTGATAAACTCACTTTTGTGAATGTGGAAGTGGGCCGCTTGTATGAACCACATTTTTTATGGCTAATATACCTGAGATCTAATTTAATCCATAAATGAAAGAAAATTACAACCCAAGTTTAGCTATGAAAATGAAATAGATAATTTATTGATCTACTTACATTGGCACAGTCACTTATTATTTGTTATAATGAATATAAAAGGGGTTTATTTGGTTTTTTGGAACTAGCAGTACATAACTAATGCCACCATTTACTTATATGAGGGGGTCTGTTGGTGTGTGTTTGGATTATTTCATTTTATGTTTAAAGCATTCTACAATAAAAAAAGAAACTTATTGAAATAACTTTTGAAAAATTAGCGATTAAAATTTCATTAATTAAATTAATCCAAAAGTTGCATTTCATCTTTCACTAATATGAATTATTTGATGATTTAAACTGCAAATAAATTTACATTGGTTGTGAGATTTTTCTAACCAGCTTGAAGTGTATTGATGGATGAATAAGTGAACTTGTATTGAATATTTTGTGTATTAACTATTTCCACTTTTTTACTTACTAGTTGTTCCTTAAATCTTCAAAGAACAAGTGTACCTTAACCATGAAGAGACTTGCATCTATTTGACTTCAAAGCAACGTAGCATGTACTAGTTATGGGTCTACATGAGCCACATTACAATTTTGACTAATCCTTAGTGCATTAGTACAACATGATAGAGTTGGTTAGATACATCTCTTACTTTCAATTAGAGGTTAACTTTTTAGAGGGTGCTAAAACACATCAAAGAAAACAACTTTGAAAATAAATGCAAGAAGAGTTATCCAAAAAGTATTTCATGATAGAGTTGGTTAGATACATCTCTTGAACCCTTGTTTCTCATTAGTTAGAAAACATAAAATTAATATATTTTCAATTTATGTTTTATTTCTAACCAATGAAAAAACAAAAAATACATGGAGTGGTACAATATTTGGGATCTGAATCTACTATCTAAATAAGTCAAGTGAGAGGCATGTGAGCAAAGGTTCACATGGTACTCTTTAGAGTGTAATTTTATGAAAGATGAAGAAATTATGTGATGCTGGATGCTCACACCAACTTGAAAAATCCGCATTTTCAAAACCTTATACTTAATATCCTAATAATTTAATATCTGACATAGTGTTCTAAACACACTTAAGACAATGTTTGGTTCATATTGAATAGACAAGGCTTAGAGATTGTTGGCTACAAAAAAAATTTGAAAGTTGCAACAAATGATACATGCAAAGTTGTTTAAAGATCTAATACGGTTATGTTGTGTCCCGATATTGCTATATCATTGTAATTCAGTATCATACTATAATCGTAAAAAACACAGCATGGAAAACTAAAGCTTATGAACCACTTATGCTACTTAATCTTCTATGCTATGGTGACTACAAAATGGAAATAATACAATAAATTGAGACTTCAATTTAAATAATTATGAGAGAACTTTATTTTTGTCGTGACACAGATAACTGGTAAGCAGATATTGGATTTGTAAAATTGAGTGTCTGAGTTGAACTGTTGAAGAAAGAGCCATAAACTTAATAATTGAACAAAAAGAGATGCGTACAAGTTAATTTAACATTATGGAAAATTGATGATGATTTGGCATGAAATGGAATGTAATTATGGTTTAATCAGCCTATGTAGGAAGGATTAAACCAGTTGATTATATGCATTTTACCTGTGACAAAAATGAGAGAGTCCTTGGTGGAGATGCTCACACGTGGTATGAATTTTTTTTTTAATCATCCAGGTTTTTAATTTTTTTAATAAAATAATATTTAAAATTATCAAACATTATTTTTTCTTATATTTCAGTACTGGAGATAATCTCAATCCAACAAAAAAATGTTCCATTGTTTTCACAAAATTTTCAACCTAAATAATCAATATCTTTTTAAAATAAATGTGTTTTTGCCCCTGAAGATTTAGTGAATTTTGGTTTTCGTCCCTATAAAAAAAACGTTTGATTTTGGTCCTTATTTGTTATACAATATACAATTTTGGTTTTAATCCCTAATCATGATATTACTAGCAACCAAATGTGATATGTGTTAAACTAATTTCTAATGTCGAAGACTAAAACCAATTTTTTTAAATATAAAGACAAATACTAAAGAAAAAATTATAGGGATTAAAATTAAAATTTGCTTGAGCTAAAACATATTTAACTCTAAAGATATATCGGATATTTGATTATCCTCAAAAAAAAAAAATTGTTTTGGTCGTCCCGTATTCCAAAATTTGGGTTTTTAGTTACATGTGGCATACACCATCATATGACACCTACTAATTGATGATGGACTAACTATGATTTAATTCATTTCATTTCATTTGAGTTTATTTATAGTTTATGTTTATCTTGTTAGTTATTATTTGTATCATTATCTTATCATTCGTAACAATTTTTAACTATAAAATAAATTATTTGGACTAATTATATTTGAGTTTGACAAATCTTTATCATCATGAACTTCTACATGATATCAGAGTGCTTTCATCATTCGTAATCTGTTCGGTCACTATTTTGCTGTCGAGATGTCAAAATTTGGAACTCCTATTAGTCATATCCCTTTGTTATGTCATATTCTAGTTAGTATTCATTCATTTTTTCAATCTTACAATTTCATAGTATATGCACAATTCACTTT
The DNA here is from genome assembly GCA_009771035.1 of Lupinus albus. Lineage (NCBI taxonomy): Eukaryota > Viridiplantae > Streptophyta > Magnoliopsida > Fabales > Fabaceae > Lupinus > Lupinus albus. The sequence goes on along the minus strand of CM020004.1, from coordinate 8,830,453 downwards.
CTTCCTTTATTTATATATATATATGGTAATCTTCACATTAATTATCATTTTGTTGGTGCCTTTTCTATTCCATTGAAAAATTATGTTAGTGATGAATTATTTTCACTTTGATTATACTAATGGTTTCTCTTCTCACCGACGATTATTTTGGTGGCACCTTTTTGTCATAGTGGTGATAAGAGTTGTGATTGTCTTTCACATCGACAATCATTCTGATGTTGAATATATATGAGGATTTTGCACTTCACAACACATTTCAACGATTTGATTATTATTATTTTTGAAAATAATTATTTGTAACAAGCTTAAAGTCTACTAAGTTTTAGCATTGAGGGACATGTTAGATATATTTGGATTGATAAAGACTTATTTTATCTTAATTAATTTCATTTTATTCGAGTTTATCTATAATTTATCACTACTACATTTTTGGCCTACGGCAATGCCTCCACCTTCAACAGTTTTAAAACCGTGGTATTAAACTACAATAGGCCACAATTTTAAAATTGTTACCTATTCATAGTATTGGACCACGATTTTTAAAATTATTGTCATAATTGTTCTTAAAAACATAGCTTATTGTACTTTAAGATCATGATTTTAAAATCAGTGTCTATCCATTATATTAGACAAAGGTTTTTATCAATACCTACATTATTTATAAAAAAAACCATGGTCTTTTTATCAATACTTATATTATTTATCATGTTAGTTATTATTTGAATCATTATTATCTTACTGCTTTTAACAACTTTTGTCTATATAATAAAATGTTTGGACTAGCTTGGATTTGAGTTTGACCAAACTTTACCATCATAAACTTTGCACATGGTATCAGAGAAGTTTCGTCTTCTATGGTATGTTCGGTCATTATTCCACTACCGAGATATCGAAAATTTGGAACTTAGATTAGTCATCTCTCTTTGTTCCATCATTTTTTTGGTTAGTATTCATTCATTTTTTTTATTTCTTAAACCTAATAAATATTCCAAATTTGATGCAAAAAAAAAAATCATCCAAATAAACAAATGTCAACATGCTTCAAGTCATGAATTATATTAACATTAACTTATTTTCTCAACGACGATCATTCCGATGATGATTATACCACTGAGTCCTCTTCCAATTGATGATTATTCTTGTGATGTATTTTTTCTCTTATTAATGAATTACGTTAGTGGTGATTTCTTTTCTCATCCACAATTACTCTGATGATTATTATATCAATGATTTCTCTTTCCACCAACAATCATTCTAGTGGTGCATTTTTCTCCCAATGATGTATTATGTTACTAGTGAATGTTTTTTCTTATTTGTGATTATCATTATGTGTTGATTATACCTACAGATTTGATTTCATGGTTACACCACATTTCAAATGACTTAGTAGAGCCATATATTTAGTTATTTATTTTTATTTTTGTAAGGAATTATTTGTAACAAACTTAAACCGTAAGTAACTTTAGCTTTAGTGGTGTGTTAGATATACTTGGATTAATAGAGCATTATCTCATCTAGAATTTAGTTAGTTTCATTTTATTTGAGTTTATCTATACTTTACATTTATATTGTTAGTTATTATTTGGATCGTTATTATCTTATCATTTATAACAATTTTTGCGTATAAAATATATTACTGATGACAACCAGCCCGAGGCAACTCTTGAGCCAAGGGTCAAGCAGGACCAAGAGGGACCCATGACTCGAGTCAAGACCATTTCTGGCCCAATCAAGACCACCAATGACACCATTAACCCTGGAATCCACGTTCATGAAGGGCATTCATGTCCTTAAGTTTAGTTATTTTATTTTCCAAAATAAATGAGATTTATTTCTCACAAGTAGATTTTAGGATTTATTTCACCATTATGTTTATTAATTTTAATTTTCATGTAATTGGGTTGGGATTATTAATTTAATTCTTGCAAAGGGGTTTTTATTGCAAATGACACATTAGAGACCAAAGACTTGACATAGGCGTGTAATGAACCAAGTGGATCAACCCATGGGGGCCTTGATCCGTATGGCCAACTTGCAAGGATTTCATGGCCAAGACTTGTCCTAAGCTTGGAGTTCAAGCATGAATCTGTGTCTATCATGAGGAGCCTTAGCTTAAAAATGTGCAAGAGATAAGGGTGTCCTAAAAGTGTGCTAGCCATGTGGTTTTGGGTTATTCCTTGTTGCTTGGAACCGTGACCTTAGTTTGTGCAAGAGATGATGATTTCCCTAAAGTCTAGCCGTGGAGATCACAAGCATGACAAGTGGGACTTAGCTTCTTACCACACTAGGCGTGGCTTTGTGAGGCAAGTCAGGTTAGACTTGACTTTCCTTCATGGTAGGCATGCAAGCAAGGAGAATGTGAGTTGATAAGATATGAAATTGATTCCATAAGCTAAGATAGAGGTCGTGTGGATTATCTTGTGTTACCTCATCTTAAGTTGTTGGAGCTGTGTGGATCACACCAACAACCTCATTCAAATTGTGCTACAAACATGAAAGAAGAGATCAAATGTCTTTGAACTTGTCATCTAAGTGCATGGAACCATGTGGCTTCTCTCTAAATGCATGGGACTGTGTGGCTTCTCCTTAAATGCATGGAACCGTGTGGCATATCTTATCTTTAATAGGGAATCATGTGACTTAGTTTATCTTGAAGCTCTGGAGCCATGTGACATGCAATCCTAACCTTCCTACAAATATGTAAGATGTGATCAAGTGCATTTTGAATTGTCGCTTACCTAGTCCAACTTGGAGCCGTGTGGATGAGGGGGTCAAACTAATTTGAACTGTGTGGGAGCTTGGAGAGGAAGAGTTCAAATGAGATTCAAACTCCTACCACTCATGGTTGGTCGTGGATCAAGCTTCCTAAATTTAAGGAGAAAATCTTGCAAGTCATTTTGAATGGCATAGTCGTGTGGAACCTTCCCACCAAGGTTGAACTGTGGGAAAAGGCCCAAGCCATGTGGCCTATGGGTGCATGACTACAACAAGACCTTGCCTAGCCGTGCAACTCTTATGATCAACCATAAGCCACTTTGAACCTAGACCTAATTAGATGAATAGATTAGTTTTATTATTTATTTTTCAAATTGCTACTTTCGTGGAACCCTTTTTGGTCAGCCACATACTATATGTAAATGACTTAATTGATGAATACAAGTTAACTTGGATTATTGATTAAATTTTGTTTGCCTTGATTGAGAGTTTTCTCCTTTGCAACTTTAGCTGGGGCCAGATCTGAACTTATCAAGAATACTTGTTCTTGTGGCGTTCTGAGGCTTATCATCTTTGGGTGTGGCGCCTTATCCATGTGAAGAAGATATTGCTCCTGACCTTGGCACGGTTTTGATGACACCAATATCACAAAAAGAAGAAAGGAAGAAGACCTACAAAGACTATCGAAGACAAGGCTTCAAAGAATTAGAGTCTAAGTCTTAAGTACTTATATCCTTACAACTACTTTATTTATTTAGTTAATAATGCTCAAAATTGTTTTCAAGAAAATTAGAAAAATCTAAGTGTGAATAAAAATAATTTTCAAAAACAACATGTAACGGGTTACCATACTTGAGCAACAAGTTACATGAGTGAGAAAAGAGTTTTCAAAGCTCTAACAACTATGAGTAACCCATTACAGACTTTGGAGTAACAGATTACCATTTTTAGAAAACAGGGTAATCGATTACTCAAAGTAGTGTAATCGATTACACTAAGGCAAATTCACAGAGCTGTCAACCAGTGTCATTGAGTAATCGATTACTCAAATCCATTAATCAATTACACTGTGTAAATTTTCAAAAAGCTGTTAACAGGATTGTTGGGTAATCGATTACCCACTTGCAGTAATCGATTATTGAGTGTTGTTGTATCAGTTTTCAGATTTCAAGTGAAAGAGTTTAACTCCAAATTGATTGCTTTTCATTGCAAACGAAACCTACTCACACATAGGGGTATTATGGTTGATTGGAAGCCTATAAAAAGGCATTAAAACACTCTCACAACATATCATATACAACAACACCTATACAAACAACTCAGATTTCAAACTCTCTTTAAAAGCTCTCACACTTTCTGATTTTTCTTACACTTTTCAAGCATCCTACTCTTAAACTTTCAAAGTTATTTTGAAGTTGCTTTTAAGTATTTTCTATACTTTTAAAGAGCATTATTATCTCAAGTATAAAGAGTTGTTATTGGATTGCAAGTTTTAGAAATTGTCATATACACTTGTAAGGCAATCCAAGCCAAATTGTACATTCTTCACTTTTGCAAAGTTCACTTTCTTTCACAAGGTTGTGAAGAGAAAGGGTTTGAGTAACTTGGTATAGTGTTTACCAAGGGTGTAACTTGGTATAATGTTTACCAAGGGTGTGACTTGGAATAGAGTTTTCCAGGGGGGTTAAATATAAGTGAGTGTGTAAGGTACAAGGAGATCTCGGGGTGAGATAATTGTAATTGCAACTCATTATATTTAATAAAGGAATCTCTTACGCGTCAAGTGTAACACCCAAAATTTACCCTCCTTAAAATGAGGTAACAGTCCTGAAGAATGGGGCATACTGCCAGATTCTCGCTTGAGCGAGAAGGGTCTCGCCCAAGCGAGAGAACCAGTGTTTTAATTTTTGGAAATTTTGGGATCCTCGCCCAAGCGAGAAAGTGGTCGCTTGAGTGAGAGAAGTCTGGGCAGACTATGAGATTCAGTACTAACTTGAAGAGTAAATTAAAAGATTTCTATGAACATGTAAATGATTTGTGTTTCATTGAATGTTGAGTATGAAGGATTGACTTTTAGAAATATTGTGCTAAAAAGGAAGACGTAAAGAAATGTATTTTGCGTGTTTTGAAGGGACTAAGACTGGTATCCTTGTTTTTCTTTTATGAGTTGCTAAAGGTTAATCCCCCTTATTGGCATTAGTGTGTATGCGTATGCTAAGTGGTAAAACTGATGTTTCAAAATGATGATTGAGGTTGGATCAGTTACTTAAATGTCTTTGTGACGAATGTGTTTGCATAAACATTGAACATTTAGAGGGTTATCATTTTGAAGTGACTCATGGGGGGTAACCAAAACCGAGTTAGCATGAACAAGAATATGCATATAAATGTTAATGTGATAACTATTTATTATGCTAGTGATTTCTTATATATGCATGAATCTGAGCTTGGATGGTGAACATGAATGTTGTGTAGCTCAAGTCTTGGTGGGTTAAACGCTAGATAAAATTGTGTTTCTAAGCTGATGGTAGAAAGTGATAATTGAAATGGAAAAGTTATTTTGATTCTTGTACATGAAGTTTTTGGTCTATAATAATTGATTGTGTGAGAGTTGAGTATTCGCCATAACCAATATATACTGGCAGTGAACACCAATTAGGTGCTTGGATGTTGTACCTCGGAGAATTATTTTTGTTTCATGTGTGTCAGTGATTGCTATGCATAATTGAAGTATTATTGCATAGGTAAGTTTTGTTAAATGGACTGTGAGAGCTCTAATCTCCCGAATGGAATCTAACTCCAGAAATAGCTAACCTTTGAAAATCTTAATTTGAACTTTCGGTGTCACGTGAGAAAAAGGGATTTTCGAAGCTATTTTGAAAAGATTATGAAAACCTTGCTTTCGCGAGATGATTGCCATAAATCTTATATCTAATGTATTTTAGAAAATCATTCTGGTGAAGTTTAGCATTTGGCTAAGCATAAACTAAGTTCCCTTACTGAAGATCCAAATTTTTAACAGCGGTATCTTGGACGAATTTGATGTTGTTAAAAACTTGGTGTTTGCATGTTGTACTTGAAAGGACTTCAGAAATATTGTTTGTCTAAATGCTACTTGTAGGATAACTACCATATTTCTGTGTTGTAGCGAGTACAAGTTTGAAATGTTATTGAGAATTTTGAATTAATCGTGACTATTTCTCATGTATGAAATGAAATGACGCTATTTCCATCGAGTGGATGTTGATCTAGCTTTTGCATGATGGATGCGATCTAATACATCGTGGAAAATGATGGGTATAGAGTCCCACTTCGAATTAGTTTCGAAAGTGTTGTTGTGATTCTGACCGTATAGGTAGATCGTTTTGAACGATTGTTGTAGTGTTAGATCAGGGAGATCTATGGTGATGGAGGAAATACATGAGAATCTTTATTTCGGTTGTGATAATTTTCTCTTAGTTGTCCATAAATTGACTTTGTAGTATCACTGTTATGTGTTATGTGCCATTGTTTGTCGTATAAGAAATCTTAATTGTTTATACGGTTGAGTCTAAGCTTGGTCGAGTGTATTTTATGCCTAATGTTTAGGCGATGATGGTGTCTCCCTGAGAGTAACCTAATAAAATTTCGAGGACGAAATTTCTTTTAGGGGGGAAGGATTGTAACACCGAAAATTTACCCTCCTTAAAATGAGGTAACAGTCCTAAAGAATGGGGCATACTTCTAGATTCTCGTTTGAGCGAAAAGGGTCTCGCCCAAGTGAGAGACCTAGTATTTTAATTTTGGAAATTTTGGGATCCTCGCCCAAGCGAGAAAGTGGTCGCTTGAGCGAGAGAAGCCCGAGGCTGTGAGATTCTCGCTTGAGAGAGAGTCAAGGTTTCAAATTTTAAAATATCGTGGGATTCTCGCCCAAGCGATCCATTCTCGCCCGAGCGAGAGGACCCAACTATAAAAGTAAAGAAATGGTTTCACAAACCCTAATCTTCATTTTCTTTTCTCTCCTTTCACTCCCAACGGCGGCTCCCCATAGATTTCGACTCTCTCCCCCTCTAAACCTCAAAAACTCATCAAAACCCCTTCCTCTTAGTTCTTAGTGACACATTGGTGAACTTGGAGGTGAAAAAAGAACAATGTAAGTTGAAGGAGATGGAGATAGATGGAGCTCTTTGCGGATCCATGGAGCTTATGCAACCAAAGGTGAGGAGAAGACCATTGTGGTCTTAGAGTATTTTATTAGAGTCATCTTCTCCGATTTCCCTCAAGAATCAGAGCATGTTAACGAATAGAAACTCTTTTGGGTGTTTATGGTCCATGTGAGAGTCTTTATTTTACATGAGGATGTATTAGCCATAAAAGTGGAGATATATGTGCGGGAAAACCGTTTATTCAAATAAAACGTTATATGCTCATTTATGGTAATACACCGTCATGAAAGATGCTTCTAACGTTAATGTGTTATATGATGAAGAATATGTTGTGTGTGGTTTGTTTATGATAATGGTGTGCTATGGATGGTTGATTTGTTATAAACATATATGGGTGTGTTTGTAACAATGATTGTGTGATGAGTTGTTGATTTGTTAAAAGTGGAGATGAGTATGTTTATGAAAATGACTAAGTTGTGAGTCGTTTTATTGTTATGAACATATATGGGTATATTTGTGACAATGAAGGTGTTGCGGGTATTTTTTGGTGATGAAACAATGAGATACATTGTGTTTATTGTGTGTATAACATTGATGTGATATTTGTGTTATGACGAACATGTGATGTGAGAATAATATGAAATGTAGTCCTGCTTGGCGTGGTAGTGGATCATCTTTGAAATGTAGTCCTGCCCGGCGTGGTAGTGGATCATCTTTGAAATGTAGTCCTGCCCGACGTGGTAGTGGATCATCTTTGAAATGTGGACCTACCCGAGGTGGTAGTGGATTAAGGACCACCTTTGTGGTGTGGGCCTACCCGAAGTGGTAGAGGATTATCTTTGAAATGTGGACCTACCCGAGGTTGTAGTGGATCAAGGACCACCTTTGTGGTGTGGGCCTACCCGAGGTGGTAGTGGATGATCTTTGAGGTATAAATGTAGCGATACTGTGGGCTCCAATTATGTAACGACACTCTGTCTCGAGTTATGTAGCGATATTATGGGCTCCAGTTATGTAGCGACACTCTGTCTCGAATTATGTAGCGATATTGTGGGCTCCAGTTATGTAGCGACACTCTGGCTCGAGTTATGTAGCGATACTGTGGGCTCCAGTTATGTAGCGACACTCTGGCTCGAGTTATGTAGCGATACTGTGGGCTCTAGTTATGTAGCGACACTCTGGCTCGAGTAATGTAGCGATACTGTGGGATCCAGTTATGTAGCGACACTCTGGCTCGAGTTATGTAGCGATACTGTGGGCTCCAGTTATGTAGCGACACTTTGGATCAAGTTATGTAGCATGATTTATAGATTTATATGTATGTTGAATTATGATGAAGGTTGAATTGGGTAAATCATATAATTAAGTTGTAATAGGTGTTAAATGAAGGAGTGACTATCCTATAAATGATATAGTTATTTGGAATGAATTGTCTAAGTGAGAGATGATAATCATGGTAATTGGATATATGAACATTACGGGGTATAATGTGTTGATTGATATGTGTTTAATATGATTGATGTTAGACGTTGTATAGGTTTAATACTTTAATGTTATTACTCCATGTAAATCCACGCTACGGTCGTCGTAGTTGGTTCTTACTCCCTCTGTCTCTTCTTGTATGTGTTGTGTATTTGAGTTCAGGTTGTGGTGGTAGCGCATTGGACGCTTGCGGAGAAGAGTACATGATATGGTAGTTGTTTTATGTATTCAATATGGTATATGGTATATGTACGTAATATGAGATCGATTAATGATTGTAATGAAAGTATTATTAGAAAGGATAATTGTATAAATTATGTAATTAAAAGGAAGTGTAATGACATGTTTTAATGAAGTGAACGATTGATTATTTCCGCACCTGAAAGATGAATTGAACTTATGTATATATTCAATCAATTTTTTTCTAAATCGCTAAGTAATGCCATTTAAAAAGTAATTACTTCACTTTCATGAATAAATATTTAAGAATTTTTGGATTATGAAAATCGGGTCCTTACATCAAGAGTACTGGACGTAGCCTTCGGTAGACAAGAAGGTGAACCAGTATAAAACACATGTTTACTCTCTTTCCCTTCTCGTTGTTAATTTTCTATCCTTCCTAGTCAATATTTTTCTGCATAATATTTCCGCTGCACATTAACTTTGATATTGCAGAAAAATTGGTCATACTTATTGCAACAACTAATTCACCCCCTCTTAATTGCAATCTCATTCTTACAATTAGCACCAGAGCTATTTTTGAGAAAGTTACTCTCAAAATCTGTTCCTACTACAACACGACCTCAAGATCATTCCTAAGAGAATGATCCAACATAAACAGACCTCCAAGCTTTGTTGGAGAGTGTTACGACTTATGGAAAATCAAAATGAGGATTTTCATATTGTCGCAAGACTTGGATATCTGGAATGCTATCGAGGAAGGACCATACGTGCCATTTACCGTTGTCAACGGCATGAGAGAGACAAAGCCAAAATCTTCATGGAATGATGAAGATAAGAAGAAAGTGCAATATGATTGAAAGCAAATAACATCCTCACATCGGCACTTGGAATAGATGAGTTCTTTGGAGTGTCTAACTGCAAATCCGCTAAGGAAATGTGGGACACTTTGGAGACAACTCACGAAGGTACCGAAGAAGTAAAGAGATCGAAACTCAACACTCTATCCCAGGAATACGAGATGTTTCGTATGAGACCTGGAGAGTAGATCTTGGATCTTTAAAAGAGATTTACTCATCTCACCAACCATGTTATTGCACTTGGAAAAGTGCTGTCAAATAGTGACTTGAACCTAAAAGTTCTAAGGTCACTAACAAGAACATGGCAACCAAAGGTAACGGCTATTTCTGAAAAGAAAAGTCTTTCGAAAATGTTCTTGGCTGCTCTGTTTGGTAAGTTGCACGAACATGAACTTGAATTGAGTCAACTTGATCAACACGAGGAACTAGAGAAGAAGAAGAACATTTCTCTCAAAGCAAAAGTTGAGAAATATGATTCATCGGAAGATGAAGACGACAAGGAAGAGACTGATGACATGAGCCTCTTCGTTAAAAATTTCAACAAGTTCCTGAGAAGGAACAAAGGCGGAAGAACCGGACAAATAAAGAAGTTCTCCAAAAGCAATGAGGCCTCCACTTAAAACCAAAATTTTACATGCTTTGAGTGAGGCAAACCTAGCCACATGAAGATGGATTGTCGAAACATCAAGAAGAGTTATTTCAAAGGAAAGAATGAATTAAAGAATGGACGAAGAGCCTACATCGCTTGGGAAGACAACGACACAAGTTCAGCCTCTGAACCAGAAAGCGAAGAGCAGACACATCTCTCCCTAATGGCGTCTCATCATTCAGACAATGAACAGGTAAATGAATTTATCCTTTTTTCTTCTTCCGAATTGCAAACTGCTTTTAATGATCTACATGATGAATACATGAAATTGTCAAAAATGTTTCTAAAACAAAAATCTGAACTAGATTCTCTTAGAAACATACCTTCATCATCCTCATGTTTAAATTGCATTACTCTTGGCAACAAAGCTTCTACATTGAGTCTTGAACTCAACAAAATGAACAAGAATAGTAAGAGCTTGAGAAATATCATTAATGATCAAAGACACTCTATGGACCGAAGAGGTCTTGGCTATGGAAAAGGTCATACTCTTAAAAAACAAAGTAAGTCTATCATAACAGACTTTCAGAAAACATGTATCCATGCATCTACACATAGCAAACATAAATCTAGGATACATATGCATCAACCTATTTGCTCTTATTGTAAAAACTATAGGCATACACCAAACACTTGTTTAACAAGAAAATATGGTGTCCCTTTAGGATTTTTTAAATGGGTTGAGAAAGGAACTAACCTTGTAGGACCCAAGAGAAGTTGGGTACCTAAAATAACTTAACCTGTTTTGCAGGTAGATTTGAGCGATGCCCGCAATTTATGGTACTAGGATAGCGGTTTCTCAAAGCATATGACGGGCGATAAAAGTAAGTTCTCTGTCCTCACTCCAAGGGACAAAGGCTATGTCACATATGGTGACAACAACAAAGGCAAAATTCTTGGAGTCGGTAGAATCGGCAAGCCACCTTCAACAACCATAGAAGGAGTGTTGTATGTGGAAGGACTTAAGCACAATCTTCTAAGCATAAGTCAACTTTGCGACAAGGGCTTTCATGTATCATTCTACCCAGATAAGTGCATCATTAAAAGTAAGGAATTTCTAAACTCTAAACTTGTTGGTAAGAGAATTAATAACATTTACATGATAGATATAGATTCATCTCTTCCTATAACATGTTTAGGTGTATATGACATTCATGATGCATGGCTTTGGCATAGGAGAATTGCTCACATACATATGGATCATTTGAATAAGCTAATCAAGAAAGATTTGGTTGTTGGTTTACCCAAGATGAATTTTGTCAAAGACAAACTATGTGGTGCATGTTAAATGGGTAAACAAACAAAAACCTCTTTCAAGCCAAAGCATATGGTTTCTTCTGATAGACCATTGCAGTTACTACACATGGACTTATTTGTCCCCTCAAGGACAAAAAGTCTTGGTGGTAACTACTATGCTCTTGTTATAGTAGACGATTTTTCACGCTACACTTGGACTCTATTCTTAGTATATAAGAATGAGGCATTCAAAGCCTTTAGCACTTATGTTAAAAGAGTCCAAAACAAAAAGTCACTTAAAATCGCTGCTATAATAAGTGATCATGGGGGAGAGTTTCAAAATGCTTCTTTTGAGGAATTTTGTGATGATCTTGGGATTAATCACAAATTTTCTGCTCCTAGAACACCACAACAAAATGGTGTTGTAGAGAGAAAGAATCTGTCTTTAGAAGAACTCGCTAGAACAATGTTGAATGAAACTAACCTCCCAAAGTATTTTTAGGCTGATGCGGTAAGCACCGCTTGTTATGTTTCAAATAGAGTTCTAATAAGACCCATTCTAAAAAAACCTTATGAACTCTTCAAAGGAAGAAAACCAAACATTTCACACTTGCATGTATTTGGTTGTAAATGTTTCATCTTGAAAAATGGCAAAGAAAACTTAGGCAAGTTTGATGCAAAGGCAGATGAAGGAATCTTTCTAGGCTATTCTCTCACGAGCAAAGCTTATAGAGTCTTTAACAAAAGAACTCTAGCCATGGAAGAATTTGTCCATGTCTCATTTGATGAAACCAATCCTCTAATCAAGGAAAGGTTGACTATTGATGAAGAAGATTTTCCTAATCCTATTTTTAATGAAAATACCATTATTGAAACTACACCTAATGTAGAGCATGTGGAAGTGGATGATAATCCATCCATTCAAGAAGAATATATTCACTTTGATTTACCTAAAGAGTGGAGAACTCATCGAGATCATCCTATAGACAACATTATTAGCGATATTAGCAAAGGTGTTACCACCCGCTTAATGCTAGAAAATGCATGTCTAAACATGACCTTCGTCTCTCAAATGGAACCATCTAAGATTGATGAAGTAATCGAGGATGAACATTGGATTCTTGCCATGCAAGAAGAACTTAACTAGTTTGATAGAAATGAAGTTTGGGAACTTGTTCCTAGACCTAAGAATAGGCATGTAATAGGAACTCGTTGGGTGTTTCGTAATAAATCATATGAAAATGGTATAATCATTAGAAACAAGGCTAGACTAGTAGCCCAAGGATACAACCAAGAGGAAGGTATAGACTTTGATAAAACCTTCGCTCCGGTTGCTAGACTTGAAGCGATTAGACTGCTACTTGCATATGCATGCTCCTTAAATTTTCAGCTTTACCAAATGGACGTGAAGAGTGCATTCCTTAATGGGTATATACAAGAGGAAATGTTTGTAGAACAACGTCCTGGTTTTGAGGACTACAAACATCCCTCTCACGTATACAAGTTAAAGAAAGCCCTCTATAGCTTAAACCAAGCTCCACATGCCTGGTATGACCGTCTAACTAACTTTTTAACAGAAAAAGGTTTTACAAAAGGCAAGGTCGATACTACACTCTTTATTAAGAAAATCAATCATCATACTTTACTTGTTCAAATCTATGTTGATGATATTATTTTCGGTTCTACTAACGATAGTTTGTGTAGTGAATTTGGCAATATGATGCAAGGAGAATTTGAGATGTCTATGATGGGAAAGTTAAACTACTTTCTTGGACTCCAAATTAAGCAACTTAGCGATGGAATCTTTGTAACTCAGTCCAAATATTGCAAAGATCTACTGAAGAGATTTGAGATGGATGACTGCAAGCCGATTGCTACTCCTATGGGATCAAGAACCTATATCGATGCTGATGACGCTGTAAAATGTATTTAAATATCCAAGTATCGAGGTATGATCGGATCTCTTCTATATCTTATTGTCAATAGACCTGATATTATGTTTAGTGCATGTTTATGTGCGCGATATCAATCTAAACCCAAAGAGTCACATCTAGTTTCCGTTAAGAGAATCATGAAGTATCTCAAAGGCACAACCGATGTTGGACTATGGTATCCAAAGGGAAGCGTATGCGAATTGGTTGGCTTCTCGGATTCAGACTTTGTAACACCCTAAATTTTAAGTCTTTAAAATAATAGTATCAGTCCTGAGATCCTCGCTTGAGCGAGAGATTCTCGCTTGAGCGAGAGAGAGACTCACCTAGGAGGGTGAAATACTGGGCTATACTGGAGGATCCTCGCTTGAGCGAGAGATTCTCGCTTGGGCGAGAGAGGCTCACCTGGGAGGGTGAAATCCTGGAATATACTGGAAGATTCTCGCCTGAGCGAGAGTTGTCTCGCCTGGGCGAGAAATAGCATTTTGGGGCTGTGGACACTGTGAGATTCTCGCTCAAGCGAGAATCCCTCGCTTGAGCGAGAGGGTCAGATCTGAGTTTTTAAAATGGGCGAGAGCGAGAATCCCTCGCTTAAGCGAGAACCCGACGAGACAGCATTTAATGAGAAATCTCTAAACACAATCGAGGGTTTAGAAAAGAAGAGGAGTGAGAGAAGAGAGCTTTTTCAAGGACAAAAAGCTTGGACACTCATCTAAGAGCTTGAGAAGAGATCCTAGAGTTGGAGGCGGTGTCGGTGGAACTTGCGAAGTTGCCAAGAACCAAATCCAACACTCACCAAGGTAAGGATAAGTCTTTAATTGTGCATTTGGAATCGAAAATGTGTATTTTCTAGTTATGCAATGATTGAGTTGTAAATTACGCATTTAGTATAAACATATATGGATGTGTTTATATTAAAGTAGGCATAGATTTACGGGAAAGGAAAGTATATTGTATTTCCTGGTTATGTAATGATTGAGTTGTAAATTACGCATTTAGTATAAACATATATGGGTGTGTTTATATTAAAGTAGGCGTAAGTTTACGGAAATGGAAAATGTGCGTATTTCTGGTCATGCCATAATTATATTGTGAACTACGTATTTAGTATAAACATATATGGAGTGTTTATACTAAAGATGGCGTGAATTCACAGGAGATAATTAATGGCGAGTTGATGAAGGGAAAAATATATTTTTAGCCGACCATGAATGGTTAGCAACTCTGGCTTGAGTATATAAGCAAAACTCTGGCTTGAGTATATAAGCAAAACTCTGGCTTGAGTATATAAGCAAAACTCTGGCTTGAGTATATAAGCAAAACTCTGGCTTGAGTATATAAGCAAAACTCTGGCTTGAGTATATAAGCAAAACCCTGGCTTGAGTATATAAGCATGTTTTATTTAAATTATGTGTATTATGCTTTAATTTTCAAGTTTTTATAGTCAAAAATCAATTTTGTCATAAGTAGGGAAACAGCAAGTTACAGTAATCGATTACTGTAATGGTGTAATCGATTACAGAGAGATACTGTTTGAAAATTTTGAATTTTTGAAAGTGAGTAATCGATTACTCACTTAGTGTAATCGATTACTCTGTGCAGTTTATATATGAACTGCTGCACTTTTTCAGAAAACCCTCCATTTTCTCTCTCCTGTAACACGAAGCTTCCTCTCTCTAAACCCTCTCAATCTCTAAAATCTTCATTTTAACTCTGTTTTGATTGATTTTTGTTGCAAATTGTAACACCCTGAATTTTAGTCTTTAAAATTATAGTATAATTCCTGGAAGTCTCGCTTGAGCGAGAGATTCTCGCCTGAGCGAGAAAGGATTACCTGGGAGGGTGAAATCCTGGGCTATACTGGAAGATTCTCGCCTGAGCGAGAGTTGCCTCGCCTGGGCGAGAAATGGCAAACTGGGCCTGTTGACACTGTGAGATTCTTTTTTTTTTAAAAAAAAAAACAGTGTAATCAATTACACAATCCTGGTAATCGGTTACATGCTGATAAACTAATCAGACCTGTGTATTTTACATGATGTAATCGATTACACTATACTCGTAATCGATTACAACATATTAAAAACATCAGATATATGCATTTTTAACTGATGTAATCGATTACACCATATGGTAATCGATTACATTTATTCGCTGAGCGAGAATTGCTCACTGTGAGATTCTTGCTCGAGCGAGAATGGGCTCGCTTGAGCGAGAACCCGACGACTGTTCTTTAAAAATAGAAACCCTAAACACATTTTAGGGTTAGAACTTGAAGAGAAGAGAGAGAAGGGAGCTTTTCAAGAGCAATGAGCCTTAGGACTCATCTTAGAGCTTGAGAAGAGGTAAACCTCTTGTTTCTAACTCTTCTTCTTCCTCTCTAACTTGTTTTGGGTATGTTGGATCTATTTTCAAAACATGAGAAACCATGGAAACTCACCCTTTAGACTTATGGTTCGTTTTATGATGTTTTTCTCTTGTGAACTCTTGGTTTAGAGTTGGTATTTGAGGAATGGAAAGGTTTTGTGGCTTGTTCATGAAAACCCCAAAAACCCCCAAAATGAGAATATGAGTAAAAAGAGAAATAGAGGAAATGTTTGATACGGAGGATGAGTTTGTACTTTGATGTTAATATATGAGATGAACATGTATGTTTAGATGTTTGGAAACTTGTATTGAAGTAGTTTTGGAAATATCGAAATATGTGAATCCCTTGTATTGTTTGATGATGAAATACGAGTTATTTATGTGTTATTTTGAATAAATGACTGACATTGTTGTTATTGGTGGAAATGAGGAAAGATCCTAAGGTTGGAGGAAATCGCGGAGGAGACTTTTAAAGTTACTCGGAACCGATCCCCAACGCTCACCAAGGTAAGGGATAAGTGTCTCTAAATCATACATGTTGATTTAAATGAGGTATGTGAAAAAGATAATGGTTTAAAATGATACGGCTATAATTTATGCATTATGTTGGAAAATGTGTGATTTTACTGTTATGGAAAAAGAAAGTAATATTGTTGGGGGAGGCCCAATGAAAAGATGACTCAAATGAAAGTAATATTGTTGGGGGAGGCCCAATGAAAAGATGACTCAAATGAAAGTAAAATTGTTGGGGGGGGGGGGGGGCCCAATGAAAAGATGACTCAAATGAAAGTAATATTGTTGGGGGAGGCCCAATGAAAAGATGACTCAAATGAAAGTAATATTGTTGGGGGAGGCCCAATGAAAAGATGACTCAAATGAAAGTAAAATTGTTGGGGGAGGCCCAATGAAAAGATGACTCAAATGAAAGTAATATTGTTGGGGGAGGCCCAATGAAAAGATGACTCAAATGAAAGTAACATTGTTGGGGGAGGCCCAATGAAAAGATGACTCAAATGAAAGTAACATTGTTGGGGGAGGCCCAATGAAAAGATGACTCAAATGAAAGTAACATTGTTGGGGGAGGCCCAATGAAAAGATGACTCAAATGAAAGTAACATTGTTGGGGGAGGCCCAATGAAAAGATGACTCAAATGAAAGTAACATTGTTGGGAGAGGCCCAATGAAAAGATGACTCAAATGAAAGTAACATTGTTGAGGGAGGCCCAATGAAAAGATGACTCAAAATGAAAGTCATATGCATGCTATATGATATATAGTATGGGATATATATTCTATAGGATGAATATGAAAGATGAGAAATGTGAATGTCACATGAATGACGTATGCATGCTATAGGATATATAGTATGAGATATATATTCTATAGGGTGAATATGAAAGATGAGAAATGTGAATGTCACATGAATGACGTATGCATGCTATAGGATATATAGTATGGGATATATATTCTATAGGGTGAATATGAAAGATGAGAAATATGAATGTCACATGAATGACGTATGCATGCGATAGGATATATAGTATGGGATATATATTCTATAGGGTGAATATGAGCGATAAAAAGGAAGATGTTGAGAAAGAAAGTAATATACATGCTATAGGATATATATTATGGGATATATATGTTATAGGGTGGATATGAATAACGAGACTGATGATGTTTCGAACGAACGTAATATGCATACTATAGAATATATATTATGGGATATATATATACTATAGGATGAATATGAGTAAAGTGGAAATTAAAGGAAGATGATTTGAATGTTTATAATTCCGTATGTGTGCTTATGAATTACATTAAAGCTTGATTGTATTTGAATGTGGATTATCATGTGATGTTAGTTTTGAACTAATGACTTACTCCATTTGTTTGTGTGTTGTTTATGATAATCCCATTGTAGGTAAATGAAGGATTTTGAGAAGGAAGCTCGCTTAGGAAGCTTTTATGTTTATTAACCTATTTGTCTTTATTTGCTACTTGACGTTGTAGTTAATTTGATAACATTATGGGATGACTGTAAATCCATTTAAATTAATACGGATATGTGTAGTTATAGACTTTATAACTCTGGGAAACCCATAACTGGTCGTATATGGTAAAAGTTATTTGAATGAATTATGTTTTTCCGCAACATAAATTTGTATGATAAGATAATAGGATAAAGAGTATTTTCAAAGAGTGATACTTGAGAGTTTTCAATGAAGGTGACGACTGTATGTTAGAAAGGATTAAAATAAATGAAAAATTTTCAAGGGTAAAAATCGGGTCGTTACACAAATCACATCCCATTTTTTATTCTAAACACTTCTATAACTTATATTTCGTGATTTGTGGCCACAATCAAAAAACCTCAAATTTCCAAAACAAAAAGCCTAAACCTTCAAAACCAACAATGGCATCTTCTTCAAAGAGACCACGTTCTTCTAAGTCTAAGCAAGGAGAATCATCTTCCAAGTCCAACCCGTTGTGTTAGGAATAGATGGCCACCTAAGAGGGGGGGGGGGGGGGGGGTGAATTAGGTGTAGAGACTTAAATTCAATATTTCTACTTTTATTTTAAAACTTTGCAAGTTTAAAGAGAGTTTTTCTATCAGCGGAAGTAATAAACAAAATAGTTGAGTAAAAGTAGAAGATAGTGCAAAATATAAAAAGTTAAGGGAAGAGAAGATCACACCAAGATGTATACTGGTTCACCTTCAATTTAAAGGCTACGTCCAGTCCTTCTTGTTACCAAGAAGATTTTTCCACTATTGCAAGAACCAATGTTACACCTTCTTCGTCTTCTTCCAAGACTACTCACCTATTCCACTAGGCATTAGGCTAACACCGTTCTTCACAATATACTGCACTTCACCACACTTGGTGAAATGTTTACAAGACACTAACTTGTATTCTTAAGATGGTTTTTTACAAGGCTTTTGAATGAGTGACTCTCTAATAGTAATTGAAAGTTTACGGATTGAATCACTCACTAAATGATCACTTAATTTAGAATCAAATAACTTGGATAAAGGCTTTTGTTTGTGCTTAAGACTTTGAATAATTTCCAGAATTGGAAAGACATGAAAATTGATATCAAAGTCTTAACACTTATGAATGAATGAGAAAAATTATGAGAACTTTGTGACTTTGTGAGTATGAAAGTTGTATTCAGAATTATATTGAAAAGCAAGTCATAGAACACCTATTTATAGTGTTTAATTCGTGCACATGAACCAGTATGAGTTTGTGAAAAGTTAAGAGCTACATCAGTTCATTCAAAACAGAACCAATATACTGTTCTGGTATGTGTAATCGATTACCATATGGTGTAATCGATTACACCAGTTAAAAATTTCAAAAACAAACTCAACGGATTGATGTAATCGATTACCAAACATTGTGTAATCGATTACAATGTGAAAAAATACATGTATCTGATGCTTTTAATATGTTGTAATCGATTACGAGTATAGTGTAATCGATTACATCATGTAAAAATTTAAAATACAAAACTCAACGGATTTATGTAATCGATTACCAAACATGGTGTAATCGATTACAATGTGAAAAACGTACATATCTGGTACTTTTAATATGTTGTAATCGATTACGAGTATGGTGTAATCGATTACATCATAGTAAATGCACAGGTCTGATGAGTTTATCAACCTGTAATCGATTACCAGAGTAGTGTAATCGATTACACTGTTTAAAAACAGAACACTTATGCTTTAGTGCAAATGATCTTGGTTTTATGCATGAGTTTTTCAGAATTTAGCCTTTATCGTATAGTTAAGAGATTTTAAGATTAAATATCGTTTTACCTAGAAGACTTAGACTACACATATGAGCTTCTTTGACTTTTGATTTGCTCGTCTTCTTTTTGCATTTGATGACATAGTGAGCATCATCAAAACCTTAGCCATAGGTTGGGAAAGATCACCATCTTCACAATCTCCCCCTTTTTGATGATGGCAAACTATGTCTTGACAGTTGATTCATGTTTAGTAGTTCTCCCCCTGTCTTTAGGTCTTATTGCATATCTTTGTGAAAATATTTTATGCCTGAAATAAATTTGAACAAACGAAACATACCCTTTTCTCCCCCTTTTGACATTATCAAAAAGGAGACTAGGAATAGCAGATTAAGCATAATAATGAAAGGATAATATGCGGAAAATCATTCATAATTTAACTTAATTCTTTTTCAGCCAAAATACCAAGCTCTTTCCTAATTTTGAAGAAGGGTTCTTTTCCTAAAGGCTTTGTGAAAATGTCAGCCATTTGTGCATGTGTGTCAACAAACTTAAGTTCAACATCCTGCTTAAGAACATGGTCTCTTAGAAAGTGATGTCTAATGTCTATATGTTTTGTTCTAGAGTGCATTATAGGATTCTTAGAGATATTAATGGCACTTGTATTGTCACACAAAATGGGAATGCAGCCTATGTCAATACCATAGTCACACAGTTGTTGTTTTAGCCACAAAATTTGGGCACAACAACTACCGGCAGCAATGTATTCTGCCTCAGCGGTACTTAAGGCTACACTAGCTTGTTTCTTACAGGACCAAGCAATTAATGCATTGCCAAAAATGTGACAAGTACCACTAGTACTTTTTCTTTCGGTTTTGCAACCGGCAAAGTCAGAATCAGTATATCCAATTAAATTACATAGACTGCCTTTTGGATACCATAAACCAACATCCAAAGTTCCTTTTAAGTATTTTAAGATTCTTTTTACGGCAGTCAAATGCGACTCTTTTGGACAGGATTGATATCTAGCGCATAGACACACACTAAACATAATATCAGGCCTACTAGCAGTAAGATACAGCAAAGAGCCAATCATGCCTCGATATTTTGTTATATCTATGGGGTTACCTGATAAATCCTGATCTAGATATGTGTTAGTACCCATAGGTGTGGCTATTTCTTTACAACTGTCCATTTCATATTTCTTTAAAAGCTCTTTGCAATATTTAGTTTGACTGATAAAGATTTCACTACTCGTTTGTTTAATTTGCAAACCAAGGAAGAAGTTTAATTTGCCCATCATGGACATTTCAAACTCTCCCTGCATCATGTTTGCAAATTCACTACATAAAGATTCATTTGTGGAACCAAAAATGATATCGTCAACATAAATTTGCACAAGCAGAGTATGATCATCAAGTCTTTTGATAAAAAGAGTTGTATCGACTTTTCCTTTTGAAAAGCCTTTGTTACACAAAAAAGTGCTTAAACGATCATACCATGCTCTTGGGGCTTGTTTTAGCCCATAAAGAGCCTTTTTCAACTTATAAACATGAGTGGGATGATGATGGTCTTCAAAACCAGGGGGTTGACTGACATACACTTCTTCTTCTATATATCCATTTAAGAAGGCACTCTTAACATCCATTTGGTAAAGTTGAAAGTCTAATGAGCATGCATAGGCTAAGAGCAATCTAATGGCTTCTAGTCTAGCCACAGGAGCAAAGGTTTCTTCATAATCTATTCCTTCTTCTTGATTATAACCTTGTGCTACCAACCTAGCTTTGTTTCTAACTATTATACCATTTTCATCTAATTTATTTCTAAAGATCCATTTGGTTCCTATGATTTGCTTGTTACTAGGTCTAGGGACTAGTTCCCATACTTGGTTTCTTTTAAATTGATTTAACTCTTCATGCATAGCAATCATCTAATGTTCATCATCAATAGCATCATTTATCTTCGAAGGTTCTATTTGAGAAACAAAAGCCATGTTAAGACATGCATCTCTAAGTATTTGAGAAACAAAAGCCATGTTAAGACATGCATCTCTAAGACTAAATCGAGTAGTTACCCCTTTATTGATGTCTCCAATGATGTTGTCAATTGGATGATCTCGGTGTGTTCTCCATTCTTGAGGAAGGCCATCGTGTTCTCGAGTAGAGATATGAGGTAGTTTTTCTTGTTTCATCATTTGCTCTAGGTTGAGTTGTTCCATTGACTTTGTGACTTCATTTTGAGAGGTGCTTGGTAAATCATTGTCATGATCATCACAAACAACTTTTTCTTCCATAGAAGGGTTAGATTCATCAAAAGAAACATGTATAGATTCTTCGATGGTTAAAGTTCTTTTATTAAAAATTCTATAGGCTTTGCTTGTGAGTGAATAACCAAGGAAGATTCCTTCGTCGGCTTTAGCATCAAATTTACCAAGTTTACTCTTTCCATTGTTAAGAACAAAACATTTACACCCAAAAATATGCAAATGAGAGATATTTGGCTTTCTACCTTTATAAAGTTCATAAGGGGTCCTTTTTAAAAGAGGTCTTATTAGCACTTTATTGGACACATAGCAAGCAGTATTAATAGCATCAGCCCAAAAGTATTTGGGCAGATTGGTTTCATTTATCATGCTTCTTGCTAGTTCTACTAAAAGTTTATTTTTGTGTTCCGCAACACCATTTTGTTGTGGAGTCCTTGGTGCAGAAAAATTGTGTGAAATTCCATGTTTATCACAATATTCTTCAAATAAAGCATTTTGAAATTCCCCACCATGATCACTCCTTATAGAAGTAATTTTCATGGATTTTTCATTTTGAACACGACTAGCATACTTTCTAAAAACATGAAAAGCTTCATTTTTATGAACTAACAAGAATGTCCAAGTATATCTAGAAAAGTCATCAACTAGAACAAAACCATAGTAATTTCCTCCAAAGCTTTTGATGCTAGAGGGGCCAAATAGATCCATATGAATTAATTCTAATGGCCTATTAGTAGAAACTATATGCTTAGGTTTAAAAGAAGTTTTCTTTAATTTACTCTTTTGGCATGCAACACATAATTTATTATTAGCATATTTCTTTTTAGGCAAGCCAATGACTAAGTCATGTTTTACTAATTTGTTTAAATGATTCATGTGAATGTGAGCAAATCTCCTATGCCATAACCATGCATCATCATTATTGACAGATAAACACTTGATTTTTAATGATTGGTCACTTAAGGAAATCATAAATATGTTATTTGTTCTTTTTCCGAAAAGTTTAGTCTTATGAGTCTTGCTATCTTCTATAGTACATAAGTCTTTCTTAAAGATGACATTTAAGCCTTTATCACATAGTTGACTTATGCTAAGAAGATTATGTTTTAAGCCATCAACATATAAGACATTTTCTATAGTAACATGTGGAGGTTTACCAATCCTTCCAATTCCTAAAATTTTACCTCTATTGTTATCGCCATATGTGACAAATCCATCTTTTGGTAGAATAAAGCTGAACTTTGATTTGTCACCAGTCATATGCCTTGAGCAGCCACTGTCTAGGTACCATAGATCGTTTTCTGCTCCAAAGCATACCTACAAAATAAATTTATATTTTAGATTTAGGTACCCAAAGTGATTTGGGTCCTTTTATGTTAGTGCCTTTCTCAACCCATACAAATTTACCTTTTGGTACTCCATAATTTTTAACATAACAGTTGTTAGGAGTATGACCATGATGATTACAATAATTACTTGTATACTTATAGGTCAATTTATTACTTTTGAAATTCTTGGGGGAAGTGTAGAAATCTGAGTTCTTAAATTTTAGTACAGCCCTTTCATTGACATAAGGAAGTTTACTAACACTTTCTTTTATAAAGACAGTTTTGTTTTAGCCACTATTATTATTAGGAGAATAACCAATCCCTCTTTTGTTATTTGAAGGGCGTTGATCAACAAGATTTTGTCCAAGTTTTTAGTGCTCCTATTTAAAGTGTTTATTTCATTTGTTAATACATGTATTTTTGATTCTTTTTCTATACATTTATTACAACTAGTGAGTTTGTTTTGAGAGTTGACTTTACTTTCTAATTCTACAATGGTTTTCTTTTGTTTAGAACATATTTTAGAAAGCTTTAGAAATTCATCATGCAATTCATTAAAAGCTTCTTGTAACTCATCATAACTATGTAATTCAAAAGAGTTACTAACCTCATCAAGTTCATCTTCTGATTGGTGTGAAGCCATTAGTCCTATTTGAGCATTCTCTTCATTGTCGGAGTCAGATGATGAGCTTATATCATTGTCATCCCAAACTATATAAGCCTTCTTTGTTTTATTGTTGTAATTGTTGACTTTGTTGTTGAAGTTCTTGCTATAGTTGTCCATCTTTTTAAGAGTAGGACAATCTGCTTTTATGTGGCCACTTTTGCCGCATTCAAAGCAAGTGATGTTTTGAGAGGAGGAATTTTCATTTTTTCTTGAAAATTTGTTATTCTTGAAGTTTTTGCTTTTCTTCAAGAATTTATTAAATCTTTTGGCTAGAAGAATCATGTCCTCATCGTCATCAATATCACTATTTCTATCTTTAGTGACAGAATTTAGAGCAATTGATTTGTGTTTCTTTTCTAGTGACAGAATTCATGTTCTTGCAATTTACCAAAGAGGGTTGCAAGAGACATTTTAGACAGACTCTTCTTTTCTGATATGGCAGTAACTTTGGGTTGCCAATTTCTATTTAGGGACCTAAGAACTTTTAAGTTTAAGTCATTAGTAGATAGGTCTTTTCCTAAGGCAATGAGATGGTTAGTAAGGTGGGTAAATCTTTTCTGCAGGTCTTGTATTTTCTCACCAGGAAGCATTCTAAAGAGTTCATACTCTTGTGACAGAGTATTGAGTCTTGAACGCTTAACTTCATCTGTTCCTTCGTGGGTGGTCTCTAAGGTTTCCCACATCTCTTTTGCAGTTTTGCAATTTGAGATTCTAAAGAATTCATCCATTCCCAAAGTCGAAGTTATGATGTTCTTGGATTTTAGATCATATTGAACTTTTCTTTTATCTTCATTATCCCAAGCACTTCTTGGTTTTGTTTCTACTATACCACAACTAAGATGACTTGGAATAAAGGGACCGTTTTCAATGGCGTCCCAAATTTCTAATTCTTGAGACTCAATGAAGATTCTCATCCTAATTTACCAGAAATCGTAATGTTCACCATTAAAGTTAGGTGGACGATTTATATTGGATCCCTCTCCTAGATATTGTTTTGAGGCCATAGTTAGGATCTTAGGAGAAAATTACCTAAAATTAAGCTCTGATACCAATTGTTAGGAATAGATGGCCACCTAAGAGGGGGGTGAATTAGGTGTAGAGACTTAAATTCAATATTTCTACTTTTATTTTAAAACTTTGCAAGTTTAAAGAGAGTTTTTCTATCAGCGGAAGTAATAAACAAAATAGTTGAGTAAAAGTAGAAGATAGTGCAAAATATAAAAAGTTAATGGAAGAGAAGATCACACCAAGATGTATACTGGTTCACCTTCAATTTGAAGGCTACGTCCAGTCCTTCTTGTTACCAAGAAGATTTTTCCACTATTGCAAGAACCAATGTTACACCTTCTTCGTCTTCTTCCAAGACTACTCACCTATTCCACTAGGCACTAGGCTAACACCGTTCTTCACAATATACTGCACTTCACCACACTTGGTGAAATGTTTACAAGACACTAACTTATATTCTTAAGATGGTTTTTTACAAGGCTTTTGAATGAGTGACTCTCTAATAGTAATTGAAAGTTTACGGATTGAATCACTCACTAAATGATCACTTAATTTAGAATCAAATAACTTGGATAAAGGCTTTTGTTTGTGCTTAAGACTTTGAATAATTTCCAGAATTGGAAAGATATGAAAATTGATATCAAAGTCTTAACACTTATGAATGAATGAGAAAAATTATGAGAACTTTGTGACTTTGTGAGTATGAAAGTTGTATTCAAAATTATATTGAAAAGCAAGTCATAGAACACCTATTTATAGTGTTTAATTCGTGCACATGAATCAGTATGAGTTTGTGAAAAGTTAAGAGCTACATCAGTTCATTCAAAACAGAACCAATATACTGTTCTGGTATGTGTAATCGATTACCATATGGTGTAATCGATTACACCAGTTAAAAATTTCAAAAACAAACTCAACGGATTGATGTAATCGATTACCAAACATTGTGTAATCGATTACAATGTGAAAAAATACACGTATCTGATGCTTTTAATATGTTGTAATCGATTACGAGTATAGTGTAATCGATTACATCATGTAAAAATTTAAAATACAAAACTCAACGGATTTATGTAATCGATTACCAAACATGGTGTAATCGATTACAATGTGAAAAACGTACATATCTGGTACTTTTAATATGTTGTAATCGATTACGAGTATGGTGTAATCGATTACATCATAGAAAATGCACAGGTCTGATGAGTTTATCAACCTGTAATCGATTACCAGAGTAGTGTAATCGATTACACTGTTTAAAAACAGAACACTTATGCTTTAGTGCAAATGATCTTGGTTTTATGCATGAGTTTTTCAGAATTTAGCCTTTATCGTATAGTTAAGAGATTTTAAGATTAAATATCGTTTTACCTAGAAGACTTAGACTACACATATGAGCTTCTTTGACTTTTGATTTGCTCGTCTTCTTTTTGCATTTGATGACATAGTGAGCATCATCAAAACCTTAGCCATAGGTTGGGAAAGATCACCATCTTCACACGTTGAACTTGACGAGACATCTTGCAAATGACGCTCAAAGAAAGGTCTTCGAAGAAAACTTTCATGGACGCGCCATTTTCACGCCTAAATACGGTAATATAGAAAACTTTGAGTTTGAAGATTTTTTTTTTTCCTTATCTTTTGCGGCAACAAAAACTTTTCGACTTTTGTTGGGAAGCGAACGATATCTATCCTAAGCTTGTTCGCGTATTTTATTGCAATATGAACTTTAGGAAAAATCTCATGACTTCCCATGTTAAGGGAAAGGACATTGTTTTGGATATCAAAACATTTAGTTCTATTTGCTGTGATATACCTATGACAGGCGACATCACTGGTTTCGGCCTTGTATGTGATTGGGACGATTACGATCGCAAGAAATTCTACCTTTCTATTTGTAGAATTCCTAAAGAGGAAATAGAAAGGCGAAAACAACAAAACCTTGGTGAGACTGTTAAGAATAGGGATATCCTCTCTGCTGGATATCTCACGTTGGAAGATCGTTTGGTACATTATTTTCTTACATGTCATTTTGCCGAAATTTTCAAACCATTCGCAAATAAGTGACATAGAGCTCCAATTGATGTCTGCTATCAAGTTTAACATCAAGATTAATTGGGCTAAGATGATAATGCAACAAATGTGGCATGTTCGCGGCTCACAAAGTTTGTTGCCCTACGCCATCTTCATTACCAAAATCCTTGAGCATTTCGGCGTATCCTTAGATGGTGAGACCAAAGTGGCCCTCAATATTCGCGAAAGCAAGGTTGATGTTAAGGTTGTTCACAAGATGGGATTCGTTAAAGATCATGTCACTCGTCGAACCTATAAGCATCGTACCGACCACCAACCTACTCGTACCGATGAACCAAAACCTACTGCTGAACCAAATCAACATGAGTCTCATGTTCCATCTTCTTCATCTGCTGCAATGCCCACTAATTAGATAATTATGGATGAATTGGTTTCTCTTCGAGGCTACATCACCACAAGGATGGATGTTTTCGATACACAGAGCCAACAAATCCATTATGAACTTCATCGTCTTTCATCGAGGCTGAGTAACATGGATGTTGATGAAGATAGTTATGAGCCCGAGTCTTAAATACTTTGTCTAGGTTTCTTATTATGTAATGACTATGGTTGTGCTAGTTCCATTTTCATTTGAACATTGTTTGGATTCCATTTTATTTTCTATTGTTTTGGATTTCGTGTATGAACATCTTTATTTTGGTTTTTGGTTATTATGCAATTTGTTTGATTAATGTTTCATACATGGTGTTATTCTATTCTGTTTATATTATTTGAACTTTCATATACTATGAAATATTGTATGTGTGCTAGACTCTTGGCTTTTCTTCTTTTTGATGAAGTCGAAAGGGGGAGAAAAGTTGGGAGTAGTGTATTTTCTGTAATATTCTTTCAGGCACATAATTCCAAAAATAAAGGGGAAGCATACATGCATACATATAGGGGGAGCATACTCAAGACAAGTAAGATATATCATCAAGTATGCTGCTCTCAGAAAACTACACTTTCAATAAGACATTGGTTTGTCATCATCAAAAAAGGGGAGATTGTAAAGAAGATCTTGCTCCTGACCTTGGCACGGTTTTGATGAAGACACCAATATCACAAAAAGAAAAAAGGAAGAAGACCTACAAAGACTATCGAAGACAAGGCTTCAAAGAATTAGAGTCTAAGTCTTAGGTACTTCTATCCTTACAACTACTTTATCTACTTAGTTAATAATGCTCAAAATTGTTTTCAAGAAAATCAGAAAAATCTAAGTGTGAATAAAAATAATTTTCAAAAACAACATGTAACGGGTTACCATACTTGAGTAACAAGTTACATGAGTGAGAAAAGAGTTTTCAAACCTCTAACAGCTATGAGTAATTCATTACAGACTTTGGAGTAACAGATTACCATTTTTAGAAAACAAGGTAATCGATTACTCAAAGTAGTGTAATCAATTACACTAAGGCAAATTCACAAAACTGTCAAATAGTGTCATTGATTACACTGTGTGAATTTTCAAAAAGTTGTTAACAGGATTGTTGGGTAATCGATTACCCACTTGCAGTAATCGATTACTGAGAGCTGTTGTATCAGTTTTCAGTTTTCAAGTGAAAGGGTTTCACTCCAAACAAATTGCTTTTCATTCCAAACGAAACCTACTCATACCTAGGGGTATTATGGTTGATTGGAAGCCTATATAAAGGCATTGAAACACTCTCACAACATATCATATACAACAACACATATACAAACAACTCAGATTTCAAACTCTCTTTAAAAGCTCTCACACTTTCTGATTTTTCTTACACTTTTCAAGCAGCCTACTCTTAAACTTTCAAAGTTATTTTGAAGTTGCTCCTAATTGTTTTTTATACTGTTAAAGAGCATTATTATCTAAAGTATAAAGAGTTGTTATTGGATTGCAAGTTCTAGAAATTGTCATATACACTTGTAAGGCAATCCAAGCCAAATTGTACATTCTTCACTTTTGCAAAGTTCACTTTCTTTCACAAGGGTATGAAGAGAAAGGGGTTGAGTGACTTGGTATAATGTTTACCAAGGGTGTGACTTGGAATAAAGTTTTCCAGGGGATTAGATATAAGTGAGTGTGTAAGGTACAAGGAGATCTCGGGGTGAGATAATTGTAATTGCAAATCATTATATTTAATAAAGGAATCTCTTGCGTGTCAAGAGTACTGGACATAGCCTTCGGTGGAGAAGAAGGTGAACCAGTATAAAACACATGTGTACTCTCTTTCCCTTCTCGTTGTTAATTTTCTATCATTCCTAGTCAATATTTTTCTGCATAATATTCCCGCTACACATTAACTCTGATATTGCAGAAAAATTGGTCATACTTATTGCAACAACTAATTCACCCCCCTCTTAGTTGCAATCTCATTCTTACAACCCAAGCTTTCACCAAGGATCCGTCCTTGTGGCAAGCATCATTGGCTTATCAAGCAGCATCGCTTGTGGCGCCTCATCTTTCATTCTTTTCCACCTTCACAAGTTAAAACTGTGACCACACTAAACTTAATCCATCTGTGACCACAAAATTGTCCAAAAACTTTGACCCAGCCACAAACACAATCAACCGAGCCATAGACCTTCCCATACACACAAACCCATGATCCTTTCACATCCAAACAAAACCGAGCCAAATTCACACCCTAACCCACAAAAAAGTGACCCAAACTACACACGAGCCTAATTCTGCGAGTGAAAGTGTTTTCTAGCAAGAACGATCGACTTAAGAGTAGCCACCCTCACAGAGGTTGCTATAAGGTGATAACAGAGTCACCTTCTTGATTGAAAGTCACAATGTCTAGTCCTGACCGGAGTCCTATAGCGTCCCCAAGGACAACATCCTTTGCCACAAATAATGATAAGATAATTATTTGGATCGTTATTATCTTATCATCTATAACAACTTTTGCGTATAAAACAAATTACTTGGATTAACTTATATTTGAGTTTGACAAATCTTTACCGTCCTAAACTTCTATCGTTTAAATATCATCTTAACATCAAAACAATCAATTAAAACATACATATAAATTAAGAAAATAATTGGGGATTAAAATCAAAATTGACTTTATTACTTGAATAAACAAGCCTTATCATATTTTCAAACTTAAACCAACATTCTGTTAAAATAATGAATTACTACTAGCTAGTCATGTAGGCCATTAAATTTGCCGCACTGGTCCAGGGTGGGTTGTAGACTTTAAGGTCAAAGTTCAACAGCAAGAGTAGGTGGCTAAATACAAATCATTTTATTTTCTTCCCAGTTTGAGTCACATGCTTAAATTTTCACTTGAGCTTCTAAGTTCTTCAATTGTTTGTAACCTTTGTAATCATTAGTATATGATCATGGGAGAAGTAGAAAACAACAAACAAGTGATATTTAAAGGCTACATAGATGGAGTACCTAAAGAGACAGATTTGGAAATCAAGGTAACCAAAACTGAACTTAAACTTCCACACAAAGGATCAGAAACCATTCTAGTCAAGAATCTTTATCTTTCTTGTGACCCTTATATGCGTGGTCGGATGCGTGATTTCCATGGTTCTTATATTCCACCTTTTGTTCCTGCTCAGGTAATTAACTTTATATCCAAGATTTAAGACAAGTTTATACATGATTGTGGTGCTTAAGCATGATTGTAATAAATTAGCAATTTGTTCCATATTTTTAGTGAGAAATAAGATATAACTATTTTAGGTTCTTTAAGTAATAAGATAGATACATTTTTATATATTTAAAAGGGGGGAGATCCACTTACTCCAAGAGTATGTGGAAAAAACTTATTTCACATCTTAGTCATTCATGCTAAGAAAATCTAATGGTTTAGATCTATTCACTAACTCAAACCATTGGATTTTCACAGAATGGATCGTTAAGATGTGGCATAAGTTTTTTTCACTTACTCTTGGAGTAAATGATCTCTTCCCATTTAAAAATAGTGTTTTAAATTGTAGTTACGCTTACTGCAATTGCAGAAGATTTTAGGAAAATATGGTTGATGTGGCCGTAATTGCAGTCGTGATGCCATTGTGGACACTCCCAAAACTAATATTGCGGCCACAATTGCAGTTGGAAGAGAGTTTAAGAGTTGAGAATGTTAGTAATTAGTAGTATTTTTTAGATCTAAATAAAGGGTTTACTAAGCTTATGCTTGGTTGTATGTGTTAGGACTCCTACATTGGTACATTGGGTAGTATAACAAACTTAATGTGGTACTTAAGCCATGAATCTCTTTCCCACCTAATAGACTAGTATTTTGGGTTGAGCTTTTCTCATGTGTTGAAGTCCTAACAGTCGGTGTCTTACATTGAGAGTTGTGTCATGAAAATGGCTACCTATAGGCTGAATTAAGATATATTATCGAATACTGATAGGTGGGTGAAGCCGCCAAAAGATAAAGGGCGACAATGTTAGTAGTCCAATATTGGGTAGCATAGTAAACTCAATATGGTACTTAAGTCATGGTACTCAATATGGTACTGAGCTATGGTTTTACTCTTTCTAGTGGAACCAAAATTTTCAATAAAAATAAAATTGTTCAATTTGTTTATCTGCTTTCCTGTTTAGTTTATAAAATTCAAACTTGTTTTGACAAGTCTGAATGCTATAACAAATTTGTTTGCATAATATTCCTCTTATTAAATTATATACATTTAGATAAAGAAGATTAATTTATAACATTAGTAATTCCTGAGTGTGCATATTTTGATGAAGGAAGGTCTTAGAAGGATTTGGTGTATCCAAAGTTATAGACTCAGATCATCCAAATTTCAAGCCTGGTGATTTCATTTCTGGTTTTACTGGCTGGGAACAGTATAGCTTTATTAAAAAAACTGAGCAGTTGAGAAAAATTCAGCCAGATGATGATATTCCGCTTTCCTTCCATGTGGGTCTCCTTGGTATGCCCCATCCTAACTAGTCCTCTTGTGCTTAAAATATTATAAGTCGAACTTTGTTATCATTAAGCATTAATTCTTTTTCTCTTTTATCAATTTAGATTTGTAATTTGTTACTCTTTAGCAGTTGTTTCTCTCTGTTTGTGATTACTACTTTTTTGAATCATGTTTCACAACTATACTTCAGAAATAAATATTTCAGTAGGATAAGTTAGGACCTTGACAAAAACACTAGCTCAATGCTAGTTTGGCTCAATGTATGCTTCAAGCTGTTATCCAAACAATGGGTTTTTTATTTTGTGGTGATCAGCAAGCAGCCTTGAGTTCCTTTCTCTATTTTCAGATTTTTTGTTGTTCAAGCTTCAAAGTGTTAAGGGTTTCTAATACAGAATAGAGTTAGTTAGAATAGTAGCAATGATAGTGTCATAGATGCTGCTGGGACAAATGATGAATTAAGAGTGGCGAATAGGTCATTGACTGACACAAGCAAAAGAGGACACATGGCAGCTGATCCTAATGATAAGGAAATGAGGAAAGACACGAGGATCCGCATAACTAACTCTAGGTTGACGGATTTTAATTGGTCTAGAGTCTAGTCTATAGCATGGTGAGCTAATGAGAAAAGGTATGGAAGAATTGATCATGAATCCTCTCCTTGGATTATTCTGTTAAGTTCTTTCTTTTTCTTCTTTGCATTTTCTCTGTATTGCTACTCACTTGTGGTAGCGAACCTTCCATTGTAAGAAACTTATCTTTTCATAATACAATATACAGAGGTATTCCATTGTCTCTTGTGTGCTTATTGTAACTGTTGCATTACAGATAGTTAGTCAGTGAAGGGTATAAATAAGGCATTAGAGTCAACATTACCAGTTATTGAAAACATTCGGATCATTAAGTTCATCTAGGAGTCTTTTTGCGTGAGTCGAAGAGGAAGGTTCTATCAATTGGTTCTTTATTGAGAGCCAACTGAAACCCTCTTGTTTGTTCAAATTAAAAAGGTAAAGGTCTTGAATACTCTACCTATTTTTGGAATTGCCCGAATCCCTATTGCATATGGTGAGCGAAGATATTTTCAAGAGTTATTCCTTATTGGTGATGGTAAATTGTGAGAAACTGTGTAGAAGGTGTTTGAGCAAATATGGAAGGTTTTGGGTAGAGTGAGGTGGGCACAGATCATATTGGTTGGAATTGGAGGGGAGTGTTCAGAAGTTTAAGCGAAAATGGTTGATGAGACTACTAACACTAAAGCACATTTCGATCACACTGTTGCAACCAAGGAAGCTATAGAAGAAAGGAAGTTGTTTCTAAGAAGTCAGACTTAGACAAAACATGTAAGTTGATTGACATTGCACTTGATACAAGTACTGCCGCTGAGAAAGCCAGAGTAGTAACCGAATCTGGCCTGTAGTCAAGCCTTCCAATGGGATTTGTTTTGCAAATAATTGGACCAAAGGCTTATGGGGACACCAACTTTTGATTTATATTTGACCGAGCTACAGAAGCTAGAAGACTGTTGTGCTTTATTGAGGTTGACCTAATTGTGGTGTACAAGCACTTAGCTGTGTAGAGTAGTTCAACTGATGTGATGGTTGCACAGTCTTTTCAAAGTAGTTTTGCTGCCATATCCACTGTCTGTTATTTTCATATCAGCCTTGAGGGCATGGCATTGATATGAATTAGAGTTATTTAGAATAGTTACAATCATAGTTAGTGAGAGAACGGTATAAATAAATGATCATTTAGTGAAGTCTTTCTTCTTGACTCGAAGAGTTCTATCAGTTTCTTTCTGTAATTTCTACTAAAGAATAGAAGTGAGTTGAATTTCTTCTGCGTGCAACTTATCATTTTTATGGAGAAGACGTTATGAATATCAGGATGGATGTATGTTTTTTATCTTTCTTTTCAGATTTACATATAGGAGTGGAATCCACTTTCTACTCTTATACTCGTCTCGACAAACTTCGGTAAATAATTAACCTATCACATATCCTTTTAATTTTACAGGAATGCCAGGTTTTACTGCTTATGCCGGATTTTACGAGGTGTGCTCTCCACGTAAAGGAGAATATGTTTTTGTATCAGCAGCATCAGGTGCTGTAGGTCAGCTTGTAGGCCAACTCGCTAAATTGCATGGCTGCTATGTGGTTGGAAGTGCTGGCTCAAAGGAAAAGGTTAGTTTCACTAATTATTTATTGTGTAATGGACAATATTTTTGTGTGTGAAATAGACAGAGGTGGATGCTTAATAAATTTGTCATATTAGGTTGAAATTCTGAAGAATAAGCTTGGATTTGATGAAGCTTTTAACTACAAGGAAGAATCGGATTTGGATGCAGCTCTGAAAAGGTATGTCACAACCTGATGCAACTTTGAATTGCTAACTCTATGGAAAGTGAAATGATTTTTTTCTTCAAGAAAATTCTGTTTGAGAATTAGTTTCTCACTTGTTATCCTTCATGACTTCCACCATTTTGGTGACAAAAATGATGAAATTACATATTTTCTGTTCTTTCTCTTTGGTTCCGCCTCTTTTTTTGGTATTAACAAGATGCAGAACTATTCCCTTTTGGGGTGTGTGGCTACACCTTCCAACAAGTGTCTTTCACAAGAATCGAACCATTGACATTTTAGTCTTTTTGGGGTCTGGTGGGGCCTTATACCACTATACCAAAAAGTGTACTAAACCTTACCTTATGACAACATTTTTCATGTCTCAATGGTAGGTATTTCCCACAAGGCATTGACATATACTTTGATAATGTGGGTGGGGACATGCTTGATGCTGCACTCCTTAACATGAACATTCATGGGAGGATTGCTGTTTGTGGGATGGTGTCTCAACAAAACCTATCTACTCCAAAAGGGATTCATAACTTATTCAACCTCATCGCAAGGCGCATCAAAATGCAAGGCTTTTTGCAAAGTGATTACTTGCACTTATACCCTCAATTTTTGGAACATGTTGCAAGTAACTACAAGCAAGGAAAGATTTTGTATATTGAAGACATGAATGAAGGCTTGGAAAGTGCTCCAGCTGCTTTTACTGGCCTTTTTTATGGCAAGAACATTGGTAAGCAAATCATTTGTGTTGCTCGTGAATGATTGTTTTCCCGGTAGAAGCCTACAATAACGTGTCCTGGTACACGAGACTCTCACTCGATGGGGTCTGACGATTGTAAACATATCGCATGGAAATCTTTCTGACGAACATGACCAGCATGGCTTCACTTTCTCATTTTATCTTCCTTTTCTATGAAAAGAATGTTAAATTTTTTGAATATGCCTAAATTATGTTGAAGAAAAGTGTTTATTTGGATATACTTCATGAAAATGTTTTTGTGCACAAATTTTTTCATTCAAGTCATTTATATATGTTCAAATATTTTTCTCATAAGAAGTATTAAATGGATATTGTTTGGATACAGTCAAGTTTACACTGTTCCATAGATTTGATAAACATGTAAGGGAAAATTTATCATTTCTTCTTTAATCATGATTTAGGAATAAAACCCATTATAGAAAATTAAATTTTGATTTTACCAAACATTTAATGAAGAATAAATTACACTGGTGAAATTATACAAGTTACCCCTCCATTCTTAACACCTAAACAAAGTCTCTAATTGATAAATATACATTACATCGACCATCCATGCATGAGAAACAAGTGTGATCTTTTAAAAAAAATGTAATAAATGTAATTAAGTTAAGCAAAATATGGTATATTGTGAAAACAAGTCCAAATAGTATACGAGTCAATACATTTTCATTATTTTTTGTTTGTTATATAATAGTATAAGAGTGATTTAAATAATATCTCCTTAAAATTATTGATATATTTTATATGGATAAAAAATAAAGAATTATCTATGTAATTTCACTAAAACTCAGGTGTGAGTTTAATAACTTTGTTTTCACATTACAATCACTATAACTATAGAAGAAAGCAAAAGATACTCTCCCTCTCCCTCTCTCTTGTAATTAACTCTTTAGTAAAAGTTAACTTTGTTTTCACACTCCAATCACTATAAGTCTATAACTATAGAAGAAAGATACTTTCTCTCCTTCTCTCTCTAACATAGTTCGTGTCACTATCATGCCAAAGCTCGAAAGCACAATGAAATTATTTTTTTGATACTATAGTAAATCATGTTTTGCATTACCGTTACCTTGTTTGGCAAAATTAACTAAAATGCCATACATAAATTGATAAATCAGTTGAAGGCTGAAAATTTAGTGGATGACTCGAGTCATAACCGTAAAAGATGTAATGAGGCTTAGACCCTTTAACATATAAATAATTTTTAATGTTAATAACCCTTTATATATATAAATATAAATATTGATTAAAATTAAAAATAAATGTACATAATTTTTGTGACCAATAAATAATTTGTAATCTTAAATGTTCATGATATGATCTAAATTTATTGTTTTCACAGTATTTATATGAAAATAGTTATGATTAAAGTCAGTTCAATTATATATATGTGTGAGAAATTTTGAAATGTCTTGTTCATATGTTAAGATTGCATGATTGAATAACAAATAAGAACAATTAAGGAAAAATTAAATTAAATTTAAAAAAAATGAGAGTAAATTGTAATGAAGTGATAATTTGTTGAGGTAAGCAATGTTTTACCGGAAATTTTGAAACATAATGTTTAATATGATCAAAGTTTCTAAACAATGAGGATAAAAACAAGTGTATCATTTATATACAATATACTGTACAAATATTTTGCCTAAAAATTAGGAGCTAATTACATAAAGGATATATTATCCCTAAATAGAAGATATGGCTGAGCTATATGTTTATCAAGTATCCCAAGATTGTGGGGATAAATATATTATTCCTAATTACATAAAGATACAATTGTCAATTATGTCAATGCTTCCCCTCAAGTTGGAGCATGAACATTCTGAATGCCCAACTCGCCTAAAAGAAATTGAAATTGTTGCTTTCCTAGAGTCTTGGTAAAAATATATGCAAGTTGGATGTTGGTACGAACATGAAAGATAGAAATGTTAGTAGCTTGAATTTGATCTCGAACAAAGTGGCAATCAACCTTGTGAATACTCAATTTTGTCCGGCCCAAAAGACATTTTCAATAAATAAAGATAAAAAAATATTTTTGGGTATTTTTTACAAAAAAATAACATTTTTATGTGCCCAAAATAGAAATAATTTGAATTTGAATTTTTAATTTATGATTTTCATTAAATTCAAATTTTAAACATTAAATATCATATTAACATAAATTAAAGTTTTGAATTTGAATTAAAGCATAAAATCAGAATCTCCTTAACTTTCTATTGGAAGTTAATAGGGGATTTGATTTGATTTTCAAACATGCGTCAAAATTCAGCATTACATAGGCATATGACGCGTGAGACGAGAAATTCACAACTTCAAAAATCTATCCATCATTTATTCTAAAAAATCCTCAACAATCCACTAAATCAAACTTTTGATTATAAATTTATGATACATTTGATTTTTTTACTTAATATCCTCTAAAGAATTAATTAGGAGATTATATTTGAGTTAGACATATGCTAAAATATCTAGCCTATAAATATAATGATTTACTCACCTAAATAAAAGAATGAAGTTTCCCTTTATTCTCTCACTCGAATTAATTAGGAGATTATATTTGATTTAGACATGTACTAAAATATCTAGTCTATAAATAAAATGCTTCATCACCACAAAAAAAGAATTTTCTTTTCATTTTCACCTCAATTCCCTCTCTCTCTCAAAAAATGGTCACTTCAACCTCTCAATATCACTTCATAGAAAAAGAAGAGTGGTACGTACCACATAGAACAGTGGATTACATAGAAAGCAAAAGAAAATAATAGAATAGCTAGAATGAATCTTAATTCCACCATTCATTTTTCAAGGTTAGTATCATGCTATTTGTTTTTATACACCGTTTATTTGAATATGTAAAACTACACTGATGCATCGTTGAAATTATAGTATATGTTCATATTTAAACTTTAATAAATAAAAAAATTGAGTACATATAAATAATGCATTCCCAAGTGTTTTAATAATCATTACTTCAATCTATTCTAGTGTAAAAACAACAATATGTATCTTAAACTCATAATAAATCACATAGTCACATTAACATGATAAATAACTTTGTGTTTTGTTGTTTTAATTCATGATAAACTCAAACAAATTTTTAAGCTTTGTAAACAATATAATAATAACTAATGTTTTAATTATTTTTGGGATTCAATAGCGAGATTACAACTTATATTGCATCTTTCTCCTCCTATTTATCGAAGTGTGATGAAGAGGGTAAGCAATCAATGTTGACTCGTCGTCTATTAGTCTCATTTCAATTAAACTCAAACCAATTTTTAATAACTTTCAATCAAACCAATTTTAAATCAAACCAATTCAACAAACGATTTTCTAAAGAACTACGTAGTCTTGATTTCCATATTGCACTGAGGGATACGTAGGCCCAAGATAAACTCTTGTCAGACACAAAAATAAAAAATAAATATTTTGTTTTAATCAATTTAATTCATAAAATAAGGGTAAATTAAAAGCATGCAATTAGTTAGGTTACCGTTTAATAACGGGCGAACGGGATGCTAATACCTTCCTCGATTCGTAATCGACTCCCGAACTCACGACTCCTCAAAAGGTCGTGTGACCAAAAATCAGGGCGCGACAAATCTCAATATGTTTGGTGCGCTCATAAAAATCAGAATTTGCTGAAATGTGTAGAACAGCTTGAATGTCACAAAATAGAAACACGGGAGTCGAATGATGAACATCAGGAGACTTAAGCAAGGCCTTAATCCAATTATAGAGAAGGAATGTTTTACACTATCAGGAACGAACCTGTTAAATCTTGTTGTCCAAGGTTTTAATGCATGCCTTATTGCTTATATGAAGTTAGTTATGTTACAGAATTCCTTATATTTTTATCCTGCAGGTCACTTTAAGATCGAAACAACCAGACAAATGAGCCAATAATATCATTGCTTGAAGGAGAGCTAGTGACAAAAGAAAGATTTGAGCATAAAAAATCAATGCTAGAAGAAGAGTTAACAGATCTTCAGGAGCATTACTTCCACATCAGTCTTAAATATGTGGAAGCAGAAGCTGAGTGTGAAGAACTTGTAATAAAGTTAAAAGAAGCCAAAAACAAAAACAAAAAAAGATGGTTCTCATAGAATTATGATCAGTCCATTGACCCTTTATGGAGCCTCCTAATCTCAGGTGTACCTTGTTGAACCAGGATTTTCCGTTGTAAAATATTTATGTCCTCTTTTTTTTATGATTTTTATTTGTAAGTATGTAAAAAATTTTGATTAGACAGATGATCTCCACTCGTAACTTGATTCACGAATTGAAGTGTCACAACATTTTCAATCTGCCATAGGATTTTTTTTCATTTTTTGTATGGAAATGACTCATTCATTAGGATAATAGTAATAAAGCGATAATGATTATTGTAAAAGTCAGAAATTTTGAAGATAGGATTACACTCAACAATAGGATTGGTCAATCTTTCATATACCACTATTTTTTGTATCGATAGCTGTGTACTCGTTACTTTAAAAAATGCAACTTTGAAGAGAAAAGGCAATGAATGATATCAGTCTACCCTACCTTAAGGCACTATGATTTATGATTAAACCCCACTTATTTCTTGACTTATGATAATGTAGCCTTTCTTAAACCCAAATTAATTAATTTCATAAAGACTGGTCTCAAAAAACTCTTCAAGGGACAAATTCTCTTAACAACGCAACATTACACTAGCAAAGACACTAGATTTTGACCTAAAAGAACCAAGGATGCAAGGCAAAGAATGATGACTATGTTGTCATCACTAAGAATATCATTGCAGTCACAATAAGAAAAAGGCTGAAATAGAAAGGTCTAGTTACCTAATATATTATAAAATAACTCACTCTTTCATATATATATACAGAATTCAGAAGCGCTGTTATATTTCTGAAATGGGCGTTGTTGATTTACATATCTAACCTAATAAGAAAAATAAAAAATAGAATGAAATGTGCTATTTAACCATGTATTTATAGATGAATTCGTTAGTCCACATGCCCTGCCTAATTCCCTCCCAACAAATTGAATTTCTATTTGGAAAATATAATTGTATTGGCACAAATTGAAGCTCAAAAATATAACAGATTGAAGCTCCCGTGAGTACTAGAAAAGACGGCCCTATGGGGTCTAGGGAGTGTTAATGTACGTAATTTTACTCTCGCAGCTGAATCCAACCATTACTACTTGTCTGATCATTTTTGTTAGCCCAAAGTTCCCCTTCTTCAAAGGCATTGTAACAACAGTATCATATAGTAAGGAATCATCGAATAGCCAATTGATCAAAACAACAATGAAACCCATGTGCCACAAAAAAGTAGCCACGTGAAGGGAGAATGGAAAGGTGATTATCATAATGTGGAACAGTGGAAGAAGTAGCATGGGCATATCCCTTAGAATATCCTAAATTAGGAACTCTTTTATCACATTAATTTCAGTCCAATAAAATTATTTATATTTAACTATCATTAATATTTTAAGAAGAAAAAATGTAACTCAATGAATATGGTGTAAGTAAGATGTATTGAATATGTATAAATATTTATACTGAAATTGCAACATAAAGTAACCCCAACACAAGACATGGTACTCATGTCATGACTCTCTTTTATTGCCATTATTATAAGTTTATAACCAACAAACAAATCCTATAACAGCAAATCCAAGCTACAATCTCAAACCCTCTCTGAACTGCACCATATCCCAAACATGTAACAGTGCTTTCAAATCTTTTCTCAGCCACCTCCTTAAGGAATTTGGCAGTGGGGGTGGTGGAGATGTGGACTACATGTTCATGCTTCTTTTATTACTGGCAATGAAATGAACTAATCTACTTTATTAGTTCAATTTCTATTGAAAAGGGCAACCTCAATACTTTGGCATTTTTCAATGGGAGGGGATCCACTTACTCCAAGAGTAAGTGAAAAAAACTTAATCCACATCATGATAATTTATTTTTGGGAAATCCAATGGTTTGAATTGGTGAGTAATCTAAACCATTTGATTTTTCAAAATTGGATGGCTAAGATGTGGAGTATGTCTTTTTCACTTACTGTTGGAGTAAGTGAATCCTCCCCTTTTTCAATTCCTCCATCTCACTTCACTCTCTGTGATTTGAGTCTTCAGAATGGCAACTTCCATATTTTGCTTTGTATTATTATCCTCTTCCTTCCTTGTAGTACTTGTTTGTGCTGTGATTTTAACTGTAGGTTATGTTCATTAGTGTGAATGAACATGCTTACTATATACTATGGTAGGTATCCAATAAATGTAAGATTCTATAGGCCTCTGGCCAAAGTGTATTGTTGTTCTCGTTGATATGGGTAAGGTTTTTGTTTGTAAAAATATCTGACCAGGGTCGTCTTATTTTCCTAATCATTATGCTTCTTATATCATTATATATATATATATATATATCACTGAAGCGAGAATCATTCTTATACAAATTGTAAAAACAATAAATGTATGTCATAAAATCAATTCTTAAGAATATAAGTTAGTTAATGACTTCAATACTTAAAAATATAATGTACATTTATCTTTTAAACTTCTTAGGATTACTAGATTATTTAAAACAATAATAACACCCTTTAAACTTCTTATGATTACTAGATTATTTAAAACAATAATAACACCCTTTTATTAGAATTGTTAGAATTTCCTTATTATTGGTAAACTACCAATACTAGAATCTTGAATGTCATGATTCTCACATACAATATAAAACAGAGATTTCAATGTCAAACGTGAATTCATGTTCTCATATCTGTTCTTTGCATATGTCTTTGTAGAGAGGTTTTTGTATGATGGTCTTCCTCAACCAAATCATTGATTTCTCTTGAGACCTTCGTTTTCTCTCTAATGGGGAGAGGTGAAAACTGTGTTTGATGTGATGTATTTGGGACCATAACATTCCTAAAATGTTAACTTATAGGGTTCCCATTATTCCCTATGGGCTAACTACTCTGAGTATCAACTCATTAAGCCCATATCCATGATCAGTTTATTTTAGAAGTCACAAGAGTTGTCAGTAATTAGATCACTTGTTTTATAACCCCGAAAATAAATAGCCGATATAATTGTATAAATATATGATGTCCACCTTAAATAGAAATTATGAATTTCTAACAATCTCCCACTTGGGCTTCATATTTTCTTGAACCAATTATATCACATATTCTTTATGCGCGCTTTCGTGTGCTATTTATATTTAGACTTCTCCTTAATACAATCTGGTTCATCTCATATATCAATTATGGAACCACCACAATGTTCATCACATATAAGTGTGACTCGACCACGATGATCACCATATTAATATACTTAATGACATAGATTAAATATGGATGAGTGACATGGAAAATTTTATGCAATATGATCTCAAACATGTCTATTTCCAACTGATCCTTCTTTAATCTTTAGTGAGATCAATCCAAAGTCTTTAATTGTAACACAATAGTTACAATAAACACATTCAATATGGAACAACAAACCACCAACTTTATTAAGCATAAAAAGTGTATATAACAATCAAAGTAAATCATAAAACATATAGACTCCCATTGAACTAAGATATCTTAAGGAACAACAACCATATGAGCAACATGCTCGTGAAAGACTTTAGGTATCAGACCCTTAGCAACATGGTGAATGTAGCCTTTAGCAACTAGACGCACTTTATATATGTCAATATTACCTTTTGAATCCCTCTTGGTTTTAAATATCCATTTGCAACCAATAGGTTTCGCACCTTCAGGTAATTCGACAAGATCCTAAACATCATTATCATGCATTGACTTTATCTCATCCTTCATGGCGTCAATCCACTTTTGAGAGTTAGAACCTTTCATGGCTTGACAGAGGTTCAATGGATCATCTTATGTTAACCTGATGTCATCCTCATTTTCTTGAAGAAATATAACATAATCATCTGAAATTGCATTTCTCCTATCTCTAATGGATCTCTTTAATGACACTTCTATTTCTTGAGGTTGTTGAATTTGCTCCAAAGGTACTTCAGCAAGAACCTCATTGTTGTCTTGCTCTGGAATATTGTCAGGAACAATATTTTGAACATTTTCTTCTACTGCCGAAGTTGTTCCTTGAATGGTAATAGGCACAAGAACTTGTTCACCATTAGTGACAGGTTCTTCCTCAAAGACAACATTCTTTATGTTCTCTTCTTTCCTAAAATCAACTTTCTCAAGAAATCTCACATTTCTCGTC
Organism: Lupinus albus; assembly: GCA_009771035.1. NCBI lineage: Eukaryota > Viridiplantae > Streptophyta > Magnoliopsida > Fabales > Fabaceae > Lupinus > Lupinus albus. The sequence continues at coordinate 8,787,587 of CM020004.1, read as the reverse complement.
TCAAATAAAAGTCTTGTTGTAGGATCATAAAATTTATAGCCCCGTGAACATTCAGTATAGCCAACAAAGTAACAGCGAACTGTTCTTGAGTTCAATTTTCTTTCATGTGGCCTATAAGGTCGCGCCTCAGCTGGACAACCCTAAATGTCCAAGTGTTTTAAGCTTGGTCTTTTACAAGTCCAAAGCTCATATGAGATTTTGTTAACTACTTTACTTGACACCCTATTAAGGATGTAAACTACGGTTTTTAAAGTTTGCCCCCAAAGAGACTCTGGTAAAGAAGAATGACTAATTATATTCCTCACCATATCCTTAAAAGTTGGATTTCGTCGCTCAGCAACACCATTCATGCTAGGTTCGCCTGGCATAGTGTATTGTAGAACAATTCCACATCGCTGAGGAAAAGCGCAAATGGCCCTGGACGTTGTTCTCCTGATCCATCATATCTACCATAATATTTACCACCACGGTCAGATTTGACACCCTTGATTTTCTTTCCAAGTTGAAGTTCAACTTCAACTTTGAAAGACTTGAAAACATCTAAGGATTGAGACTTCTCATGTATAAGATATAGGTAACCGTACCTAGAGTATTCGTCTATGAACGTAATAAAATATTGTTATCCATTCCATGAAGCCGTAGGGAAATGACCACATATATTCGTATGTATCAGTTCTAAGACTTCTTTAGCTCTTTCGGCACCTAATTTTCTTTTGTTTGTTTGTTTTCCCTTTATGCACTCAACACAGACTTCAAAGTCTGATAAATCTAAAGGGCCAAGAATTTCATCTGACACAAGTCTTTGTATTCTTTGTTTAGATATATGACCCAAACGCTTGTGCCATAAAGTAGCTGAATTCTCATTAAATTTTCTCTTTGTATCTTGTGAATTTGTTTGCAATACTTCATTATTGGAACTAAAAACATCAAGCATGTGCAAATTATCAATTAAAGAACCATAACCAACAACATTCGAATTCTGATAGAGACTAACTTTATTACTTCCAAAAGAACAAGAAAAAACCAAATTTGTCCAAATTGGAAACACTTATTAAATTTCGTCTAAAAGACGGCACAACAAAAGTCTCAAATAAATCCAAATGAAATCCAGTTCTTAAACCTAATCTAAATGTTCCAATAGCCTCAACTGCAACCCTTTTGCCATCACCCACAAAGATGAATTTTTCATCATCACTTGGCTATCGGCTCCACAGGCAACCCTGCATAGTGATAATTATGTGAGTAGTAGCACCAGAATCCACCCACCAAGTATCATTGGGTAGAAAAGCTAAATTAATTTCAGAACAAACAAAATTAAGAAAATTACCCTTCTTAACACGCCATGTGGCATATTTAGGACACTTTTTCTTCATGTTTCTTTGCTTCTTATAGAAGTGGCAGATAAATTCCTCATTACTCTTTAGTTTCTTTAGCTGAGAATGCCCTTTTGCAACGCCCTTATTATTTTTTCTTTTCTTATTCTGATGAGTCATAGCCAAATGAACACTTTCAGTCTTATCTCTCTACAGTCTCTCTTCCTCTTGCACACAGTGAGATATAAGTTCATTTAGGGACCATTTGTCCTTCTGAGTGTTATATATCACTTTAAATTGTCCAAAGTGTGCAGGAAGCAAGATCAAAACCAAGTGCACGAGCAAGTCTTCACCAAGCTCTAACTTAAGTGACTTGAGTTTTGACGCGAGATTTGACATCTCCATAATGTATTCCCTTATGTTCCCTTTGCCTTTATACTTCATGGAGATGAGTTTAGCCAAAAGGCTACTCGTCTCCGCATTTTCATTTTTGGCAAAGTACTGTTCTATTTCTTCAAGGAATTTTCTTGCATTTTGACCCTCAGAGATAGAGCCCTGGAACGCTTTTGGAATAAAGCGTTTCATGATCATTAGACACATTCGATTAGAGTGTTCTCATTTCTCAATTTTAACCTCATCGAGGTTTTCTGGAGTAGAATTAAGTTTCTCCAAATGAAGTGTCAGATCTAAATCCATACAGCCGAGAATAATCTCTACGGCTTCCTTCCAGACCTTAAAATTTGTCCCGTTCAGTAATGAGATGTTGTTAATTTGAGCATAAATATTTGCAGCACTGGTAAAAGACACTAAATTCATAGAACAAAGAGTTAATAATATATTCACATACAACCAACCAAGTCATGTAATATATAAAACAAGATATCTTCACATAATAAACTCATCACAAGATACCTTGCACAACATCAATTTCTAATATATGGAAAGAGAAAATCAATTTGCAAGTGGTACTCTTAGTGCAATAATCAAATATTAACAATTAGTTATGTAAAAAAATAGCATTTATTTGGACCGACTATTATTCACTTGAAAAATATTTATAATTGTTACACATCTATCATCACATGTATGTTATTATTTGGCCAAATTGTGTCTTCCTTTGGGCCGAACGCAATTCGCATAAATAATCTCATACTCATTTGTGTAATTTTAATCAATTTCCACAAAAGAGGTTACTTTGGAAACATATTGCATCAACTGATTCCAAATAATTACCAGACAAAACAAAACACTATGGGTCCATTATAAGGGTACAATTTGAAATTAAAACTTTAAGATTTGATCACTTTAATGATTAACAAATCTAATATTATACTGTAATTCCAAATCAAATATGCTCATGTATATATTAGAACATGTTAACCAGTGGCATAAAAAAAATTACATTGTGTCATATTTATCAATTATACGCCAATGCATATATTTATATATCACTCCAATAGAATATATGTGACACAAATATAATATATGCATATACTGTATGAATTTCAGAGACCTCAACATGTAATCACCATACACTCATACACATGCATTTCATCAAACATTATATCTACAACAACAATGATAGTACCTTTCCACTAACTGAGAAAATCATGTAGTGCCTTGGTAAAGTGGGGTTCAATTTCAAAATAAATAGCCGATATAATTGTAGAAATATATGATGTTCATCTTAATTAGAAATTATGAATTTCTAACACCTTTAAGATTTAGCTTAATTAAACTTACCAATTATCTCGTTTAAAAAATTGCATTCATATTTAGTGCAATATATGTATATAATTAAAAATTAATGATTTGTATGAGCGTAAAAAATGAAGATGTGATTTGTATAGTTTCACTAAATCTTAAGTAGTGTTAGTATAATTTACTCTATAATCTACTTTTTAATAAGAATGGAATGGTCCGTTGTTTTTACCAAAATGGACATTGCACAATACTGACACTTGACATTCATAGGGTTATAATTGTAATAATATTTTCTTCACTTTAATACAAAATTTGAAATTACCATAAAAACTAGTAATTTTACAACACAACACATGGAGTCATTTCACTATAACTTATCATATTTTATTGGGTCTGCTTTATGCTATTAAATTGGGGATAGTTAAGTTATTTACAACACGTCATCTTTTCAGTTTCAGAACTTTTCAAATACTTGAAGGCAAATTACTAAACTAGACGTGTTATTTTGCCTGAAGAGGTTTCAAATGTATGGATATAATAGTAATTTAAAAGTGTGATAATATTAATTATGACAAATTTGCAGGTGAGTTGACATGTTAATGGCAACATGACCTTGGAAACCACAATGAAATGATAACAAATTTCGGCGTGCTTTTTCTCAAATAAACAAAAAAGCTATTTTGCATCCTCCCGATGTAAGGGAACAACTTTCCTTCCAATGCTTCTAAATCTAAAAGTTATATCTAATACTCTATGTATCATTGCAAGCTACTAGGTGACGTTACTTTTAGTTTAATATGAAAAATGCCAAAAACTCCATATAGAATAGGATAGAATAAAATCTCTCCTCCTACCATAACATTTATTACGTTTAGTAAACATGGTCACTATTTGAAAACGGACATCTCATCATCTTTGAGTTTCCAGTTGGGGTTTCCACTACGTTGTTCACTATTTTTCAATCTCCCTAAACTTAATAGGTAACTATCCTATTCGATCTATTTTGTTCTCAATTTTAGTTAAGGTAGCCATTTCTACTTCATAGTTTATTTTTTCAAAACTATGGTCTTAAAAAATGAAGTGTTTTCACCTACTTCACAGTTTTTATTTTTGTTTCTTTAAAGGTCAAAACTTTAAGGATTCAAAGTTTGTAAATATAGACATACAGGTCATGGATGCTAAAAATACAGCTTTTTAAACCTTTTAAAACGATAAGCAAATACATCTTAGTCTTTTACTAACACATCGATTGTCCAAACTGTTCAAAATTCATTATTCATGTTCTGCTATGATGTTAAAACTCATTATCTAAAAATGTTGTGAGTTAATAAGTATTTGATTAATTTCTTTCAGTAAGTAATCATTTTTTTGCCTTACAATATTGTTCTACTATCTGCTTTTGTGATTTAGTATAACGATGGCATAACTATTTATTTTTGTTTCTTTAAAGGTGAAAACTTTAAAGATTCAATGTTTGTAAATATAGACATACATGTATTGATTGTTAAAATTACAGCGTTTTACACCTTTTAAAACGATAAGCAAATATATCTTAGTCTTTTACTAACACATCCATTGTCCAAACTATTCAAAATTCTATATTCATGTTCTGTTATGATGTTAAAACTCATTATCTAAAAATGTTGTGAGTTAAGAAGTATTTGATTAATTTCTTTCATTAAGTAATCATATTTTTTGCCTTACAATATTTTTATACTATATGCTTTTTGTTATTTACTATTTTACTATAACGGTGGCATAACTATTCATTTATGGCCTCCCCTGAGTTATCATCGTCAACCTGTCAACGGTGAAGGAGTATGTGTTCTAAAATATATGAAGTTAAGTCTCTGCATGTCCCTTATCGCTTTTTTTAATTTTATTTGTTGGATTAACATTCCATGTATATTGTTTTTCTGATTTGTGTTTGCTATATTCTTCAATATAGCAGATAACTGCAACATCATTCATATTTTTATATATTATAGTATTTCATGTATATACAAACATGTATAATATTTTATTATCATATCCTTCAACGTGATTATTGTATTACATGTTATTAATCAAATGGGTGTGCTTTGTTAACTTTCTATTTGGGATAGTTTGTCTACTATTTATAATGTAAATGATATATTTTGTTGACATGGTATGGGTCTGCTATGTTATTAAGTCTTACGCAGAGAATAATTTCTTCAAAAAGTAATAAAAAAAGGTCATTATATTTTGAGAGAGTTACTTCTTAACTCAGCTCTGAATAACTTACCTTGACATATAGATTCAATTCCTTTTTTTTGGGTTAGTTTAATGGTGTTATATGTGATAATATAATAGTGTCAATCCATACACTACTTATATTCATCTAATACTGTATGACTGCTTAATCTTGATCTTATATGTTTGATTTCAATAGTATCAACATATATTACTGATATTCACTTAATATTATTGCATGAGAATACTTCAATTTTTATTTGATTCCATTTTTATTCTATATTCATGTTCTGTTATGATGTTAAAATTCATTATCTAAAAATGATGTGAGTTAAGAAGTAATTGATTAATTTCTTTCAGTAATTTATCATTTTTTTGCCTTACAATATTGTTCTACTATATGCTTTTTGTGATTAGTATAACGGTGACATAACTATTTTATTTTTTTCTTTAAAGTTAAAAACTTCACAGATTCAAAGTTTGTAAACGACATCATTGAATATGAATCTGAGTGGAATACATTTTTAGACATAATTATATATACGTCAAATATGACCTTCATATTTTAAATTTTTAAGTTTATGACAACATGACATTTCCTAATGAATGTTCAATAACATGACATTTTTAGATACGAAGATCAAATTAAACAGATTCTAAATTTGGTGATATTTTTCAATCAAAATAACATGAATGAAATAATATCAAATATTATGTGTATGGATCAAAAGTAATTACACTATTAATTTCTATATATTTACATTTTTTCAACTTGCATGGATAGTCTTTCTTTATCACTACTGATTACGATCCATACAATCTTCAAGTGGTAACTATGGCCAAGAGAACCAGAGATGACTTAGAGTTTGACATGCTACAAAGTCCGGTATATAAATTCACTTAGTTGTCATCCTCCAAGGTTGCAAAACATACCAAAACTGAATGAATCATTATAAGTATTGAATATATAACCTTTTTAAAAACTGCCTTTTGATACATCATAGTATGATGTATTTTTTGTGACCTCATCCTTTAGTACTCAAAAACTTGGTACCATCTAGAACATAAAACTACCTACCATATAAATTATGGCTAGTTCTAACCTGCTACCTGCAGGTTAGTTCGCTTCTAAGCGAACTATAATAATAGTCATACGATTTTTTTTAAATCATTTGAGCCGTTGGATATGTTACTGGGTACCGATAGATTTTTGGCTAAAGTCGGTTTGGGCCTGGGTAACATAGGTGAGAAGTCGGTTTGGGCCAAACCGACTTCTGTTGATAAGTTACTCTGGCCCAAACCGACTTTTGTAGAGTATTGTAATCGATTACACTATACTAGTAATCAATTACACTATTCTAGTAATCGATTACACTATAACAGTATTTCAATTTATTCTAGTAATTGATTATACTAGTAATCGATTACATATTAAATGCATCAGATATGTGCATTTTGTATTATATAATCGATTACACTATAACAGTAATCGATTATAACAAATTAAAAGAATCAGATATGTGCATTTTTCACATTTTGCACAATTTAATTATAAAAGAAATAAAATAAAAAAATTTAAAATTAAGTAATTAAAATATATTGAAATATTTCAAGATAAATTCTAATTACAAAATCTTAAAAAATCTAATGATTTCCTAAATGACCTCCCGTTCCACACCTACGTGGTTGCCTATTACGTCTTGTCCTTCGAAGTTCAGCCGGTGTTAGGTCTGGAACTGTATCTGTCTGCCCCGTTGGAAAAATATTAGTGTCAACCATAAAAGAACTTGGACCAGCACCATCTTGATTGAAGTTGTAGCCTATATCACTAAAAAGTTGATTTGCTGAGTCAGGTGTACCGAGTAAGTTATTCATAAAGTCATTATGATCGGTAGAAAATGAGTGGCGGCTAGGCATCATGTTGTCACTGCGATGGTGTTGTGACGGTTCGTGAAAAGACATTCTTCTTGGTTGAATGTTAAACGAGGCAGACATTGTTGGTTGATACAAAGGATTTTGTGACATAGTAGGCGGGTTCATAGTAGGTTGGAACATTGATGTTTGAGGTATGGGAGGTAGATTTGTATAGTATGGTTGTTGTTGATTTCTATTGTATATGGGTGGTTGATTTTGTTGGTATATGGGCTGTTGGTATGTTGGTTGTTGGTATGTGGGTTGTTGGTATGTGGGAGGTTGATTTTGTTGATAATTTATTTGTCGGGGGTCTCTTAATTGTGCTTATGAAGATAAGAATAATCTACTATTTCTTCTATACCACATTATATATTGTGTGTGAATTGGATATTGCCCAGTTTGTATCTAGATTACCTCGTTTGTCAACTCTATGTAGGGCATCTAGATTTTGCGGTGGTTGTGGCAAATCTTGCAGTAATTTAAACTGTAGTCTTACTCGATCTGTCTGATGCCATTCGACAATGGAGAAACAGATCAATGCTGTGCAAGCACTCCAAATATTCTTATCTTCTAGAACTTCACGTGGTAGATTGTCGACATAATTCTCATATGGAAGCCATTGAAACTAATAAGTGAAAAATAAATATCGTTAGCAAATTTACACGTTGTGTTAATTTAATTAAGCAAGATTTGAATAATAAAATTATTACATCGTTGACATCCATACGATCCAAGCGTGACCTATATGCAGTCAAGCCTCCACGTGGAATTCCTCGGTAGCTTAGATTTCTTTGACCCCACCTAAAAAATAATAATTAATTTATTAATATTAGAAGTAAAAAATAGATCAATAATATGTAATGTATAGTAAATAATTTATATTACCTTGAAGCAAATGAATATGTGGGTAGACGATCAACTATCGGTGCCAAAAAGGGTAGGCGATACCATGCCCTGGATTGTAGAAGTGTTAAACACCCACCCATGGCTTTTGCATTAGGCTTTGTTGCCCGACACATTTCCCTATACAAGTTTGCTAAACAAGCCGAACCCCAACTATATCGGTGAACTCCTGTTAGATCTCTTAGTAAAGGTAAGTACATTAAATGTACCCTATTATTTGATTTGTCGGGTAACAATTCACCGCCTATCATGTATAAGATTTGTGCCCTACAAAATTGCTCTTTTTGCAATTGTGTAGGGCGAGGGGGTAGTGTTTCAAAGTTATCAAACAACCAAGTTAGTTTTAACTCGCATCCCCTCATGTCTTGTTCATCTCTGGGAACTTTTCCCAATAGTTCTTCACATATTTCATTCCAATCGAAATATGTAGGCCCAGCTAATGGTAGACCATTCACATTCACTCATATTTGGAGTGACACATCTTCTAATGTTATGGTGCATTCACCATGTGGTAGATGGAAAATGTGTGTCTCTGGTCTCCATCTTTCAACAAGAACTTATCATTACATCTTACAGTAATTTCTGGATGTCTCCCTCTCATGAGTTAAAATATGTAATAATTTTATATTCTCATTTCACTAACTTAAATGTCATTTGTTAATGAATTTTTAATTTATTGTAAAAAATGTATAATGTTTACATTTTCTAATTTATTGTAAAAGATCTATGTGCCGATGGTTGAAGACAATGTACACTGGTATTTAATGGTAGTGGACATTGATGACTATGCCATTTACAAACTCGACACATGGGATATGAAAACATTCAGACAAAGACGTCATTCAGATATGCTAAAAATGGTTTGCAAAATTTTTATTTGTGTTGTCATTTAATTTGCATCTTTTTTTAGTTGTACATAATTATTTATTAAATATTTACCATTTTTTAGGCTAGCATCTTCGATAGAGTTCTAAATCAACCACATTACGAGATGAAAATGAAATATTTCCCTAAGAATTTGTCTTCTTGGGAAATAAAAAATGGAGAACGAATTCCTAACTTATGGAATAGGTAATGACTTTTACAATTGAATAATTTTTATCCATAATTGTAATAAAATATGACATTTTCTAATTTAATGTAGTCGGAATTCTGCAACATGGGTTATTCAATGGCTCAAGATGGAGGATTTGTTCATGTCCACAGTTATTGGGGAGGTATAAATAAATGAATAGTTATAATTTAAGTGTATTAGTTACAACCTTAAACTAATGATTTATTTAATTGAAGTTACACGATGAAACGGTAAGGATGAAGACGGCTATGAAATTGATTATGCACGACATGAACAAGATGAAGAAATAAGTAAAGACCCAATCTACGTTGATGTGGTCAAAACTACCTTTCATATGAAGTCGACTATCATCCATTATTTTTGGTTTTTTGGATAGTCATGTTATCATCCACGTTATGTTATCTTTTTTGAAAATCATGGTTTGTTAACTTGGAAGTCATGTTATTATCCATGTACTATGATTTATAATGTTTATATGATTTATTATATATAAAATATGTTTTGTTTATTATTCATCAAATGATTGTTAACTTAATTGTCTATTATTCATTAAATGATTGTTACCTAAAATAGATAAATAATATTACATGAAATTACATAAATAGATAAATAATATTACATAAAATTATACGTTACAAAGTACTACAATCATTCTTCATTGAAATCATTATCAATAGTACGACTACAACTACCAACAACATTTGGACAACTTGCCCTATTGTGCCCAATTTCTCGACATATACCACATTGATTACCTCGCTTGGACCTTGAGGTAATCCCCGGTACTCTCCATTTAGCACGCACTCGAACTGAGTCTCTTACTTGATCTACATTGGCATTGTCAACATTTTCCATCGAACTAGAGTGTTTTTTTGATTGGAGTCTACCACATTCGTTATAAACTTTTTCCAGCATCTCTGAAAAGTCTTCCTTCGTTTCGCAAGCAAGGTTACATAACACCCTACAAGTATCACTCAAAGCTCCATATCTACTGGTTTTAACCGATTCTCTGCTTAACTCACATTGTTGAAAATTAACACCTTCAACATTTTTTGCTTTCTTTGTCCACCTTTCCAGAACCAAACAAGATGGCAATTGTGATATGTCCAAAATTAGTAACACAAAAACACTATGACTGCATGGCATCCCAAAATATTCCATTCGTTTACACGAGCATTTAATGTCCACATTACTACCATTATCATAATGTGATACATGCCATCTCTTGTTCGGATTATAATGCTTCCCAATCTTGTATATGACATGACTTGAGGTTTGTTGGGAAGAAATTATCCTTAATTTTGCAGCTTCCAATAAAATTTCACGGAATTCTTTGAAAACAACTCTAGTATATATCGAAACAGCATGACCCTCTAAATTATGATAAGGAGTTTGTAACAACTCATCACCATACGAAGATTTAAAATCTTCCATCACCTCATTGTTCCTCATGTAACTTAGACATCGTTGAAAGTGATATAAAAATTCAGTAACATTATATCCAGATTCTATATATCTCCCCATTTGTGAATGTAATCCCTCGCAACGTGATGTTCTATGCAAACCAGCATAGAAATTTCCTCGAATGTATGACCTAGCCCACATACTTCTGCAATCAAATATCTGAGATGCCCAAACATTATTATGAAGTGCATGCTTAGCAATAAGTTCCTCCCACATCATATTAAAATCATCAATCTCAACATCAGCATACATAACTTTCTGGAAGTCCTTATGAAAGTTATTCTTCTTTATATTTTTCCCAGCATTGTTACATATATGTCAAGCACATAGTCTATGATAAGTTGCAGGGAAAATTCTTTTGATTGCATTTTTCATCGACAAGTCACCATCAGTGATAACACACTTTGGATGTTTCCCATTCATTGCCTCCAAGAAATTTCCCAAAAGCCAAATGTACGTTTCCTCTGTCTCGTTGGACACAATACCAGCAGCAAATACTGTTGTTTGCTTGTGATGGTTCACACCAGAAAAAATTACCACCGAAAATTTGTACTTGTTTCGACCATAGGTTGCATCAAAAGCTAGAACATCTCCAAAAATTGAGTAGTCAAAAATGCTGCATCCATCCGCCCAAAATAATTGTTGCAACTTACCTTCTTCATCTACACTATGTCTCCAATACATTGCAGAATCTGATTTTGATTTTTCCTTCAAGTATTGTAATGCTGATTTTGCGTCACCATTTCCTATTCTTCTTTGTCTCTGAATTTGATTATACATATCTTTCTTAGAGAATCCAATATACCTATATCCACCAGATTGACCGGCGAATGAACCAAAAAATTTGTATGTTCCAATTCCGACTTCTCTCATTGTGTTCATCAAAGCGACGTTTGTTTCTGTCATACTTCGGTTTGACGCTATCATCCCACCATAATGTTCGCCAACCAATTCATGATTATGATCATCAACAAAAAAAACTGACATACCATTCACCTTTCTCCTTATCAATGTGAATTTTCATTCTTGCTAAACAACCACATCTCGTTTCTTTTCTTGGAGCCCTTTTTCGAACTAATTCATTTTTCTTATCCCTAAATCCCTTTCTATCACAAAAAAATGATTGCCATAAAATTTCACCATCCTTGTCCCGACGGGTATGATATTTTCTAATGCCAAATCCTTTCTTCATACCATACATCTTATAAAAATTATATGCAATATCATTGTTTGCAAACCTATATTTCTTTACTTCATCTTCGTTTAACGATCCAAAGTCAATTTCTTCAAAATCAAACTCCTCTACTTCATTAATATTTTCATCTTCACTAACATCAATTTCATCTACAACCTAAAATTAATATAAAAAAACATACATTCAATATTAAAAACATAATTTCAAAAACTAAATAATATATCAAATTTCATACCTCTGGTATTTCATGATTCAAGTTCATTTCTTCTTCCAAAGTCTCTGCACTGTTGTTTTGTATATGTATCTAAAGTCTCTGCAATATTATTTTGTAAATGTATCTATGTCTGCAGTGTGTTGTATATGTATCCGCGGAGTCTCTGTTTGTAGTTAGGAAGTCGGTTTTGCTTGAACCGACTTCTCTATGAAGTAGCCCCACCCAAAACCGACTTCAGTGTGTAGTCGTCCCACCCAGAACCGACTTCTCATATGTAGTCGCCCCTCCCCAAACCGACTTCTCTATAGAAGTCGCCCCTCCCCAAACCGACTTCTCTATAGAAGTCACACTCTCCGAAACCGACTTCTTTACAAATGTCACCCTCCACCAAACCGACTTTTATAAGGTCACTAGCAAGTAACAAATCATCCAATAATTTCATCCAACGGCCCATAATCAGTTCGTTTCAATGCGAACTAATATATAGTTCGCAGATTAGAACTAGCCATAAATTATGTTACTATGTTCTCATCTCTGAGAATTTCATAACCTATTTTTTGTAGTTTCTTCCATCTGTGTCAGTTCACAAATAATATTTGTGTAAAAACTTTGAACATTGAAGTTGTTTTTAACTAACATAATTGGGTAATCTAGTCAAGTTTTTTTTGCTAAACTTCCAACAAAGGATTAATGAAATACATTGTTGACATGAATTTTTATATGAACAACATAATTAACAGGTTATCTATATTTATTTGTACATAAAATCATGAAACTGACAATAGATCATAAGTGATGATATGAATGAGTTAATTTTTGAAAAATTACGATGCTATATAATAGCAATTGATTAAATTACAGTTTTAGAAAGCAATATATTATTACCTTCATAATACAAACATTTTCAGAAGACAATTGATTAAGTAGAAAACATATCACCATGTATTACAATTTCTTAAGTGGGTGTGTTTGAATTTTTTCATTATAATAACATTTTTAACTGTTTATTGATAAGAAAAAATGCACATCTTTTACTTCATGAATTTAATCATCTCACTTCAATATAATGTAAAAACAATATTTGAGAATAAATATAGTTTATATAGTATTCACATATAATGATTTATTTGCCATTTCACCATATTATATGCAATGAATTATTTTAAAGGCTATTTATTTTTTTAATGATAAAAACTAATAAACATTATTTTGATTTGAATAAATTTGAAATGATGACAAATTTCTGCATGCTTTTTCTCAAATAAACAAAAAAGTTATTTTGCATCCTCCCAATGTAAGTTATTTTCCTTCGTCACAATCTTCACGACCTTTCATGCTTATAAGAAGATAATTTCCTATAATTGTTTCATATGTGATGACAATCAATAAAACTCAAGGTCAGTCATTATAAAGTGTGAAATTATATTTACCAAGACCAGTATTTAGTCACTGACAGTTATATGTGGCTATTTCAAGAGTTCAAACAAAAAATGGATTGAAGATTTTAATACATGATAAGAATGGTAAACCACTAAAATGAAAAACAAATTAAATGTGTTATACAAAAAAGTTTTCCAAAATCTCTAACAGGTATCCTACAACTTATTTACATTATGTTATAAAATTTAGTTATTATAATATTTTCTTACTATAACATTACAGGTTGAATATCATTTAATTGTGTCAACATCTTTACATCAATAATGAATTACATACAAACCATGTTGTAAAGTGTAATTCTAACAAAAAATCATTAAAAACTTATGAGTTTACTATTTTTTTAAATTCATGTAATACACATTATCACTTATGCGAATGCACATGTAACCTATTAGTATATTATAATTTATTGGTGAAGATGAATATTTTTTTTGTTATTAGGAGTGGAATACAAGCTCAAGAGAGACTACACTAGTACATTTCTGAATAAATGCATATTCGTACAATCTAATAAAATCAAATTCCTACACCTACTTGGATGAAACCTCATCACATGAGTACTCACTTCTATATTATGTGACATATTTTCATGAAGTTCTTCACCTGATTTGCTTCTCTATGAATGTGATACATCTGATACTCCAACCCTTTTTAACTAGGTTCTAATCATTGACAGTGTTATATTTTTACATTGTTGTAACATCATTCACTACTCATATTTAATCATTATTGACTTCTTAAATATAAGTAATACAAAAAATGATAAATGATACATTAGTTAGGTATAAATCTTTGCTAACAATGCATAAATATTAAACTTGTTTAATATATCTAATGTTGTATACATACTTTATCTAACTAGATATGACACTTATAAAATGACATAAAAACACATCAACAAATTATTTATTTTAACATTGTATTGCATCATTGTTAGTGTAAATATATCATCCACCATTCATTTGTATTTTTTTAAAGAGTTAATAATAATTAAATATAAATAGTAAATGATACAGTAACAATATATAAAACTCTTATATTATAAAAAGCATATATTTTTCTCTTTTTCCTAATATGTAATTAATACATATGTCTAGTTAACAAGAACTAAAACCTGATTTTAATTGCGAAAAATGAAGCACTAAATTATAACTACATGAGGGTTCTAGACTCAGGTCCTTTCGGCATGCATTCTTACCAAAGCTTATGTTATCATAAATGTGATATTCTACTAACCAATATTCATGCACATTGACCTGATCTTTATAACACTATTAAAATCATATAGATCAACATTGGCACAAAGTACGCCACAAAACGATTAATCATTTTCGTTCTGGACAGATTTGTGGGTGGGGGTGGGGGTGAGGGGTTGTCTAAAAAATTGTTTTGGAAGATTGTTTCAGGTGGCTTTGGACAAAGATGTAAATATTAGTTCCTTGCGTGAATGGAGAAATGGAATTTTGTGTTGGAACCTAAAATGGCGAAGGAGTTTGTTCATTTGGGAACAAGGAGAAGTCGAAGACCTTTTAAAAATTCTTGAAGATGCAAGGCTTAAGCAAGAACATATTGATGCAAGGTCACTACTCGATTCGTAATGCTTATTAGGTGCTCCTAAAGGCGGAAACAATGATGAAAATGACTTCTTTAAAAGGTTGTGGAGATGTAATGTTCCAACTAATATGAGACGCTTTGTGTGGAGAATTTCCTTAGATGGTGTTCCAACAAGATTGAATCTTTCTAGTCGTGGAGTCTTGGGAGCTCATGTTACATCATGGTGTTCTATTTGTGGAATGGAGGAAAAATCCATCAATCACTTGTTCTTCTCGTGCAATAATTCTTATTGTGTTTGGCAAAAACTTTACTCATGGTTTGGTCTTTATTCAATTATCCATATTGATATTAAGTTCAACTTTCACTCTCATATGAACATGCTACAGATGGAGAAAAAGATTAAACAATAATGGATGTCAATCTAGTTTGTTATTATTTGGTCTCTAGGGTTGGTAAGGAACAAAATCATTTTCGAGAATTCTAGCTTTCAGTTAGATGAGATAATGAACTTGATTTCTCTTCATTCTTGGAACCTTCTCACTGCTCGATTCTCCGATTTCAATTATTCCTTTGGGGAGTGAGTGTTACATCCTTCTAACTGTTTTATTAAATTTAACATTTAATTGTATATGTGGATATGGGTATGTACCACTTGTTCTCCTAAGTTTTCTTTTTATATATTTGAAATGTGTTGCTGATAAAAAAAAAACATTTTCGTTTTCAAATTGGACTACATTGGAGTCTGTGATTTCCATTGTACTAAATCATTTTCTGGTTGTTGGTTGTCATTATCATTCATAATTTCGGCAATGCCCAAGGGGTGAGGACATGAAAAATCTGTCAATTAGCTCAAAATGCTCACTTCACTGGGGGCTTTTCTAATGGGTGATTATGCTCTTAATTATTAAGTATTATATTTTGATTTTTCGTTGCACTTAAAAGATATGTAATTTTAAATCGTTTGAACTATTACATCCTTATGTGTACTTCTAAAAACGAGATATTGACATGAGATTATTTATACTTTTATTTAATTTTTTTAGGGAAGAGATCCACTTAATTTAAACGTAAGTGGAAAAAACCTACTCTACATCATAGTAATTCATTCTTGGAAAATCCAGTTAGTGAGTACATATAACCATTGAATTTTACAAGAATGAATGACTAAGATGTGGAGTAGGTTTTTTCACTTACTCTTGAAGTAAGTAGATCATTCCCTATTTTTTTTTAGTTTTTTAATTTTATCTTGGACGGCCCGCAAGCCCACCTTACACATTTAGGATAAATAAAGTATGATATTCATATCCTTTTCATAAACGAACATTCTCATGCCTTCTCTAATTTAGGCGAATATTACGTGAGTAGGAGCATGACGGATAGAAGGACCCAAATTATAAATAGCAGTTGTCATAAATGCAGGGTACTTGATGAATCAAGTTGTTTTCTGATGGGTTGAGAAGTCCCAAACCCATTTACTCGGTGAAATGTGAGAAGGTGCACCAGCCCAATATCACCAAATATGTAATGAGTGAGAAACAAAAGAAAGAAAACATGTTGAACATGAAAAGAGCAGTTACGCTCCAAGAAGCCACTATATTAGTGGGAAGTTGGGTAGTAAAATAGGATACCTAAGGAAGTGGAGTGTTTAGTTCAGTTTGAGACTAGAATACAAATTGCATTGTTTTGTGCATTATACTTAATATTACTGGTATTCTTAGTTCACATTTAGCTATGGTTACAACAAGAAGTACCAACGAAGAACGAAAGAGACGAGCAGATTGAGAAGAAAAAAGGATGGAGGGTTCTCCAGTGGAAGGGCAATTAGTGATAAAGGGCACAATTAGAAATTTCCGGGTCATCAGAAACTTTTTGCCAATATTTTAAAGTGCGGTTGCGGTCAACATGCAGATTTGATGCTACTGTTGCGATGCGGATTACGGTCATGTGCATGGTGAATTATTTTATGATTAAAAATATATATTTGAATTTGATGGACCTGATGTGACATGATGCAGTTTGATGCGGTCCAAATAGGTCTGATGCGACCGTATCACTGTGATGTGGAGTCACACCATAATTGCAGTGTGATGCGATTGTAGCGGTTACCACAACCATAATATTGTGACTGCATGAGGTGAAGTGATCCACAGTTTATATCATTACTCTTTGCAATTATAGAACATTTATAAAAGTAGAATGTGGACATGGGTTACAGAATGGAGGAAATAAATCATGATCCGAAGTGAAAATTCAAAATCGTGAGGATCAAGAACTTCCAGGAGCAAAGAAGAAATGGAAAGGGGATAAGTTATATATCAAGGAGAGCTGATGATAATTGTTAAGACCTCAAATGTCTAGAAGACATTCTAAGACATTATCCTCTACATTCTAGTCGTTTCTAAATTTTATTTTAAGTGCGGAGAAAATCAAACAAGTGCTACAACATATTCAAACTAACAAAATATCATTTTTTGTTGTTAAATATTTTCTTAAGAAGTTCATTTCAAATATGTGTGAAAAAGTGACATGTCCATATTCAAGACCCGTTTGTGTTCAAAACTTATATGTATTCAGATATATTTAAACATCAAGATTCGTTATATTAATGAACAAAAATATATTTAAAAAGACGTACACACAATATTTGATATGTCAAAAGTGGAGATTCAAAATTTCAAGATGTCAATTAGAAAAAAAAACAAAGAATCAACCAGTTAAATCTAGATGAAGTAATAACCTCATCAACATCTTTGAAGACTTGCTTGAATCTAAAAGCCATGAAAATTATCTAGTAAATAAAGCTCATATGATTTTGCATAAAGCAAAAAGCATCTTATTGCTACAAAACCAAAGTTCACTCCATGAAAGTTATAAGCTTGTTAGTTGCCACTTATTGAGAATTCTACAAAGAAGAAACATTGTCTCTCTTCTGCGAGAATTTTTCCATAATCATGAAGTATTAAATGCTCAACAATGAACAACTTTGAAGTATTAATGATGTCGTAGAAATGCAAGAGTAAATCAAACTGAAGAGAAGAAAAGAATCAACGTATATTAATTTCAAAATGAATTTCTTGGAAAATGTGCTTACCTCATATAGTTTTGATGAAAACAAAGATGTTAAGGTATGCTTGAAGACAAGGACAACAAACAACAAGCCAAGGCTCATGTCTTTCTAGACTTAGGAAAATCTTTTATATTTTATAAAAGTCATAAGATGATTGATTGGGTAGAGTCTAGGCTAGATGAACCTATGATAGAAGTCTCACAAAGCTTAATAAGTAAATCAACTTAAAATGAGACATAACATCCATTCATACATGATAGATATGTTCATGCATATACATTTCACAAACATGATTTTATTGCATTAAAGTGTTTTATACTTAAAGTCATGCATCATATACTCATATATCGTGTAGAAGGTTCATCATGCAACAAATAAACAAAATAAAGGAGGCAAAAGACTCAACAAAGAAATGCAAGAATCCCTAAGATCACCTCACTTGACATGAGTGCCACGTGAAATTTCAATGCCCACACTACCTCTAAAAGGTTGAGAACAACAAGAACAACTTTCAGACTTCAAGTCAAAGAAGGCTTATGTCATATGGGATGTTCCAGAATAGGGTTCAACCTCTAGCACCTCAGATGAGGAGGAATCGACAAAGTTGTATCTTATGGTCAACAATCAAGATTCCTGCAACTCAAGTGAGCAAGGAGAATCTAGTAAGGTACAATCTTCCGAAATTAATACATATTCTGAAAATTCTCATACATATGATGAACTTTATGGTGTGTATGTTGAATTACATGAAGAGTTAAAGAAAATAGCAAGAATTGACATATATAAAAAAGTCATACTTTTTGTATGAAAAGAAATTAGTTGAAATGCAAAAAGAATTGGATGAATTAAAGTTAGAAAGTGAGACTTTTTATCTTATATATGTTTGTGCTTCATGTGATTGTTCTTCTAAGTTAAATGAGACATTTATGTATGAAAAATGAAAATTTTACATTTAGTAGTCAAAACTTGGACAACTTACTTGCTAATTTACAAAACGTAGGTAATCCGGCTGGTTTAGGCTTTAATGATGCTAAGAAAAGAAGATCATATAGAAAACAAGTAGTACATGCTAATAAGTTGCCTCAAAATTTACCTACTTTCTTTTATTGTGGAATATATGGTCATACTTCTATTTCATGTAATATAAGAAAGCATGATGTAGACCTGTCAAAAAGGGCCGGGTATAGCGGGCCGGCCTGCCAAGGCCCGAAAAGGTATAGGGCTTGGGTACTAAAGTTTGAGTATTTTAGTTAAACCGGGCTTTTTAGCCCGGCCCGGCCGGGCCACAATAAATTTGGGCTCGGGCCGGGCTTACCCGTTCGGGTTCGGGCCATTGTCTACTCATTTTCTTCCCTCTCATTTGGCTTTTCTTACCTGTGCATTTTACATGATGTAATCGATTACAATATACTCGTAATCGATTACAACATATGAAAAGCATTAGTTTTTGCTGTTTTTTAAACAGTGTAATCGATTACACAATCCTGGTAATCGATTACATGCTGATAAACTAATCAGACCTGTGCATTTTACATGATGTAATCGATTACAATATACTCGTAATCGATTACAATATACTCGTAATCGATTACAACACATTAAAAGCATCAGTTTTTGCTGTTTTTTAAATAGTGTAATCGATTACACAATCCTGGTAATCGATTACACTATTTAAAAAACATCAAAAAATAATGCTTTTAATATGTTGTAATCGATTACAATATACTCGTAATCGATTACAACATATTAAAAGCATCAGTTTTTTGCATTGGTGTAAATAATAAAATAATCCGGGCCGGCCCGCCGCAGCCCGCAGCCCGCTTTGGGCGGGTTTGGGCCTCATTTTTAGCAACATAAAATATAACCAGACTTTTTTGCCCGGCCCGTTTTAGCCCGAATCAAAAGCGGGCTAGCCCGAACCCGTCCGGGTAGCCCGTTTTGACAGGTATAGCATGATGTGCCTAGTGGCCGATTTGTATGGATATAAAAAGGACAAGTTCCTAAGGTTACTAACAATAAGGGATCCAACATAAATTGGGTACCTAAAGTTGCTAAGTAATTTTATTTTGTAGGTGCGCCTTAGAACACATGAACATCATTGGTACTTAAATAGCGGGTGTTCAAGGCACATGACGTGTGATAAGTCACAATTCCTAGAACTATCACTCAAGAAAAAAGGTCATGTCACTTATGGCAACAACAACCGAGGGAAAATACTTAGAGTAGGCAAGATAGGAAATGTTTCACAAGCAACAATTGACAATGTGCTCTACATGGAAGGTTTGGAGCACAACTTGCTAAGTGCAAGTCAACTTTGCGACAAAGGTAACAAAGTATCATTTGATTTCAAGTGTTGTATAATTTGAAATGGTATAGACAATAAAGTTAAGTTTATAGGCCACCAAAAATAAATAACATTTATATGATTGACTTAAAATATATCACTTATGTATTTTCAAAATGTTTTATTTCAAAAGAAAGTGATATATGAGTTTGGCATAGGCTGACAACACATATCCACTTGAAACCCCTAGAAATATTGTCCTCCATGGACCTAGTAATTGCCCTACCAAAGCTAAATTTTAAAACAGAGGATATTTGTGACTCTTGCCAAAAATACAAGCAAATGAATAACTTTTTTTCATAAAAAACAGTGGTATCCACAACAAGACATTTGAAATTACTCCATATGGACTTGTTTGAACTATCACAAATCATGAGCTTTGGTGGTAGTTACTATGCACTTGTCATAGTTGATGATTTTTCTAGATTCACTTGGACATTGTTTCTTGCTTTAAAAGTGATACTTTTAAATCCTTTAAGAACCTTGCCAATCTTCTTCAAAACCAATTTAACCATAAGATAATATATATTCGAAGTGACCATGGTGGTGAATTTGAGAACCACATATTTGATAATTTTGCGATAAACATGGCATCCAACAACAATATTCATCTCCTAGAACTCCTCAACAAGGCAGAGTTGTTGAGAGGAAAAATCGAGTTCTTAAGGAGTTGGATAGGACCATGTTAAACGAGAGCAAAGTGCCTAAATAGTTTTGGGCCGATGTGGTGCATACCATATGCTATGTGATGAATAGAATCCTAATGAGACCTATACTTTTGAAAAACCCTACGAACTTTTAAAAAGCCAAAAATCGAATATTTCACATCTTCATGCTTTTGGATGTAAATGTTTCATTCTTAATAATGGTAAAAATCAACAAGGAAAGTTTGACTCAAAAGTCGATGAAGGAATATTCTTAGGATACTCTACATAAAGTAAAGCATTCAGAGTCAATAACAAACATACCATGAATGTTGAAGAGTCTATTCATGTACGTTTTGATGAGTCTTCTCCAAAAGAGGAGAAAAAACGTTGTTTCTGATGACGTTTCAGGTGCTTTGGAAGTTGCATAGACTAAAGATGTAGACTCTGAAAAAGTGGTGCAATATGATCAAGAAATGAGTCAAGATCATCAAGATATGGCAAAGGAGTGGAAAACAAAAAGGGACCACCTGTAAATGTAAGGACCCAAATTCTACCATTGAAATTTTTTCCTTATTTTATTCAACAACCTTAGTTTAGATCCCACTTTCCTATTCACACTCATTTTATACGTCAATATCAACATACACATTCGTTTGACTGAAAATCATAATTCATATTAATGCGTCATTGTAACTACCGCATACAACTAGCTATGAGATTCCAAAATACCCATAGCTACAAATATCTAGAGTTACAAATGTTCATGACTACCACCACGTACCAATATCGTGCACATAATTACAAATATTTAGTTCGAAACATCATCAATTAGATTACAAAACAATTAAGGTAGGGACTTCGAAAATTAAAAGCCTCTAAGCTCCTAATCAAGACATCCATCCTTAAAGCTTCCACCTACCTGCAATGAGATTAACATTGACAATTCACAGAACACACAAAGGAGTAAGTCGTTAATTCAGTAAATGTCATTAGACGATAATCCACATTTTAAAATAGTGTTAAATAAACGATTTGACATTCGAATCTAAAATCAACATATCATATTTTCCATCTCACACTACCTCATTCACCACTTTTATTTATACCTTCTTCCTTATCAAACCTTGTCACTTCACCCTTCCATATTACACCACATAATTACCTTTCACATATATCTTTATCTTTACATTACCACATGAGGCAAGACATTCAATTCAATACCACATAGGGTAAGTCATTCGCAATACCACGTAGGGCAAGTCATTCTCACTACCACGTAGGGAAAGTCATTCGCAATACCACGTAGGGAAAGTCATTCTCATTACCACGTAGGGAAAGTCATTCGCAATACCACATAGGGCAAGTCATTCGCAATACCACGTAGGGCAAGTCATTCGTAATACCACGTAGGGCAAGTCATTCGATTCAATAGCGCGTATGGCAAGTCATTCACAAATCATATACATATTCAGAAAATCTACACATTTTCTATCATCATATACAATTAACCACTTCTCCTTACCTTGGTGGGTGTCGCGGTTGGTTTTGGGTAACTTTGCAAGTTCCTTCGTTACCTCCTCCAACCTTAGGATATTTCTTCATTCCCACCAATCAACAACAAAAGTCAGTAATTTGTTCTCAACAACATATAAATAACTCTTATATCATTTGCAAACATATATGACATTCACACATTTCCAATATTTCCAAAACCACTTTCATAAGAAGTTTCCAACATTAAAACATACATATTCATCTTATATTTTGCATTAGAACACATACTCATTTTATCTATCTACCATTTTACCCATTTTCCTCTTTACTCATATTTTCAATTTGGGGGTTTTGGGGTTTTCATGAATCAACCCATAAGACCTTTCCATTCATCAAATACCAACTCTAAACCAAGAGTTTACAAGAGAAAAACAACATAAAATGAATCATAACTCAAAAGGAAGAGTTTCCATGGTTTTTCACATTTTGAGAAGAGATCCAACATACCCAAAACAAGTTTCAAAGGGAAGAAGATAGTTAGAATTAAGAGTTTTACCTCTTCTCAAGCTTCTAGATGATTCCCAAGACTAATTGCTCATGAAAATGCTCTATTCTCACACTTCTCTCTAGATTATCCCCCAAAAATGTGTTTGAGGTTCCTTATTTAATGTAACAGCGTCAGGTTCTCGCTCAAGCGAGAAAATCCCGCCCATTTTAAAAACTCAGATCTGACCCTCTCGCTCAAGCGAGGGTCCTCTCGCTCAAGCGAGAATCTCACAGCCTCTACATCTTCAGAGTGTCATTTCTCGCCCAGGCGAGACAACTCTCACTCAGGCGAGACCACTCTCGCTCAAGCGAGAATCCTTCAATGTAGCCCAGGATTTCACTCACCCAGGTTATCCTCTCTCGCCCAAGCGACACCTTTCTCGCTCAAGAGAGACTCCCAGGACTGACACTATAATTTGAAACCTTAAATTCAGGGTGTCACAATCATCCCCCTCTTATAAGAATTTTCGTCCCCGAAAATTAAACATACCTCGATTCAAACAAATGAGGATAATCCTTCCTCATATCATGCTCCACTTCCCATGTAGCGTCTCCTTCGTCTACTTGACTCCATAGTGTAAAGACCCAAATTCTACCCTTAAATTTTTTTTTAATTTTAATCCTTTCATGCATACCGTCATCATACTACTTTGGTTTCTCAATTATCACTCCTTAAACACCTTCTAACATAAGATATTGCCATACGATTTATATTGCGGAAAAACATAATTCATTCAATTAAACCCGAATGTCTACTACATACAACTAGCTATGGGTTTCCAAAATACCCATAACTACGTATATGCGGAATTACAATCATTCGTATAAGTCATATATCCATAGTTACAAATATTCCAAGTAATGCAATCAGAACTCATGTACAAAACATTACTAATAATTGAAATACACAAAAATATAAAGCTTCTAAGCTTCCAAAAATAAGACCACCTCAGGTTACCTATTCATCTGCAATGGGATTATCAATGACAAAACATAAACACATAAAGGAGTAAGTCGTTAATTCAATAAACGTCATTATAAGATAATCCACATTAGAAAAAGGGTTAGTAAACCATTTTCGAAATTCATTTTGTCTTGCTGCATAACTTGAGCCAAAGTCGATACACCCCTTAGGGTTAGCTAAAAGTAGATTCTCATTTTTCTTAAAACAAATCGCGCTTATATACTCAAGCCAGAGTTTTACTTATATACTCAAGCCAAAGTCGCTAACCATTCATGGTCGGCTAAAAATATATTTTCTTTTCATCGAATTCACCATAAATCATTTCCCGTAAATCCACGCCATCTTTAGTATAATCACACCCATATATGTTTATACTAAATACGTGATTTACACTATAATTAATGCATGGCCAGAAAACACACACATTTTCCTTTTCCGTAAATCTACGCCTTCTTTAATATAAACACACCCATATATGTTTATACTAAATGCGTAATTTACAACTTAGTCTTTGCATAACGATAAAATACACATTTTCTATTTCAAATGCAACATTAAAGACTTATCCTTACCTCAGTGAGTATTGGGGTTCGGTTTGTGAGTAACTTTACCAGTTTCCTCCATGATCTCCTCCAACCTTAGGATCTCTCTCATCCCCACCAATAACAACAATGTCAGTCATTTTCTCACAATAATACGTAACGGCTCATATTTCATCATCAAACATACAAAAGATTCACATATATTCAAGATTTCCAAAACTACTTCAATATAAGTTTTCAAACATCTAAACATACATGTTCATCTCATATATCAAGATCAAAGCATTTCGTCTCTTTCCCTTTTATACCCATAGTCTCATTTTGGGGGGTTTTTGGGGTTTTCATGAATAACCCACATAACCTTTCCATTCTTCAAATACCAACTCTAAACCAAGAGTTTACAAAAGAAAAATAACATAAAACGAACCATAACTCTAAAGGGTGAGTTTCCATGGTTTCTCATGTTTTGAAAATAGATCCAACATACCCAAAACAAGTTAGAGAGGAATAAGAAGAGTTAGAAGCAAGAGGTTTACCTCTTCTCAAGCTCTAAGATGAGTCCTAAGGCTCATTGCTCTTGAAAAGCTCACTTCTCTCTCTTATCTTCAAAGTTCTAACCCTAAAATGTGTTTGGGGTTTCTATTTTAAAGAGCATTCGTCGGGTTCTCGCTCAAGCGAGCCCATTCTCACTCAGGCGAGAAAATCCCGCCTATTTTAAAAACTCAGATCTGACTCTCTCGCTCAAGCGAGGGATTCTCGCTCAAGCGAGAATCTCACAGTCCCAACAGGCTTCCTCTCGCTCAAGCGAGGGATTCTGGCTCAGGCGAGAATCTCACAGTGTCCACAGCCCCAGTTTGCCATTTCTCGCCCAGGCGAGGCAACTCTCGCTCAGGCGAGAATCTTCCAGTATAGCCCAGGATTTCACCCTCCCAGGTGATCCTTTCTCGCTCAGGCGATACTTCTAGGACTGATACTATAATTTTAAAGACTAAAATTTAGGGTGTTACACATAGTACCTTCACCAAGGGAATCTCTTTGCCCTTCAACCTCTTGATACTAGTATCTAAAATCTTCACTAGCAAGGTAGCAAAAGTCAAGTTATCTTTCAATTCTATTTGGTCCGACTCAACCACATGACAAGGGTCCCCCACATATTTCCACAATTGAGACACATGAAACACATTGTGGAGATTCGACAAAAATGGAGGTAAAGCAATATGATATGCTACCGGCCTAACCCTTTGCAATATCTGATACGATCCAATGAACCTCGACATAAGCTTACGGGATTTCAACACTCTACCAATCCCAGTAGTAGGAACTACTCTCATAAACACATGATCCCCTTCCTTAAACTCAAGAGGTTTCTGCCTTTTATCACAATAGATTTTATGCCGACTCTGTGTTATCCTCATATTCTCCCAGATTTTCTTAATCTTTTTCGTCGTTTCTCGGACCAACTCGGGTCTCAATACCAAGTTCTCCCCAGTTTCAAACCAACTCACTGGAGTCCTACACTTCCTCCCATACAAGGCTTCGTAAGGGCCATCCCGATACTAGTATGTTAACTGTTATTGTAGGTGAACTCAATCAACGGCAACATATTATCCCAACTCCTAGGTTGTTCCAAAACACAAGCCCGCAAAAGATCCTCGAATGACTGTATGGTCCTTTCTGATTGACCATCTGTTTGTGGGTGATAAGCCGAACTCAGTTTCAACTTAGTTCCCAAAGTGGATTGCAAACTAGTCCAAAAGTTTGAAGTGAAACGGTGATCTCTATCCGAAATAATGCTCGACGGTATCCCATGTAACCGAACAATCTCCTAGATATACAGTTCCGACAATCGCTCCAAAGAGTATCTCATGTTCCTAGGTAAAAAGTGTGCATACTTAGTCAACCGATCCACTATTACCCATATCGAATCATACCCTTTCTGAGTCTTTGCAAAACCCGATACAAAATCCATGGAGATACTATCTCACTTCCAAACCGGAATCTCGAGTGACTGTAACTCTCCCGCTGGCCGTTGATGCTCAATCTTGGCTTTCTGACAGACAAGGCAACTCGATACATACAATGCCACATCCTTTTTCAACCCAGACCACCAAAACAACTTTTTCAAATCTTGATACATCTTTGTAGTTCCAGGGTGAAAACTCATTTTACTATTGTATGACTCCTCTAGAATACTCTTTCGCAACTCCACATCACGAGGCACACACACTCTCCCTTTGTAACGAAACATTCCACTAGGATCCGATGCGAAATCGGTCTCCTTCACACTCATCATCAAATCTCGCTTAACCATAAGCTCACTATCATCAACTTGCATTATCCGAATTTGGTCAAACAGTTCATTTGTGACTTTAAGCATCCCTAACATCATGCTTTGAGGTCTTATTTGAACTTCCAAGTTCATATCTCTGAACTCCTCAATCAGTTTTCCTTCTCGAACCATCAAAGCCGACATGTGTAAGGATTTCCGACTTAAAGCATCTGCCACCACATTGGCCTTTCCCGGATGGTATTGCAATCCAAAATCATAGTCCTTAAGGAATTACATCCACCTTCTCTGTCTCATGTTCAGTTCCTTTTGATCAAACAGATACTTCAAATTCTTGTGATCGCTGTACACCTCAAACCTTACGCCATAAAGATGGTGTCTCCTGATTTTTAAGGCAAATACCACTGCAGCTAATTCCAAATCGTATGTAGGGTGTAACGATTTTCATTTATTTTGATCCTTTCTTACATACAATCGTCACCTTCATTGAAAACTCTCAAGTACCACTCTTTGAAAATACTCTTTACCATATTATATTATCATACAAATTTATGTTGCGGAAAAACATAATTCATTCAAATATCATTTACCACATACAACCAGTTATGGGTCTCCCAAAGTTATAAAGCCCATAACTACACATATCCGTATTAATCTAAACGGTTTTACAGTCATCCCATAATGTTATCAAATTAACTACAACGTGAAGTAGCAAATAAGACAAATAGGTTAATAAACACCAAAGCTTCCTAAGTGAGCGTTCTTCTCAAAATCCTTCTTTTACCTACAATGGGATTATCATAAACAACACACAAAACAAAAGGGAGTAAGTCATTAGTTCAAAACTAACATCACATAATAATCCACATTCAAATACAATTAAGCTTTAATATAATTCGTAAAGACACATACGGATTTGTAAACATTCAAATCATCTTCCTTTAATTTCCACTTTACTCATATTCATCCTATAGTATATGTATCTCACAATATATATCCTATAGTATGCATATTACGTTCGTTCGAAACATCATCTTCCACGTTATGCATATCCACCCTATAACATATATATCCCATAATATATATCCTATAGCATGTATATTACTTTTCTTTCTCAACGTCTTCCTTTTTATCGCTCATATTCACCCTATAGAATATATATCCCATACTATATATCTTATAGCATGCATACGACATTCAGGTGACATCCACATTTCTCATCATTCATATTCACTCTATAGAATATATATCCCATACTATATATCCTATAGCATGCATACGACATTCATGTGACATTCACATTTCTCATCAGTCATATTCACCCTATAGAATATATAACCCATACTATATATCCTATAGCATGCATACGACTTTCATTATGATATTCACATTTCTCATCATTCATATTCACCCTATAGAATATATATCTCATACTATATATCCTATAGCATGCATACGACATTCATGTGACATTCACATCTCTCATCATTCATATTCACCCTATAGAATATATATCCCATACTATATATCATATAGCATGCATACGACATTCATATGACATTCACATCTCTCATCATTCATATTCACCCTATAGAATATATATCCCATACTATATATCATATAGCATGCATACGACTTTCATTGCTCCGAGTCTTATTTCCATTGGTACTCCCCCAATAAATAGTCAATAAATGCACCTGACATCATTACAGCATAGTGTACTTGCCTGTAACTACAAAGTGACTTACAATTATTACTTTATTCCGAGTCTTATTTCCATTGGGACTCCCCCAATAAATAGTCAATAAATGCATCCGACATCATTACAGCATAGTGTATATGCCTGTAACTACAAAGTGACTTACAATTATTACTTTATTCCGAGTCTTATTTCCATTGGGACTCCCCCAATAAATAGTCAATAAATGCACCCGACATCATTACAACATAGTGTATATGTCTGTAACTACAAAGTGACTTACAATTATTACTTTATTCCGAATCTTATTTCCATTGGGACTCCCCCAATAAATAGTCAATAAATGCACCCGACATCATTACAGCATATTGTATATGCCTGTAACTACAAAGTGACTTACAATTATTACTTTATTCCGAGTCTTATTTCCATTGGGACTCCCCCAATAAATAGTCAATAAATGCACCCGACATCATTACAGCATAGTGTATATGCCTGTAACTACAAAGTGACTTACAATTATTGCTTTATTCCGAGTCTTATTTCCATTGGCACTCCCCCAATAAATAGTCAATAAATGCACCTCTAACCATTATCAACATACCCATGTATGTTCATAATGATTAAATGATTCACTTCTTATCCATCGTCCATAACAGAAAATCCACGCATTTTCCAACATAATGCATAAATTAATGACTTATTCTTACAAACACTTTACCTCTTTCACATACCTCATTCATATCAGCAAGTTAGATTTAGACACACTTAACCCTTACCTTGGTGAGTGTTGGGGATCGGTTCCGAGTAACTTTAAAAGTCTCCTCCGCGATTTCCTCCAACCTTAGGATCTCTTCTCATTTCCAACAATAACAACAATGTCAGTCATTTATTTAAAATAACACATAAATAACGCGTATTTCATCATCAAACATACAAGGGATTCACATATATTCAAGATTTCCAAAACTACTTCCATATAAGTTTTCAAACATCTAAACATACATGTTCATCTCATATATCAACATCAAAGCATTTCATCTCTTTCTCTTTATACCCATATTCTCATTTTGGGGGTTTTTGGGGTTTTCATGAATAACCCACATAACCTTGCCATTCATCATATACCAACTCTAAACCAAGAGTTTACAAAAGAAAAATAACATAAAATGAACCATAACTCTAAAGGGTGAGTTTCCATGGTTTCTCATGTTTTGAAAATAGATCCAACATACCCAAAACAAGTTAGAGAGGAAGAAGAAGAGTTAGAAGCAAGAGGTTTACCTCTTCTCAAACTCTAAGATGAGTCCTAAGGCTCCTTGCTCTTGAAAAGCTCTCTCCTATCCCCAACAGCCCCAGTTTGCCATTTCTCGCCCAAGCGAGTCAACTCTCGCTTAGGCGAGAATCTTCCAGTATAGCCCAGAATTTCACCCTCCCAAGTGATCCTTTCTCGCTCAGGCGAGAATCTCTCGCTCAGACGAGACTTCCAGGACTGATACTATAATTTTAAAGACTAAAATTCAGGGTGTTACATAGGATAGTTTGGCTCATGCGTTCTCAACTGCCGCGAAGCATAAGCAACCACCTTCCTGTCCTACATCAACATACAACCCAAACCTTGCTTAGAAGCATCACAATACACACTGAAATCATGATTTGTGCAAGGAAGAACTAACACCGGTGCCGTAGTCAACCTCCGCTTCAACTCTTGAAAACTTTCCTCACAACGGATGGTCCACACATACGGTTCCCCTTTAATGGTAAGCTTAGTTAGAGGTAATGCCAACTTGGAAAACCCCTCTATGAACTTTCTGTAGTAACCAGCTAAACCCAAAAAACTTCTGATCTTAGTAACTGACTTGGGTACGGCCCATTCCATAACCACTTCGATCTTAGAAGGGTCTACTACTACCCCTTCCTTAGATATTACATACCCAAGAAAGTTTACCGATTCCAACCAGAAATCACATTTGGACAATTTAGCATACAACCGATTCTTACATAGAAGATCCAGAACAATTCTCAGGTGTTTCGCATGTTCCTCTCGGCTCTTGGAGTAAACCACAATGTCATCAATAAATACCATTACGAATGAATCTAAATATGGGTGGAAAATCTTATTCATGTAGTCGGTAAATATTGTTGGGGCATTCGTTACACCAAAGGGCATCACCAAATACTCAAAATGCCCATACCTCGTCCTAAAAGCAGTTTTAGAAATATCCTCCGATTTTACTCGAAGTTGATGATAACCTGACCGGAGGTTAATCTTTGAAAACATCACTGCTCCTCTCAACTGATCCATCAAGTCGTAAATCCTAGGCAATGGATACTTGTTCTTGATGGTGACCTTGTTCAATTGCCTATAATCAGTGCACAACCTCATACTCCCAGCTTTCTTCTTAACCAACAAAACGGGTGAACCCCACGGTGAGAAACTAAGACGAATGAATTTCTTTGCCAACAAGTCCTCAACCTGCTTCTTCAACTCATCCAACTCTAACGGTGCCATCCTATAAGGAGCTATAGAGATGGGTCCCATCCCAAGCACTAAGTCAATGGAGAATTCAACTTCTCTGACTGGGGGCAATTCTGGAATATCACTTGGAAACACCTCAGGAAACTCACGAACTATCAGAATATCCTCAACTTTGGGTTTATCAACACCCTCCAGGGATGCCAACAAAACAAACATGACCCATCCCTCCTTAAAGGCAGATCTGACTCCCTTAGCCGACAACGGCTTTATGAAACAAGTCCCATCAGAAATCTCACACAGATCTCCAAACACAACGGTTTTATCAGCACAATTTAACATCACACGATTTGCTAATAACCAGTCCATTCCCAGAATTAGATCAAACTGGGACAGTGGTAAGAATATCAAATCCACGATAAATGTTCTACCGTTTACCACTACCGGATATCGAGACACAAACGTCGACACCACCACAAGCACACTGGTTGGGGTGGATACGACCAAGTCGAAAGGCAATGACTCATTTTGCAATTTCAGTCTATCCACGCATTCAACAGATACAAAGGAGTATGTCGCTCCCGAATCAAATAACACTAAAAGAGGAATACCTGCCACCATGCAATTACCTTGGATCAGGCCATCAACACTTGATGCCTCTGCACCACTCATGGTAAATACTCTACCAGTGTTTCTAGGCCTCCCTGTACTCCCGATATTCGTCCGCTGATCAAGTTTAGGACAAAACCTCTTCACGTGTCCTTGCTCCCCACAGTGAAAGCACCCATTTCCCGATCCCGGACAAATGTTGCCATAGTGTCTTCGACTACACTTATTGCACAAAGGGTAGGAGTTCTGAGATGACCCTCCGACAGCAGTAGGGGCGGTTGGTCCTTGAGAACCATGGTTGCGATGGTGGTGGGGTGGAGCATAAGGTCGTCGATCATTACTCATCTTTTCCTTACCCCTCCCTTGCACAAAGTTGCATTGGGGTCCAGAGTTCCGTGGGGGTTGTAACAACCCGATTTTCTAGCCTTGAAAATTTTTCATTTATTTTAAACCTTTCTTGCATACAGTCGTCACCTTCATTAAAAACTCTCAAATATCACTCTTAGAAAATATTCTTTACCCTATTATATTATCATATGAATTTATGTTGCGGAAAAATATAATTCATTCAAATAGCATTTACCACATACAACCAATTGTGGGTTTTCCAGAGTTATAACGTCCATAACTACATGTCACCATATTATCCTAATCAGATTACATTTATCCCAATATACTATCAAATCAACTACAATGTCAAATAGCAATAAAGACAATCGAGTAGATAAACACAAAAACTTCCTAATTGAGTTTCATCCTCAAAATCCTTCATTTACCTACAATGGGATTATCATAAACAACACACAAAACGAAGGGAGTAAGTCATTAGTTCAAAACTAACATCACATGATAATCCACATTCCAAATACGATTAAGCTTTAATAATTTATAAACACCATTACGTAAATGCAAACATTCGTATCTTCTTTCGTTCATTTCCACGTTATCCATATTCATCCTATAGAATATATATCATTTTCTATAGCATGCATATTACGTTCATTCGAAGCATCGTTCTTCTCATTATTCATATCCACACTATAGTATATATATCCTATAGCATGAATACTACTTTTATCCTTAACATCTTCATTTTCGGCATTCATATTCACCCTATAGTATATATATCCCATAATATATATCCTATAGCATGCATATGACTTTCGCTCTTAACATCCTCGTTTCTCATATGTCGTATTCATCCTTAATCGTATTCACCGAGCCCTTTCACAAATATAATCCCCTACCACATCGGGCAGGTCCAAATCATCATCCATACCACCTCGGGCAGGTCTAGTTATTCTCCATACCACATCGTGCAGGTATAGTCATACTCCATACCACATCGGGCAGGTCTAGTCATACTCTATACCACATCGGGCAGGTCTAGTTATACTCCATACCACATCGAGCAGGTCTAGTCATACTCCATACCACATCGGGCAGGACTAGTCATACTCCATACCACATCGGGCAGGTCTAGTCATACTCCATACCACATCGGGCAGGTCTAGTCATACTCCATACCACATCGGGCAGGTCTAGTCATACTCCATACCACATCAGGCAGGTCTAGCATTACTCCATACCACATCAGGCGGGTCTAGTCAAACTCCATACCACATCGGGCAGGTCTAGTCATACTCCATACCACATCGGGCAGATCTAGTCATACTCCATACCACATCGGGCAGGTCTAGTCATACTCCATGCCACATCCGACAGGTCTAGTTCACAATACTTCACTACCATTTCGGTGGGATAACAATAACAGTCCACTACCACTTCGGGTAGGACATAATAACAGTCCGCTACCACTCCGGGTAGGACACGATAACAGTCCGCTACCACTCCGGGTAGGACACGATAACGTCCGCTACCACTCCGGATAGGACACAGTAACGGTCCACTACCACTCCAGGTAGGACACAATAAGCAGTTCACTACCACTTCGGGTAGGACACAATAAACAGTTCACTACCACTCCGGGTAGGACACAATAAACAGTTCACTACCACTCCTCGGGTAGGATATCAATAATAAACTTATCAACACGTTACCTCTTTCACATACCTCATTCACATTAGTGAGTATGAATAAGAGCCACTTATCCCTTACCTTGGTGAGCGTTGGGGATCGGTTCCGAGTAACTTTAAAAGTCTCCTCCGCGAACCTTAGGATCTTTCCTCATTTTCACCAATAACAACAATATCAGTCATTTATTCAAAATAACTCGTATTTCATCATCAAATACACAAAGGATTCATATATATTCAAGATTTCCAAAACTACTTCAATACAAGTTTCCAAACATCTAAACATACATGTTAATCTCATATATCAACATCAAAGCACAAACTCATCATCAACATCTAACATTTCATCTCTTTCTCTTTATACTCATATTCTCATTTTGGGGGTTTTTGGGGTTTTCATGAGTAACCCACAAAACCTTCCCATTCATCAAATATCAACTCTAAACCAAAAGTTTACAAGAGAAAAATAACATAAAACGAACCATAAATCTAAAGGGTGAGTTTCCATGGTTTCTCATGTTTTGAAAATAGATCCAACATACCCAAAACAAGTTAGAGAGGAAGAAGAAGAGTTAGAAGCAAGAGGTTTACCTCTTCTCAAGCTCTAAGATGAGTCCTAAGGCTCTTTGCTCTTGAAAATCACTCTTCTCTCTCTTCTCTTCAAAGTTCTAACCCTAAAATGTGTTTGGGGTTTCTATTTTAAAGAGCAGTTGTCGGGTTCTCGCTCAAGCGAGCCCATTCTGGCTCAGGCGAGAAAATCCCGCCTATTTTAAAAACTCAGATTTGACCCTCTCGCTCAAGCGAGGGATTCTCGCTCAAGCGAGAATCTCACAGTCCCAACAGGCTTCCTCTCGCTCAAGCGAGGGATTCTGGCTCAGGCGAGAATCTCACAGTGTCCACAGCCCCAGTTTGCCATTTCTCGCCCAGGCGAGGCAACTCTCGCTCTGGCGAGAATCTTCCATTATAGCCCAGGATTTCACCCTCCCAGGTGATCCTTTCCCGCTCAGGCGATACTTCTAGGACTGATACTATAATTTTAAAGACTAAAATTTAGGGTGTTACACATAGTACCTTCACCAAGGGAATCTCTTTGCCCCTCAACCTTTTGATACTACTAGTATCTAAAATCTTGACTAGCAAGGTAGCGAAAGTCAAGTTATCTTTCAATTCTATTTGGTCCGACTCAACCACATGACAAGGGTCCCCCCCCATATTTCCACAATTGAGACACATGAAACACATTGTGGAGATTCGACAAAAATGGAGGTAAAGCAATATGATATGCTACCGGCCTAACCCTTTGCAATATCTGATACGGTCCAATGAACCTCGACATAAGCTTACGGGATTTCAACACTCTACCAATCCCAGTAGTAGGAACTACTCTCTTAAACACATGATCCCCTTCCTTAAACTCAAGAGGTTTCCGCCTCTTATCATAATAGATTTTATGCCGACTCTGTGTTATCCTCATATTCTCCCAGATTTTCTTAATCTTTTCCGTCGTTTCTCGGACCAACTCGGGTCTCAATACCAAGTTCTCCCAAGTTTCAAACCAACTCACTTGAGTCTTACACTTCCTCCCATACAAGGCTTCGTAAGGGCCATCCCGATACTAGTATGTTAACTATTATTGTAGGTGAACTCAATCAACGACAACATATTATCCCAATTCCCAGGTTGTTCCAAAACACAAGCCTGCAAAAGATCCTCGAATGACTGTATGGTCCTTTCTGATTGACCATCCGTTTGTGGGTGATAAGCCGAACTCAGTTTCAACTTAGTTCCCAAAGCGGATTGCAAACTAGTCCAAAAGTTTGAAGTGAAACGGGGATCTCTATCCGAAATAATGCTCGATGGTATCCCATGTAACCGAACAATCTCCCAGATATATAGTTCCGGCAATCGCTCCAAATAGTATCTCATGTTCCTATATATACAGTTCCTCCTAGGTGATCCTTTCTCGCTCAGGCGAGAATCTCTCGCTCAAGCGAGACTTCCAGGACTGATACTATAATTTCAAAGACTAAAATTCAGGGTGTTACAGGGGTTCACTTTATCAACAGTAGTGTCCCTCACCCGCACATCATCCTCATACATCCTACACTTGTTCACTAGTGTAGGAAAGTCAGGAATCTCCTGGTGACCAAACATTACCCTCAACTCGGGCTTCAACCCCATTTCAAACTTAGCACATTTGGACCTTCCGTCCAACTCTAGCTCAGCATAAGGGCAGCACCGGATCAATTCCTTGAACTTGGCCGCGTACTCCCCCACCAACATGTTACATTGCTATAGTTGCAAGAATTCCATCTCTTTTTTCCTCTTCGTATCTACAGGGAAATACTTCTGAAGGAATTTACTCTTGAAAGCTTCCCAAGTGATGATTTGTCCCTCGGTCTCCATATGCCTCCGGACCATTTCCCACTAGTTCTCAACCTCCTTCACTAGCATATAGGTGGCATATGCCACTTTCTGAGCATCAGAACAGTTCATGGCCCTGAAGATTCTTTTCAACCCTTGGACCCATTCAATGGCAGCATCAGGGGCGAACCCACCTTGGAACTGACTAGGGCTCCTCCTGCAGAATTCATCCAAATCTCGGTATTCGGCCGGTCTGGGTGGAATTAGGGGTTGTGAACTCGGACTCGGTGTTGGGTTCTGAATCAGATTGTGCAAGTTCTCATTAACCTGTTGCAATGCAGCCACCATCCGAGCCAACAGATCATTCGGAACATTCTGACTCGTCCATCTTGTAAGGATCGAAATTCTACCCTTGAAATTTTTTCTCGATTTAGTTCAATTACATGCAATCTCTCTTAACTCATATTACTAATTGAACATCATTAATTAAATTCTTATTTTCCTCTTCGCAATCTATCTCAATATTAACATACAAAGTCGTTCGACAGAAAAACATAATTCGCATTAATTAAACCTTGTAACCATCGCATATAATTAGCTATGGGTTTCCAAAATGCCCATAGCTACACATATCCAGAGTTACAATCTCAAGTTTACAATTATATCTATATCGTTAGTTACATCATATTTCAAAATATCAACTATGCACTCATGTACAAAATAATGTATGTGAATGAATCCAAAATGTAAAGCTCCCTAAGACTCCACAAAAATGAGTTCCCCCTCATGTCACCTGTTTATCTGCAATGAGATTATCGATGACAAGTACAAAACATACAAAGGAGTAAGTCGTTAATTCAAATAAACATCATCATAAGATAATCCATATTAGAAATTAGGTTAGTAAACCATTTTTGAAATTCATTTTACTTTGCTACATAACTTGAGCCAAAGTCGCTACACCCCTCGGGGTTAGCTAAAAGCAGATTCTCATTTCCATTTTAAATAAAACGTGCTTATACACTCAAGCCAGAGTTTTGCTTATATACTCAAGCCAGAGTTTTGCTTATATACTCAAGCCAGAGTTTTGCTTATATACTCAAGCCAGAGTTTTGCTTATATACTCAAACCAGAGTTTTGCTTATATATTCAAGCCAGAGTTTTGCTTATATACTCAAGCCAGAGTCGCTAACCATTCATGGTCGGCTAAAAATATATTTCCTTTTCATTAATTTCACCATAAAACAATTCCGGTAAATCCACGCCCACATTAGTATAAACACACCCATATATGTTTGTACTAATTACGTGATTCACAAC
Source organism: Lupinus albus (assembly GCA_009771035.1). Taxonomy (NCBI): domain Eukaryota; kingdom Viridiplantae; phylum Streptophyta; class Magnoliopsida; order Fabales; family Fabaceae; genus Lupinus; species Lupinus albus. The sequence goes on along the minus strand of CM020004.1, from coordinate 8,750,202 downwards.
TCAATCATCGCATAACCAGAAGTACACATCTTTCTTTTCCGTAAACCTACGCCTATTTTAATATAAACACACCCATATATGTTTATATTAAATGCGTACTTTACAACTCAATCATTGCATAATCAGAAAATACACCTTTTCGATTTCAAATGCACAATTAAAGACTTACCCTTACCTCGGTGAGTGTTGGGTTTGGTTCTTGGCAACTTCTCAAGTTCCACCGACACCGCCTCCAACCTTAGAATCTTTCCTCATCCCACCACATAACACATTGTTAGACATTTATTCCAAATATCGCATAAACAACTTGTATTGCATCATTAAATCATACAAAATATTCATCATAAGTATTCAACCATCTAAAACATGCATAATCATCTCATATTCCAATATTTGGAGGCAAACTCATCTTCTACCTCTAGCATTTTACTCATTCTCTCCTTTTACCACATTTTCACTTTTAGGGTTTTGGGTTTTCATGAATCAACCCTCAATCCTTTCCATTCTTGAGATACTATCTCTAAACCAAGAGTTTACAAGGTAAAAATGACTTGGAATGAATCATCACTCAAAAGGATGAGTTTCCTGGTTTCCTTCATTTTTGAGAAGAGATCCAATATACCCAAAATAGGTTTTAAAGAGAAGAAGAGAGTTAAAATCTAGAGTTTTACCTCTTCTCAAGCTCTTAGATGAGTATCCAAGCTTTTGTCATTGAAAAAGCTCTCTTCTCTCACTCTTCTTCTTTTCTAAAACCCTAGATTGTGTTTAGGGGTTTCTCATTAAATGCTGTCTCGTCGGGTTCTCGCTTAAGCGAGGGATTCTCGCTCAAGCGAGAAAATCCCGCCCATTTTAAAAACTCAAATCTGACCCTCTCGCTCAAGCGAGAATCTCACAGTGCCTACAGCCCCAAAATGATATTTCTCGCCCAGGCGAGACAACTCTCGCTTAGGCGAGAATCTTCCAGTATACTCCAGGATTTCACCCTCCCAGGTGAGCCTCTCTCGCCCAAGCGGGAATCTCTCGCTCAAGCGAGGATCCTCCAGTATAGTCCAGTATTTCACCCTCCTAGGTGAGTCTCTCTCTCGCTCAAGCGATAATCTCTCGCTCAAGCGAGGGTCTCAATACTGATACTATAAAGGCTTAAAAATTTAGGGTGTTACACATCTTCCTCTTCCAGCCATGTGTACCTGTACTCATTCGCTCGTTAGTGATCGAATTTTAACTAGACAATAATCAAATAATCACATAGCAATTCGTACAAACCAAACAATTTAAACACATAAGGTCACAAAGAACTATGCTCAAATACCATATTATAAGGACCCAAATTCTACCCTTGAAATTGTTTCCTTATTTTATTCCTTTTACATGCATTTTTTCTATAACTTATCTTTACAAGTTCATCAACCTAAGTTTAGATCCCACTTTCCAATTCACACTCATTTTATACGTCAATATCAACAAACACATTCGAGACATTCTTAAAGCTTCCAAAATACCCAAAATACCCATAGCTACAAATATCCAGAGTTACAAATGTTCATGACTACCACCACGTACCAATATCGTGCACATGATTACAAATATTTAGTTCGAAACAACATCAATTAGATTACAAAACAATTCAGGTAGGGACTTCGAAAATTAAAAGCCTCTAAGCTCCTAATCAAGACATCCTTAAAGCTTCCACCTACCTGCAATGAGATTAACATTGACAATTCACAGAACACACAAAGGAGTAAGTCATTAATTCAGTAAATGTCATTAGGCAATAATCCACATTTTAAAATAGAGTTAAATAAACGTTTTGAAATTCGAATCTAAAATAAACATATCATATTTTCCATCTCACACTACCTCATTCACTACTTTTATTTATACCTTCTTCCTTATCAAACCTTGTCATTTCACCCTTCCATATTACACCACATAATTACCTTTCACATATATCTTTATCTTTACATTACCACATGGGGCAAGACATTCAATTCAATACCACATAGGGTAAGTCATTCGCAATACCACGTAGGGCAAGTCATTCTCATTACCACGTAGGGCAAGTCATTCGCAATACCACGTAGGGCAAGTCATTCTCATTACCACGTAGGGCAAGTCATTCGCAATACCACGTAGGGCAAGTCATTCTCATTACCACGTAGGGCAAGTCATTCTCATTACCACGTAGGGCAAGTCATTCGCAATACCACATAGGGCAAGTCATTCTCATTACCACGTAGGGCAAGTCATTTGCAATACCACGTAGGGCAAGTCATTCGCAATACCACGTAGGGCAAGTCATTCGCAATACCACGTAGGGCAAGTCATTTGCAATACCACGTAGGGCAAGTCATTCGCAATACCAAGTAGGGCAAGTCATTCGCAATACCACGTAGGGCAAGTCATTCGCAATACCACGTAGGGCAAGTCATTCGCAATACCACGTAGGGCAAGTCATTCGCAATACCACGTAGGGCAAGTCATTCGCAATACCACGTAGGGCAAGTCATTCGATTCAATACCACGTAGGGCAAGTCATTCACAAATCATATACATATTCAGAAAATCCACACATTTTCTATCATCATATACAATTAACCACTTCTCCTTACCTTGGTGGGTGTCGGGGTAGATTTTGGGTAACTTTGCAAGTTCCTTCGCTACCTCCTCCAACCTTAGGATCTTTCCTCATTCCCACCAATCAACAACAAATGTCAGTAATTTGTTCTCAACAACATATAAATAACTCTTATATCATTTGCAAACATATATGACATTCACACATTTCCAATATTTCTAAAACCACTTTCATAAGAAGATTCCAACATTAAAACATACATATTCATCTTCTATTTTGCATTAGAACACATACTCATCTTCTCCATCTACCATTTTACCCATTTTCCTCTTTACTCATATTTTCAATTTGGGGGTTTTGGGTTTTTCATGAATCAACGCACAAGACCTTTCCATTCATCAAATACCAACTCTAAACCAAGAGTTTACAAGAGAAAAACAACATAAAACGAACCATAACTAAAGAGGAATAGTTTCCATGATTTTTCACATTTTGAGAAGAGATCCAATATACCTAAAACAAGTTTCAAAGGGAATAAGAGAGTTAGAATCAAGAGTTTTACCTCTTCTCAAGCTTCTAGATTATTCCCAAGACTCTTTGCTCTTGAAAATGCTCTCTTCTCTCACTTCTCTCTAGGTTATCCACCAAAAATGTGTTTGGGGTTCCTTATTTAATGTAACAGCGTCGGGTTCTCGCTCAAGCGATCCCATTCTCGCTTATGCGAGAAAATCCCGCCCATTTTAAAAACTCAGATCCGACCCTCTCGCACAAGCGAGGGTCCTCTCTGTAAGGACCCAAATTCTACCCTTGAATTTTTTTTTGTTTATTTTAATTTAATTCCATGCAATCACTCAAAATTCACGTTACCAATTTAATATCCTTACTTGAACAAATCTTTTAACCAATTATATTATCATACAATTAAAATTTGCAGAAAAACATAATTCATTCATATCATTCTCTATGGGTACTAAGACCTCAAAGTTTCTGATCCTCCCAAAATAACATTACGCATGGTTACAAATCTCCAACCAATGATTAGCCATAATTACAATAATTTAAATCCGCAAGTAGTCATTTAAGATACAAACATAAATAGTGAATCTGAAGTCTAAAGTTCCTAAAGCTCCCGACCTAGCGTACTTCATTCATCTATTTACCTGCAATGGGATTATCAATAACAAATACACACAACACACAAGGGAGTAAGTCATCGAAGCAATAAATACTATTATAAGATAATCCACATTTTAAAGGGGTTAGTAAACCATTTGTTTTATAAATTCATTTTATGCTACATTACTTGAGCCAAAGTTTTGCTACATAGCTTGAGCCAAAGCGTTGCTACATAACTTGAGCCAAAGTTTTGCTACATAGCTTGAGCCAAAGCTTTGCTACATAACTTGAGCCAAAGTATTGCTACATAGCTTGAGCCAAAGCATTGCTACATAACTTGAGCCAATGTTTTGCTTCATAACTTGAGCCAAAGTGTTGCTACATAAATTGAGCCAAAGTATTGATACATAGCTTGAGCCAAAGCATTGCTACATAACTTGAGCCAAAGTTTTGCTACATAACTTGAGCCAAAGTGTTGCTACATAACTTGAGCCAAAGTATTGCTACATAGCTTGAGCCAAAGCATTGCTACATAACTTGAGCCAAAGTATTGCTACATAGCTTGAGCCAAAGCATTGCTACATAACTTGAGCCAAAGTTTTGCTTCATAACTTGAGCCAAAGTGTTGCTACATAACTTGAGCCAAAGTATTGCTACATAGCTTGAGCCAAAGCATTGCTACATAACTTGAGCCAAAGTATTGCTACATAGCTTGAGCCAAAGCATTGCTACATAACTTAAGCCAAAGTTTTGCTTCATAACTTGAGCCAAAGTGTTGCTACATAACTTGAGCCAAAGTGTTGCTACATAACTTGAGCCAAAGTGTTGCTACATAACTTGAGCCAAAGTGTTGCTACATAACTTGAGCCAAAGTATTGCTACATAACTTGAGCCAAAGTGTTGCTACATAACTTGAACCAAAGTGTTGCTACATAACTTGAGCCAAAGTATTGCTACATAGATTGAGCCAAAGCATTGCTACATAACTTGAGCCAAAGTATTGCTACATAGCTTGAGCCAAAGCATTGCTACATAACTTGAGCCAAAGTCACTAACCATTCATGGTCGACTAAAAATATATTTTCTTTCCATCGAATTCACCATCAATCATTTCCTGTAAATTCACGCTATCTTTAGTATAAACACACTCATATATGTTTATGCTAAACACGTGATTTACAATATAATTATGGCTTAACCCGTAAACACACACATTTTCCTTTTCCGTAAATCTATGCCTTCTTTAATATAAACACACCCATATATGTTTATACTAAATGCGTAATGTACCACTTAGTCTTTGCATAACCAGAAAATACACATTTTCTATTTCAAATGCAAAATTAAAGACTTATCCTTACCTCGTTGAGTATTGGGGTTCGGTTGTGAGTAACTTTACCAGTTTCCTCCACGATCTCCTCCAACCTTAGGATCTCTTTTCATTCCCACCAATAACAACAATGTCAGTCATTTATTCAAAATAATACTTAACGACTCATATTTCATCATCA